>CM055848.1:32180410-32663617 GCA_029490765.1 Euthynnus affinis | reverse complement strand
TGGCTGGATTACTGGAGCGAAGACATCACTGTGGTCATGTGGCGTTGTTGTTAGCTGGCGTGCTAACGTTAGCTACGTGCAGAGGTCACATGACGCTGCTTCAGGTAGCGTGATCATCAGCAGCGCCGATCCAGAATGAAAATCTGCAGGTTTTTCTGTTTATAACGTGATCGATAAGATTCATTTAAGATGACAAAGATTGTTTCTGAGCAAAAATAAGCAGAGAATCAAAACATTAAAACATCATAAAATGACCTCAAACAGGCTGAAAGAAATATTTAATAGATTTTAGCAGAACTGTTGAATTTAAGTTAAAAACAAAGTGTTTGTTTATAAAATGCAGATTTGATGCTAAAAGGTTGAATGTTGGAGCAGAGAGCAACATTAACTATTAATCATCTCCAAACTATCAACACTTCAACACATAACTAACAAACACAGAAATTAATAACTGACCTTTGACCTCAGCTTCACCAGATATCTTGAGGGAACCTCTAAACCAGTAAAAAGAGACGCAGCGTCTCTGCAGGTCAGAATCAGCTTCCTGCTGCTTTAATGAGAATCTGAACATATAAAGTGATTAAACTTTATAAGTGTGCTCAGATCTCAGAGTCTGTGTCTCTGCTGGATGAGACGAGGACAGTCTGCGTTTGTTTCTTTATCAGCGTCTGATTACACTTTTACAGCCTCGTCAGATCAAACAGCAAACAGCCAATCAGACGCCTTCCTGTCTCCTCTTTATGGGCGCAGAAGGAACTCCGCCGTCCTCATATCAGCCTTCAGCTGCAGCCCATAAACACACAGCACTGCTCTGTTGACTGTCGCCGTGGTAACAGGCCGGCGACAGAACCAACTGTCAGAGCTGCAGGTGAGCGTTTACCTGTCTGATGCCCTGAAGCATCATGGGAGCTGGAGTTTTTTTTTACTGGAGAGAGCTGACAACGTTAACGAGGAGCTTTTTTATCTCCATCATTTATTCTTTATTCAGATTGATTAACTGCAGTTTGTCAGAGATCAGCTGTGCTTCTCTGGCCTCAGCTCTGAAGTCCCAACCCCTCCCATCTGAGAGAGCTGCAGCTGATTAATAGTTTTCAGTTGGCAGCAGAGAATTCACCACTTTAAAGCTTTTTTTTGTCCAGATTAAACAAACCAGATGTAACATGTTAATCAGTGCAGGCTAGCTGTTTCCCTCTGTTCCAAGTCTTTATGCTTACGCTAAGCTAACTGCTATCTGTGAGTGAAGAATCAGTCTGAACGAGAAGATTTCACAACATGTTGAAACTATTATTTTAAATCTCTAATCTGTAATGATTCCTCATTAAAATGTTTAAAACAACTAGACCAGACAGAAGCTTCTCTCCTGAAACCGTCAGGTTGTTGTCACTCAGGTCTAGACCTATGTTCTATATGTTGTTGAGTTGTGTTCTTACATATAATGTTCAAACCCAGAGAAATCTGTCATTTTAATCAAAGTAACGGAACCAGTTTCATTTTGGTGGCCTGTCAATGGCTGTCATACCCTCCTCTACCAAAGAGTATAGTGCACAAGATGCATGCGTCGGCGCCGTGTTGTCCGCTACAATGGCGTCTAGCAAAGAGTAACTTCCACACATACAAGATAATACATGGGCTTTGTTGTGCTTGTTCCACACAAACTGTTAGAAAATGGACTTTTATTCAGTTTGAAGCCACATTTTCATGATAAATTTAGCTGGTTTTTTAACTTGATCTTTTAGTGCGCAAGAAGGATTTTAGTCATTGGACGTCTGGATCTTAAAGTTATCAGAGAAATAAACTGGGCAAACGTTAGCAGCAGCTCGGCTAACAGCCCCTCCAGGAAGTCCGCTGCTCGCCCAACATGGTGGAGAAACACTGATTTTTTAGCTGAAACTGCTTTATTCAGTGTTTTTTAACCTGTATCAGCGGGTCCGTTTGTTCTGCTGCAGATTCTTCAAGCTTCTAAGTTTGCTGATTATATTTTATTATCGTTTGTTTATTTTGATGCTTTGAATTCATGTTTTCACCCTGAACGCTGCTCACAGAGAAACAATCAGACTTAAAAAGGAGTAAAAACTTGTTCTTCATCCTGGATCAACTGTAAAAAGCAGCAGTTGGTTTTTGTCTCATTTCTAAACTTCCAGAGGAGGGTTTGATCAGGTCTGAGTTTCTCTTGTTTCCTCAGCAGCAGTTTCTGCTTCACGTTCACTAAACAGACGGTTTGTAAATGAAGCTTAAACACCAACAGAGAGCAGATTTTCTGAACCGTGATGTCATTAATCTTCATTCTGCTGTGAACGCAGTCAGAGAAGAACAGAGAGCTTTGTTCTTCTTCTCCTCTATAAATATCTCCTCTGGACCGCCCGCCCGGTTATTTTTATATCCCAGCTGAGTCTAAATTTACTGAGCCGGGCGTCTCCCCCCCCCTCGCCTGTCCCACCGCAGAATAACCCCACCCTCCCCTCTCCCTCCCTCCCCCCTCCTCCCTCCTCCTCCCTCGACTCCGCTCGCTGTCCCGAAGCCAAACCAGAGAAAACAGGGTCAAACTGTTTCAGTCTCCGTCTTACAGTCACTTCTGTCCACAAACTCAGTAAAAACGTCTTTTTTTTCTCAACAAATCTGAGAATTTTTCAGCCTGCTTTCAGTAAATCTGTTCAGAAACGTCTGGAGACGAGAAGCTGAGTCCTGTTTTAGGAAAATAAGACTTTAAAGACTCAAATTATACAAAAAAAAGTTCAGTAAATAAATAAAAATCAAAGTAAATGAGTCTTAAAAACTGATTTTCTTCAAATGAGTGATCGAAACTTTTAGTGTCGTGAGAATAATTTCAACAAACAAAAATGATTAGAGAGATGAGAACATCCTGAGTAATAAACAGCTGTGTCTTCTCTTCTTCTCTGTGGGACTCATCTTCAGGACCTGAAGAGACTCTGGAGACAAAAACTGTTTTTAAACTGAACAGACTTCACTTCTGAGTTTCTGGAAAAAGACTTTTAAAAGCATTTAAAAAACATGAAACCTGCAGTTTGAGTTTTATTTAGGATGCAGCTTTCTGTCTTCACGTCGTGGAAGATGTTGTAAGTGCTCGTCTATTTTCATGCAGGACGTTTCTGCCTGTGAAACTTTGGGATCTCCACCAGACTCCAGAATAAAGCGGGCGGTGTGGGTTTGAGCGGCTGTTTGTCAGTTTCAGACTTTTAAAAGGTTAAAAGAACAGAAACAAACGTGATTGTTAACATTTTCTTCTGCTGAATCGACAGTAAAGTGAAAACACACTTTCCTTTCTTCCACCAATCAGAGCGCCTCGTCTAAACATCACAGAGCCTCCTTTCTCTGTGTGGACGAAGCCCACAATTACAGGGCCGTGTGCTGAGGTAACCCCCCCCCCCCCCCCCCCCCCCCCCCACACACCCACCCACCACCAGCCTAACCCCACCCACCCCAACCACACTTTGATCTCAAACCAAACGTCCCCTCCCTCCTCCTGCTGCTGCTGCCACAAACCAGAGCGACTCAGAGGATCAGACCTGACTGACCCGACGCCTCCAAACCCCAACAAACAAAACACAACAGGACAACACAATAGGATGGAAAGATAGAAATAAAACTTTCAGGACAAATCTGTGAAGGGAAATTCTTTAATAAGCAGCTTCTATATTTATATTCTACTGGAATAAAAACTCCTTATTTATCTTCTACTGGTCCTTTATGCAGCCCCTCAGTTCAGCCTCTGTCTGAAACAGGAAGTGTTAGCTCCTGTCTCTTTAAGGCCCCAGAGATAAACCCTTAAAGTGTTTTATTTGCAGGAAATAAACAGAAAACCAGAATAAAACTGAACATGAGTCCTTAAATGCAACAACGTGCACATGTTTTTACTGTATATGTTTGTTTGTTTTCTAATAGTTTTTACTGAGACGTTTGTTTTTCAGTTCGTCTCTGAGTTCAACTTTAAATCTGCAGGATTTATGACATCACAGCCGGTTCAGAGCCAATCAGGGTTCAGTATTTAAAGTTTGAAATGATCAGTCACTTCCTGTCAGAGCGAAGCGTTCACAGTCAGGAGGACATTCTGTCATCTGGAGACACATCTGGAGACGACCTGAATTTCCAGTTTTATTTCCTCCAGATCAGCTGTTGTCTGAATGTCCTGATGTTCCTGATTTAAACCTGAACATGAACTCATCATCAGCTTTCCAGCAGTTACGGAGCAACACTTTGATAACATCAGTAATTACATGTGGCGTTCCTCAGGGTTCTGTTCTCGGTCCTTTATAGTTTCAATCTGGTTAAAATAACTTGACATGATGTTTTTATCTGTTAGTTATCAGCAGAATAGTCTGAAAAAAACAACTTTTTGTCATATTATCAGTTTATAAAGTGCCTGTTGCAAACATGTTAACAAGCAGTTGCTTTTATTTCCACATCCAGCAGCAACATCATCCTTCATGTGGAGTCTTGTTTCAGTCCAATCTTCTCTGTCTTTCAGCTTCTGTTTCTGCTCTCTACCAACTCCTGAGGGAAATATCTGCTCTTTAGCTGCTAAATGCTACCAGCTAGTCTACAGCTAACTGTGTCTGTTTGAGCAGGTAGTGTACAGCAGCTTCTTACAGCTTCTTCTCTCTGAAAACGACGCTATGAGAGCCGCTGAGAGTGAACCAGAACAGTAAAGTTGCAGCCGGACAGATAAACAACGAGCTGAAACTCACTATAAAAAGACACACACACACACACACACACACACACACACACGTGCACGGACAGGCCGGGCAGTGACATCACGGTGACATCACGGTGACATCACGGCGCTGCTGTCGGTTGATCAGCTGTTTGTTGAAGGTGCCTTTCTCTTCTTCTCTCTTTGTTTATGCAAATCTCAGCTGGGTGGGTTTTTCCCAGCATGCCTCGGGACCCCCCCCCCCACCCCCTCCCCCAACCCCTCCCTCCAGCCCTCCAGCTGTTTGTGGACAGCAGCGCCATGCAAATGAGCGCCAGCTTCGGCCAATCAGAGGCTGAGCAGGGCAAACATGGAGGATGATAAAGATTCTGTTAGTTGAACTGAAACTGAAACAAACAGCTGATCGATCTGATCAGCAAACTGCAACCGAACTTTTAATTCAGACTCTGTCAACATAAATAAAAGTAAATAAACATATTAGTATATTTGCATGACCTCTGACCTCTGACCTCTGAAGCAAAAGAAGCAAACAGCCTGATGAACTCTGTGTGAACCTGCTGACAAAACGCCTCCAACTGTGAATTCTGACTCTTTCCATCTTGAACTTTTGATCGCTGGAAGTTTTAATTTTTGTCAAACTTTCCTCCGGCTGAGAAAAATTTTATTTAGAAATCCATGACATCATCGGCGGGGGCGGGGCTTATCAGCCGGCCGCACGGCGAGGAGGTCTTATCAGACTGAACGGTGCCAGCTCCTCTAACACATCCATGACGTGTCGTTGCCACGGAAACTCTTCAGTAATATGTTATAAAGAGGGTCCTCACAAGTACAGGTGTGTGTGTTAGCGTGTGTGTGTGTGTGTGTGTGTGTGAGTGTGTGTGTGTGTGTGTGTGCGTGTGTGTGTGAGTGTGTGTGTGTGTGTGTGTGTGTGTGTGTGTGCTGATCAGTTGTGAGTTTTTTTTTTATCTGACAGCAGTTCAATGGAAATCTCAGGCTGCTTTCTGATTGGCCGTCGTCCTTAGCAACAGGAAGTTCTCGATGTGTTTGATGACGTCGCGCTCTTCACAGCTTCCTGTCTGATAACATCAGAGGTTTTATGATTCAGCAGCGAGCAGCAGAAACATCTGCAGGAGAGTTTAGAGGTCAAAGGTCACAGAGGTCACAGAGGTCACGGCGGCGGCGGTGGCGGACGCATCAGACGAGTCGCTGCAGCGTTTATAAAACAAAATGCTTTAAGGATTTATAATATTTCTCTTAAACGCTTTCAGCAGCAGATCTGAACGTTTCCATGACGACGGTCTGAGACTCCAGCTGACTGCCAGAGGTCAGAGGTCACAGCAGACTCACATGAAGGAAATATCATGTGACCCTGAAACCGTGACGATCAGCTGACACAGCAACACGCTGTCACGTATGTGTGTGTGTGTTAAGGAGCATCTGAGACGGTTTATTGCAGCCGGCTCGCCAAAATAAAATGTTTAATGTAAAACGTTTCTACGGTGACGTATTTCACATGTGATCAATACGATCCGTCCAATCAGGAGGCTCGCTGGACGTCAGTAAACGGTTCCAGACCACCTCGAAACCAACGTCCACTTCCTGTTTTTACTGAGACATCGACTGTTTTTATTTTATTTTGTAATTTTTATTTGAAGCCAAAGTATAAAACATGTTTATTCAACAGCAGAAACATTAATATGATCATATGAGTGTTTTCATACATAGATCTTCAGCGTTTCTGTGGTTTTGCAGGAACGTTGAACGTCAGCGTTTTATTTTGGCGAGCCGGTTGTTTATTTACGATGCTGCAGTTTGTTCAGTTTCAGTCTCTGCAGACATTTTAGCTTCTTCTCTGTAACTCAGCAGCATGAAGGAGGAGAAACACAAAGATACTGATCAACTAACTGATCAACTAACTGATCAATAACAGCCTCCTCACTGAACTGTCACTGACTGACACTATAACACTAGATTAATATATTCATATATTATTATATTTATATTCCTCCAGACTGACAGTTTGTGTTTAACTTTGATTCTTTTTATCTCCAAATTTAACATTTTTACTTTTTGTCTTTTATTCTGTTTTAATGACTTTATGCAAATAAACAAATATGCAAATAGACTTTAATGAGTGTGTTTGTGTGTGTGTGTGTGTGTGAGTGTGTGTGTGTTATAGTGTGTGTGTGTGTTATAGTGTGTGTGTGTGAGTGTGTGTGTGTGAGTGTGTGTGTGTGTGTGTGTGTGTGTGTGTGTGTGTGAGTGTGTGTGTGTTATAGTGTGTGTGTGTGTTATAGTGTGTGTGTGTGAGTGTGTGTGTGTGAGTGTGTGTGTGTGTGTGTGTGTGTGTGTGTGTGTGAGTGTGTGTGTGTGTGTGTGTGTGTTATAGTGTGTGTGTGTGTTATAGTGTGTGTGTGTGTTATAGTGTGTGTGTGTGAGTGTGTGTGTGTGTGTGTGTGAGTGTGTGTGTGAGTGTGTGTGTGTTATAGTGTGTGTGTGTGTTATAGTGTGTGTGTGTGAGTGTGTGTGTGTGAGTGTGTGTGTGTGTGTGTGTGTGTGTGTGTGTGAGTGTGTGTGTGTGTGTGTGAGTGTGTGTGTGTGTGTGAGTGTGTGTGTGTGTGTGAGTGTGTGTTGTAGACATTAGTCTCACAGCAGGACTCTGCGTTTGCATGTGATCATTTGCATCAGTGATTGATCAGTGATCAGCTGACTGACAGTCGTTTACTCCTCTGTGTGTGTTACTTGTATTGATCACAGTGATCAGTTGTGTGTCCTCGGGCTGATTGATCAGAGAAACACTTCAAAGACTGAAAACAGTTTAACGTCACTGACGCTTCATTAACTTCACTTTTACCTCTGATAACCAATATAATCAATAGTCAATCAATACATGTATCAATCAGCAGTTTACTGTCTTCTATAAATAAAGATCAATGAATAAAAGCAGCTTTAATGTCGTCAGGTGACCCATAATGCACCGGGGCACCCCGCTGTTCCTCTGCTGGGAGGAACGAGCGTCATCAGCAGGAGGTCAAAGGTCAACGCCATGATCACCTGAAGATCACCTGAAGATCACACACACACACACTAAAACACACACACACACTCACACACACACACACACACACACTCACACACACACACACACACACTAAAACACACACACACACACACACTAAAACACACACACACACACACTCACACACACACACACACACACACACACACACACACACACACACACTCACACACACACACACACACACACACACACACACACACACACACACACTCACACACACACACACTCACACTCAAACACACACACACACACTCACACACACTCAAACACACACACTCACACACACACACTCACACTCAAACACACACACACACACTCACACACACTCAAACACACACACACACACATTCATATAAAACCACAGAACCAGATGTGATGGTTTTAATGTCCTGAACAGTTTCATCTGGATCAATAAGAGTAATAATCAGTTTATTATCATATTCATGTTTGATCTGAGCGCCGTCTCGTCCTCAGAGGAGTCGGGATGAAAGATGAAAGATCTCTGCTGCTGTTTGTGTTTTAATGTCAGTGTGAAGCTTCACTGATTCACTTAGAAGAAACAAACTCAGTTATGAGAAAAGTCACAAAGTTTCACTGCTTCCTCTTTCTCTGAAGTGTGTGTGAGTGTTTTAACCACACACACACACACACACACACACACACACACACACACACACACCAGCGTGGTCTCACTGAAGTGGTCAAACAGCAGAACATCATCATCATCATCATCATCAGCACACGTCTTCATTTATTTTTTATTATTGAATCATAATTGAAGTTTCAGCAGGTTCAGTGTCGGGTTTGGGGGTTTGGGGGGTCTCACAGCTGGATCTGGTCTTCAGGAGCTGGATCCGGTCTTCAGGAGCTGGATCCGGTCTTCGGGAGCTGGATCCGGTCTTCGGGAGCTGGATCCGGTCTTCGGGAGCTGGGTCCGGTCTTCGGGAGCTGGGTCCGGTCTTCGGGAGCTGGGTCCGGTCTTCGGGAGCTGGATCTGGTCTTCAGGAGCTGGGTCTGGTCTTCAGGAGCAGATCCAGACCTCATCAGAGAGCGTTTCATCCTGCGGTTGGACGGCGAGGAGCAGCAGAGCAGCGCGTGGCGGGAATCTCTTCTTGTGGTCGACTCCACCGCAGTAAAAGCCTCCAGAGCTCTGAGAGTCTGTGACTGACTCATCCTGCCCTGCGTCCTCAGACCGACCCCCCCAGGCTGCAGGAGGGGGGGGGGGGGGGGGGGGGCAGGGAGGAAATGAGAGGCTGATAAGGAAACACATGTCTGGACTCACATCACAGGCGACGAGCACAAAGTGAATCTGAAGAAGCTGAAAGATGAAAAACTGAATGAGTTCAGATCAATATAATAATAATAATAATAATAATAATAATAATAATAATAATAATAATAATAAGAACTGAAATGATGTGTTCAAAGACAACTGTAAGAAAACTCCTGCACTCCTCTGACTGACTCTAATATTTATTTATTAACCAAATGATTCATAATTAAAGTGTGAATCAAACTGATCCTCACATTAGTTGGTTCTTTTCTCATCAGAACTTTATATTTTCTTCTTCTTCTGTTCCTTTAACGTGTTCGACATGTCGACAGTTTACATTCTCGCCTCTTTGAAGTCGTAGCGACATCCAGTGGGTTTGTTGTGAAGATCGATAAAGTTCTTCCATCTGGTCTGTTTGGATCAGAAAACATCTGGAATCTGTCTTTGTTTGGAACATTTTATAGAAGAACTGATTCTCTGATTAATAAAGAATATAATCAGTAGATTAATTGATATGAATTCAATTGTTTTTTCAAGGTTTGAAGAGAAACAACCAAAGCAGCATCTAACGTGTCTGTAGTGACATTTATTATGTCCTCATGCTGTTTAATGTGCTGCAGCTGAGCAGCTAATTAGCTAGCTAGCTGCTAACTCAGCAACTCAACAAGCTAACGTGCATGAAAAGACGTGATCACGTTTGTACAGCAGTCTGTGGATAAAGATGGTGTCAGCTGTTGCTTATAGATTGTGCTAACAGGCAGGTTTCATAATAAAGAGCATTAAATTTAAATATTGAGACAACAGTTGAACTCAGTGTGAGTCAATCAAACGCCCACACGCTGACATTAAAGCTACTAGAAGTCTAAAAAACTGATTAACGGAGCAAAAATTTCCAAAATGACTGTCAGCACACTCATTAGAGGGGCTGGATGGAGAGACTGAGACAGGAATGACTCGCTGAGAGCAACGATTCACTCACTGTTTGCAGAGAGAAGCTGAGCTAGCTGGAGCAGCTAGCAGCTAGCGGCCATCGGCAGATCTGAAGACGTGAAGCTGCTGGTTGGTTTTTAGCTGGATGAGAAGGAGACGTTAGCAGGAACCATCAGGTGGGTTGGTGTGTTAGACATTCACAGAGCAGATCTGCAGAAGAAAAACATGATATTTCACTTCAGTTTAATATTATTGGTCTAACAAATGCCAGTGAGGTGATGGGATGATTAGTGAGAGCCCAGAGACTCAACAGAGCTTGATGTGAGTTCAGTGAGTCGCTGTGTGTGATCAGCAGGGAGGATGTTTGACTCTGAAAGCTTCATTTACACATGAAAACAATCAGAAGTGTGTCTGTGGGCGAGTTCAGTCTCACTGAGTGTGTGAACTCTGGAGTGTCTCAGGTCTGACCTTCAGCTCCGAAACTGAAAGTCTCTTTATTGTTCAGCAACAAATCAAATGGAAACTTTGCACTGAAACTGGTTGTTTTTGACAGTCGGTTGGATTCCCACACACACACACACACACACACACACACACACACACACACACTGATATCATCATCAACCTTTTTCTCCCTCCTCAACAGTTTTAATTAAAAACATAATAAAATCAGAGCAGCAGAGTACGGAGAGCCGGCTGAGTCAGAGCTGTCAGAGACGTAAACACGTGACGTCACGCTGACGATGACTCAGAGACGTCGGAGCTGGTTTCTCAATCAGCTCCAGACTTTCTTTGTTTCTCAGCGTTCTCAGGATCGCCTCCCGTCAGACGCTCGCTGGGATTCGAGTCATTTCTGTGGCGAAACGCTGCGACAGTCATCACACATGGTCTCCAGGAGGATTCTGGGAAATGAACGGTGTTATTTGACCAAACGTGTTGGATCAGGAGGAGTCGATGTGATGATCTGATATCATCGACTCATCTGTTCTCAACACGTTTCTGATCGGAGCTGCAGATAAATCATCCTGTGAAGACTTTAAAGATTAAAAGAAGCTGGATTCTGTTGTTCAGGCAGGATTATAGTTTATAGACTTGTTTGTTTGTTCACTCACAAATATCATCAGGTTCACATTTTAATCACCACTTTGATGTTTAAATCACGTAATTATAACTCTGATATGACACAAATGTGACATAATGACAGAAAGCTAATATGCTAAATATTAGCATGTTTATCCGAACTGTCACATGCTACATGCTAACATGCTAGTCTCTCTATCAGTCTAACATTTTAGTTCTGAGTCAAAAGCATAAGCATACATGCTAACATGCTAACGTTTTTGCCAGCTAACATACTAAGAATGAGTAATTCTGTGTTAAATATTAACATATGACTCAGCTCGTTCATCCCACATGAATATCTCAATGACATTAGCATACATGCTAACAGTTTTGCAGGCTAACATGCTAAATATAATATATTAACGTTTAGCTTAGTATATATTTATAATATACTAAGCTAAACGTTAACATGCTAGTGTGTATGTTGGTTCAGTTTGTACAGAGTTAAATAACTTTTAACAAACAAACATGCTAAATATTAGCACATGTATGTATATATTTGCTCAACATTACATGCTAAATGTTAGCATGTCTATGTTAAATGTTACTTAAAGTTAGAAACAGTTCACAGTAAATGTTATCATGAATGTTAAAGGGCTAACTGTAAAACAAGCTAACATGCTAAATGTTAGCATGATCTCAGTGTATCTGGTGAATCTGATGCTATCTGATGCTAACATGCTAGCTTTTATGAAGAAGATATGAAATCTGAAACAAAGTTTATTATTAAAGTGTGGAGGTTTGTGTTCAGCTGTTTTCTTTAATCAATAATCAATATTGATTTATTGTGGTGTGTGTCGTCCTGCAGCAGCGTCTCAGACGGTCTGCTGGATCAGAGTTCATCAGTCCAGATGTTTGATGAGAGCAGAGCTGCTGTGGCTCAGGTTTTCCCCTCACTGACTCACTCACTCTCTCTGCTGTCACACTTTAAATCTGACTCATTAAAAAGTCTCTAAATTAACACTCATCTTATTTTTAGGCTTTTCTGTAACTCTCAGTTTATCAGGAAACTCCAGACTGGCTGATTCATAAACCTTCTAATAACTGTAGAAGAAGATCTGACGGTCCACAAACTCTCTGTTGCTGCTTTAGATTCTTCAGCAAAAATCTGACACAACAAGTTTATTATTATTATTATTTATTAGTATCAGCAGAGCAGCAGCAGGACTTCAGTCAGCTCCATGAGCTCAGGAAGTCTTTATGAAGCAGCAGATCTGCAGAGCTGCTGCTTCACTGGTTACAAACTCCAAAACTCCTGCAACACTTTTATTTACTGACATTTCTGCTTTTTGATGTTTGTATTATTCGGTGGATTCCCTGACATGCAGACCTCAGAGGATCCACAAAATAATAAAGTATAATCTGATCATATATCCGTCTATAACATGAAGGAAGCAGCAGAAACATTCCAGTAAAGTTTGATACTGATGTTGATTAACAGAAACTAAAGTTGTCAGTTGAATCTTGATAATAAACTGTTAAATATCTGACAGCATGAGTTTAACAGTCAGGACTGTTTGAATCCATCACTGGATGTTTGAGATGTTTATCACCCTGCAGCTAACAAAGGCCGACCCCTCCCTGCCATCCCATAATAGTTCACTGACACATGCTGCAGAAATGCATCAAATAACAACATTAGAGTCTGTGATGTTAAACTGTGAATTAATGGTGTTATTTTATTTATCAAACATCTGTAAACATCTGTGAGGTTTCATCTTAAAGGAGGCAGACGGACCTTCTCTCTGCAGCTCAGTGTGACAGGTTCCAGTTCTCCTTCATCACTGCTGCAGGACGAAGCTGTTTGTTCACTTTATCTCATCCTGCAGCTACAAACTGATTTATTGATCATCACACAGGTGTTCAAACTAACAGCAGAGCAACATCAACGTTTAGTCTCTGATGCTTCTTTCTTTTAATAAGAAAACTAATGAAACTAATTTGTCTGCTTTCAGACTTCAGCAGCTCCTCACAAGTTTCTCCTTTTAGTTTGAGGTGGAGTTTAAAGTCTGATGAAGGAGGAACAGAGAGGAGACGCAGCAGGAGACGCAGGACGAGGATCATGAATGTCTTTCTTTATGCAAACGAGATGCAAACGACGTGCAAATGCTGTGAACACAGCGGACCTGCTGCTGCTGAGCAGCTCTTATCTCCTGCAGCTCATTTGCATCAGACAGCAGAGCCAGCCTGAACCCTGCCGCCGAGCATCATGGGTAAATGCAGGATGCTTCTGGTGACTTTTCCTCACGGTGAACGTTTGTTGAGGAATGTGAGAGCGTGTGGTGACCTCTGACCTTCTGTTTCCACAGACAGGCTTCCCTGACTGTTCTATAAAAAGCTTCTATTAAAGTTATACTCAGTCTCGTCCTATCAGACGGAGCTGAGGTGGTTTGTTCCACACAGACTCCGCCCGTCCGCTCCAGACGCTGCGGTTAAACCCAAACTCCAGACTTCTAATCCGTCTCCCTCAGAGAGCGGCGAGGGACCACACAGCGTCTGTGCAGACGGGATTCACACAGTCTGACTCCTACACAGCATTTGCAGACAGTGATTCAAGCGTCTGAAAGGTGTTTCCATCTCTCAGACTCGCTGTAGAAATCAGCCTGACAGTGTTTTCCCTCCACACACTCGTCTAGTTTTCTGTCTGTGTGCAGATTTCCCTCCTTCGTCCCTGCAGAGCTGTTAAACTGTGTCTCCTCTCAAACCCCAAAGTCAAACACTCTCTCCACATCACAGCCTGCAGCCTCCCGTCAACCAGCACACTTTTTCCATAAATGGATTTTCTTTACATGGTTGGAGCCAAAAGCTGCAGCTGGCGGGCCGAGCAGAGCGGAGCAGAGCGGAGCGACGCTGCTGCTGCTGCTGGACGGTTTTCTGGGTGTTGCCGGCGCTGCATTCCTTCTCTCTGAGCAGCGTGTTGAGGAATGTGAGGAATGTAGCCGGCATGTGACAACACTGACAGCTCAGTGAAGAGTCTGAATCCACACAGACACACAGCAGGAAGGAAACGCTGCAGGACGGGACACACGGGACGCATCTGAGGAACGAAGCAGCTATTTTAACAAAAACAAACACAGAGACAGTAAATCAGTGCAGGATGTCGACTCACTTCCACTGAAACTTCCAGGGTTTCACTCAGAATCAGTTTTTCACTGGAAGAAGAATAAAAACACATCAGGAGCTCTGAAACAGGAAAAGTGACACATTAAAACATCATTAAACATGTCCAGATACAAACTATCAAATCTAACAAACCTTTATTTTGAAAGGTCACAATGTGAGCAGAGGGGAAAATGAAGTTATCGACTTTATATTTTGTTTTAAATCACATTTATCAGGTCGTTTTATTGTGAAAGTGTTTCAGCTCGGCTTGTTTATTTCTGCTTCGTTGCTCCAGATGAACTCAAACTGGAGGATGAAGTTTGATGCTTTATGGTCAAATCAATTCTCATGTTACATATAAGCATGAAAACTGAAACTATAAAGGACCTAAACTTGAACCCTGAGGAACCCCACACCGCTGCAGTTCCTCTAACGGCCACTAGAGGCTCATTTACAGAGCTCCACCTTAAAACACCCATAAATAAACATGTTTACAGTCTGCTACAACAAACTGTTCGCTCTCTGAAGATCATTTATAATTTCTTCTGCTTAATGAAGGACATGTTTGCTGCTTTGACTGACAGGTCTGCCAGCCGCTAGCGTCACGGTAACAATGTCCATGTTTTAAACAGTCTGTGGTGAAAACAGACTCCAACAGTTCCAGCAGCTGAACTCTGAGTAGATAATAAAGTGAAGCATGAAGCTGCTGCTGCTGCTGTTGTTGTGCTTCTTCTGTGCTGCTGTTCTGTCAGCGATATGACGGCGTTTTCACGTTTACACGCTCTGGAGGACGTCTTGGAAAAACTTTGTTTTAGTCTGAATGAAGAGAAGAAGAAGAGTCTGAATGTTTAACACATTTCTGTCATAAATCAGCTTCATGAGTTCAAGTCCGCTGCGTTTTACAACAACGTTCAGCTAACAGCTAACAGGAAACGCAGCTCAGATTCTCCAGCCGCTGCCGTCAAACTGCAGCAGAAGAAGAAACGACGAGACGACGTCATGAAAAGAGCGACAGTCAAAACTCAAATCACGACGTTTCTGTTTCATGTGTTCGTCGTCGTTGAAGTCAGATGATCCGTCATCGGCAGTAAATACACATTCATATTGATTCTTTTACAGCAGCAGGTTTTGTGTCGTCGGTGCTTCAGACTCATCTCTGTGGACGGAGGAGAGACTTTCTTCTTCTGTGCTGGTGCAGAGTTGCTGACTTCCTGCGGTGCTGCAGGTCGGTGAGCAGCAGCTGTCTGTAAACCTCCTGCCTCACTGACTCACTGACTCGCCAGCTGCTTTTTCTATATTTGTGTGTTTGTGCGACAGCGTGCAGAGACTCAGACTGACCAGAAACCTCCACAACGTCCCTGCAGACCTTTTCTTTTATTGTGTTTAGTCTTCTTTCCACACAGCCGACGTTTCACTGCGACACTCAGCGGTTTGCTGTAATTATGGAGGTTTCTGTTCCCATGATGACTGAGCCAGAGTTCACGTGGAACACCAAGAAAAACACACCTTAAACACACCATCCTATAGATATAATTCTGTATTATTATTTATTTATTTATGTCTTTTGGCTTTAATGATGTTATAAAAATAGAATGAAGGAACTCAGAGCAGCTTTTCTGGAGAATCAAAGCAACACAATTATATCCAACAACATGTTTTTATCATCTTGATAACAGCAAATAATAATATTGAGAGGAGATAAAGTTAAAAAGAAACGCCACAAAATCTACAAACATCATCATCAGTTATTCTCCAAGTCTGAAACATCTTATTAAAAATGTTCCTACATACAGAGATGTGAAGTTATATTCTCTAAAGACATAAAGAAATGATAATATCTGAGTTCATTTGACACTTATAGATGTGCAGGACTCAGTCTGCGTCTCCTCCAGCTGACCCGCTGACCTCCTGACCTCCTGACCCCTCCCTCAGCGGGGTCAACAGCTGGAGGCAAAGTCACACCTCAGAGCTCGAGAAGCCATGAACACACACACACACACACACACACACACACACACACACACACAGGCGTGAACTCTGAGAAGCACTACAGCTCTGACATTTTACATTTTATAAAGAAGCTGAAAGTTAAAACCAACAATAATAATAATAATAAAAGCAAAAAGGAGAAAAAACTTCAGGAATAAAACAAATGAAACAACTGAAGAAACAAACACAAAGGTCAAAGGTCAGCTGGGTGAAGTTCAGCAGAGGAATGTGAGGAACACCTGTGAGCTCTCGACCAATCAGAGCAGAGATCTGACGGGAAGCCTGAAGAGTTCATGAAGAGATGATCTGATAGTTTATGTCAAAAAATACATAAAAACAACTTAAACACACACATGCAGCTGCCAGCAGTGTGTGTGTGTGTGTGTGTGTGTGTGTGTGTGTGTGTGTGTGTGTGTGTGTGTTACACAGCGACAGGTGAGCGGCGTCCGCTCAGCATGCATGCTGGGAGTTCTCCGGGGGTCGTGACCTCTGCTGACCTCTCTGACTGTTTCACACCTCAGGTAAACGGCGACAGGTGTTCAGAGGCAGCGCTGCGTTTCACAGACAGACCCTGAAGGCCACACAGCTGCGGCACAGTTTCACTGAAACGCCAGAGACGCTCGTTAGATAACGAGTTCAAAGACTCCGAGGCTTCTGGGAAATGATGTTTGTTCAAAGCTGAAAAACAGAAAAGAAACTGATTTTACTGAAATACTGCTGAGTTCACTTCTGCTTCTAAAATTAGAAATTTCAGTTTCATTCTGAGTCATTCAGCTCGTTTAAATGCTTCACAGGTTATTCAACTGAACAGCTTTCATTTCCAAACAGTTACATAATCAGTTTCCTGGAAGAGAAATCTGCAGTTTGGAACTTATTATATGGAAAATATAGTCGAGCTGAAGCCATAAAACTGTGGCAACAATTCAACAAAGAGTTTAAACTGGTTTCTGGTCGTCTGATCACGCAGCAGATCGAGAACCAGCAGGAAACCGTCTGACCTGAGAGTCTGCAGTGACGACTGAGCGTCTGAAAAAAGGCTGGAGCGCCGTCAGGCAGCTGCAGGCTGAAGGTCAGACGTGTGTTCAGACTCTGATCTGTTTTATTGGCGGCTCGGCGGCTCCAGCAGCGCAGACATGTTGGGTGGGCCTGCGTGGGAAAAACTGAAAACCCTGAGTCAGCGCCAAACTGCAGCAGGATTTATGATGTTTTATTGTTTATGAAGATGACAGTAATTAGTGTTGTTATACCTGCAACATGAAAGGAAACAACTGGCAAAGCTTCTTAAACTGGAAATACAAGCAGACGGCATCAGTATGTGTTAAAGATGTTTCTGCAAAATGTTCAGATCAGACTCTGGAGGAGAGGAAGGACGGACGTTTGCCCAGTTTATTTCTCTGATAACTTAAGATCCAGACGTCCAATGACTAAAATCCTTCTTGCGGCTAAAAGATCAAGTTAAAAACCAGCTAAATTTATCATGAAAATGTGGCTTCAAACTGAATAAAAGTCCATTTCTAACAGTTTGTGTGGAACAAGCACAACAAAGCCCATGTATTATCTTGTATGTGTGGAAGTTACTCTTTGCTAGACGCCATTGTAGCGGACAAACACGGCGCTGACGCATGCATCTTGTGCACTATACTCTTTGGTAGAGGAGGTATGACATCTCTTTATTGATTAGTCTAACATATTATATTATCTGGACACGCTGTAAACTGCTTCCTGCCTCTCTGTATGGAAGGGTGTGCCTCAGGGCTCCACACTGGGGCCACTGCTGTTCTCTTCTTTTTTTTAGTAAATGATATTCTTAAGATTATAATATTCTACAGATGTTGGTCCCCAGCTGCTGCCTCCTCCTGGAATAACAGAAGGACCTGAACCTGTCGGGGAGTTTACGTCTGTTTTAAAGGATCAAATAAATGTAGTGGACTGATATATTATTATATATGACATCATTAGATTATTAATACTGAAGCATCAGTGTTAGAGCAGCATGTTACTGTTGTAGCTGCTGGAGGTGGAGCTAGTTTACACTACTTTATATACAGTTAGCTAGTTTAGTCCACTGGTTCCCAACCTAGGGGTCGGGGCCCTCCAAAGGGTCAGCAGATAAATCTGAGGGGTCGTGAGATGATTAATGGGAGAGGAAAGAAGAAAAAACAAAGTTCTGATACACAAATGTGACGTTTCTGAAGGTCTTATCAGTCTGCAGCAGCTGCTCCTCTGAGTCCTGCAGGTTGTTGTTATTCAGCTGCTGAGATCTACCTTCTACTCACTGTTACTGTTTAAAGAGGAAAGAAGAAGAACCAACGTTCTGATAGCTTTGATTTTTGGTGAAATATTGGATCATTTGAACATTTATTGAAATGAAAGCATGTGAGAAGTTTAGAGGGAAAAATCACTATTTGGTGGAGCTGTTAACAACTCATAGACATGTGAAATGTGACCCCGACTACACACTGCTTTTTGTAAGATGTCAAAAGACAAAAAGGTTGGAAACCACTGGTTTCATCTTTAACAATGTGTTGTATTTTAAAAGCTTGTTATATTATCCATTGTGTCAAATCTGCATCTGAAAAATAACTAAAGCTGTCAGATAAATGTAGTGGAGTAGAAAGTACAATATTTCCCTCTGAAATGTAGAAAGTAGCATCACATGGAAATAAAACAGTAAAGTAAAGAAGCTCTAAACTGTTAGTTGGCGTCTGCATGAGCTGCAGGACAGAAGAGAGAATCCTGTAAAAAGCTCTGATCTGCATCACCGAGCTGTGACACAAACCTTCAGTTTACGTCTGTTTGTGTTTCTGACGGCGTCTCTCCTCCCGGCTGGCGTCAGACCGCTCTGACATTTTAGACCCGGGTTATTTAAAGCGGGCTTAAGCGGGCCTGGCGCTGGTCTGAGTCAGGCTCAGAGAGGCCGAATGTCGTCTGTCGGCTGCGTATGTGTGTGTGTGTGTGTGTGTGTGTGTGTGTGGGACGGCGTCGTGTTTGCGTCTGTCGGCTGCAGGGTGAAGCCTGCAGTCTGCTGTGGGTGTTTTCTGACTTTACACTCGACTGTTCACTGATGAAACCAGAGCGTGAGTCACAGCGAGGGTGTGTTTATGTGTGTGTGTGTGTGTGTGTGTGTGTGTGTGTGTGTGTGTGTGTGTGGGATCAGATTCCTGCAGCAGCTCTTGTGTGTTCTGGGACATATTTTTGGATGAGCTGTTTTTCTGCTGCACGCTATCTGCACACTGCAGCGACACGCCTCGCCATGTGTGCTTTCACAACACTGTGTGTGTGTGTGTGTGTGTGTGCATGTGTTAATGTGTGTGTTATCTGGAGCGAGTTGTGCAGCCTGCAGCTTCATATTTTATCTGTCAGACATGAAACTTGTTGATTTAAGCACATTTAAAGACTCCAGAACAGAACATAGAAGCAGATCTGAAGCATCTTTAACTTGACAGTGTGAGCAGACAGTCAGGAGTCCAGCAGGATGGGTTCAAGATGTCTTTATGTCATTTATGAGCATGAAAAACACAGATAAATAAAAACTAATAAAGCATCAGAGGCGCTGTTATCTCCTCTACCTGCACAAACACTAAAGTTCAGTGAACATTAACAGTAAACAGCTGGTTGTGCAGAATCAGAAGATGCTGATGGAGTTCAGCAGAAGAGAGTTTATCTGAGATCTGGTGTGATTATAAACGAGGGTCGGTGGTGCAGGGCGTGCAGAGCGTGCAGGGCGTGCAGGGCGGGTCCGTGGTGGCGGTGGTTCGGTGGTCTGGTGGTTTGGGGGGTTTGGGGGGTTTGGGGAGGGTCTTCAGGGCTGGTTTGGGGTTTAGAGGCTGCTGGATGGTGGATGTGGTCAGGAGTCTATTTTAGTCTCAATGTCCAACCAACAAAAAGAGAATCTGAGGATCTGAGTGCGTGATGAAGAGGAGGAGGAGGGGGAGGAGGGGGGCGGGGCTTAATGAGGCGCTGGTTGGTGGTTGGCTGGTCAGGTGGGTGATGGGTAGATGGTCGTCTGGGAGGAGCTGCATGAAGCTGATTGACCCTCAGACATTTAAAACGTTTATCTTCATACGATCCAGATGTTTCAGCCGCTGCAACAGTTTAAAGCTGGAAACAAACTTCTTACTGGTTTCTAACTGGTTTTAACAGACAGCATCACTCCAGTCCTGCTTCTCTCTGTTCCTCTTAGAATAGATTTGAAGGTTTTATTGATCACTTTTAAAGCTGGTGTGTGTCTGCAGCTCTGCGCTAACAGACATGTTGACTCTGTACGAGCCGCAGCTTCAGATGTTCAGCTGGACCTGCTGCTGGATCCACAGACCAGGTTTCAGTCTGAAGGAGACGTCGACTCTGCAGCGAGCTGCCTGAAGAGAAAAGGCTGCAGATTCACTGACTCCTGTTAAATCACTGCTTAAAACCCGTTTATGTAATGTTTGTCTTTAGATCATCTTTATTGTCTCTGACGCCATCTTTAAGGTCAGATCTGTTTCCTGTTTCTGCTTCGTCTGTCAAAACACTCTGTAAAGATGCTATATAAATAAAGATATTATTATTATTATATTCGACTAAATGTGACGTTTCTCTGAATGAAGCTTCACTAACAGCTGAGCTCATGAGTTCACAGACGCTGGTAGAATCTGTGACGACGATGCTGTTTGAATTAATTCATTAACTGTTTTAAGTGTGTTTGACATTTTTTACATCATATTAATAAGTGAAATCAGCAAAATGTTCCTGATCAGGAGATGATGCAGATGATGTTTCATTCACTGAATGTTTCAGCTGATAATAAACAGAAAGGTTTAAACAGCTGGAATATAAATATTAATGAGTTTACTGGATACTGAAGAAAAGAGAGTTCAGCTTTATAAAACAGGAAAAGGATCCAGAGATCAGTTGAAGCTCTGAACAACAGAGATTTCAGCTGGAAGAAGAGCAGTGAGGAGGAACCTGCTGAAGATCAGAACCGAGAAGAACCTCAAAGCTCCTGGAACAAAGTTCTCTGGAGCGATGAGACCAAAACTGAACTTTATGGTCACAACTAGAGACTCTATGAGCGGTTCATATCTGACAGAATCCACCAGCGTTTATAAACTGATGATCACGACTGTACGTTTGTCTCCACTGTCATTAAATCCACTTCAAACCGGACCGAGCCGGTCCTGAAACTGAAGCAGCAGTTTGACGGTTTGGAGGTGAAACCTGAAGACTGAAACACGTCCAGCAGCTTCTTCTTCTCCTGCAGGTCAGATGTTTATTGTCTGCAGGCTGAATGGAGGCGTGACGGCGACTGAAACCAAACTCCTCCCGCCCTCCCCTCCCCTCCCCTCCCCTCCCCTCCCCGCCCGGCTGGTGGCTGAATGAAGCGCGCCCCGTTAAACACCACCGAGGAAGAAGCAGGTGTCGCCGCAGATGGAGAGGACGGACGACAGGCTGTCTGATTGGCTAACGGTCACCGCGCTGCTATGTGGGCGGGGTCAACAGCTGTTGTCAGGGGCAACCAGTGACTGTTATTAACAGGTCATGGTTAAAAAAGTTTTTAATGCTTTTTGTTTTATTTTAAAGAGTTTCAGTAAAAATAAGTTGATGTTTTAAAATGAAATTTTGCTGTTTTTGTGTTTTTGGTTTCAGTTTTAAGACATTTTCATAAAGTTTTATTAAGTTTTTTAGAGTTTTGGAGGCTTTTTAATGGTCTTCTTTGTTTTTGGAAGGTTTTATTAAGATTTAAGATCATTTTAATGATTCTGTTTAAATGTTTGAGTGATCTGAGGGAAGCTGCTTAAATGTTTTTAAGGGTTTCAGCGACTCTTTAAAAGCTTTAAGAAGAATTTTAACCTTTAAACACTGAAAAACATTTTAGTTTTTTAGATTTTGAAGGTTTTAGTAGTTTTAAGGGGATTTACTTGCTTTTAATATTTAAGGTTTCTTTTCATGATTGACATGTTTTTTACTTTTAGCTGCAGTTTTTTTTTTTTTTGCTGCACAGACAGAAACACACAGTGAGTCACTGTGAACATGCAGGTACGCTTACTGTAAACACACACACACACACACACACACACACACACACACTGACTGAAATGTCATCAGGACGGGAAAAAACAGCAGAAGAACTGTGAAAGCTGTTTCTCCTTCTGACCTTTGACCTGCCCCTCTGGGACAGGAAGGGGTTAAAATATACTGTGTGTGTGTGTGTGTGTGTGTGTGTGTGTGTGTGTGTGTGTGTGTAGGTCAAAGGTCAGGAGCGGATTCTCACAGTACAGTGAACTCAGAAGTGAAAGTTGAGTCGGCGTGTGTGCTTTCAGGGAGGAGGCTAATGCTAATGCTAACAGTCAATAATGAGTCAAACCACACACACACACACACACACACACACACACGCTGACAGACGCTCTAATTGTCTGATACACTCCCGTCATTAGCACGTTAGCTTAGAGCTGCTGATCCTCCTGCAGGCGGACGCAGTGACACATCTGATGAGCAACATTATAAATATTTGCAGTGGTATTTTTAGCCAACAACAACCTCGGAGCAGACGTCTGTTTCTATTTATAACCTGACAGCACGTCAGCACATCCGACCTGTTCTGTTATTACCTGCAGAGCAGCTGCAGGCGTTTTGTTTGTTTACTGATTCAGGAAAAGAAATGAACTGTTCAACTGTCTGTCAGCAAAACAGCAACTTCAACATGCTGCCTTCACGGATTCAAGGCTTTTCTGTGTTTAGTGTTTTTCTTTGAGGCATCTCTCTACAGAAAACAAAGAGCATCTCTCTGTCCGTCTGTCTGACTGTATGTATGTATGTCCTCCACATATCTCCAGAACTGTTCATCTGATCTGCTTCATACCTGGTAGCTGTTTCTCTGGAGACCCGATGACGTGCAGTGTTGAATTTGGTGTAATTTGGATGTGCGACATGTTTGCATCGAACTCTCATTTAAACACTTTGGTTCGATTCATTTCTCTTATAATTTTAGATCCAGATGTTCGGCAGGTTTCTGCTGGGAGGTCTCCTCGTCTCCAAAAACAAACATACATGCAGATTAAAATCGTTAAAAACACTGAATGAAGCAGTTTCAGCTAAAAAATCAGTGTTTCTCCACCATGTTGGGCGAGCAGCGGACTTCCTGGAGGGGCTGTTAGCCGAGCTGCTGCTAACGTTTGCCCAGTTTATTTCTCTGATAACTTAAGATCCAGACGTCCAATGACTAAAATCCTTCTTGCGGCTAAAAGATCAAGTTAAAAACCAGCTAAATTTATCATGAAAATGTGGCTTCAAACTGAATAAAAGTCCATTTCTAACAGTTTGTGTGGAACAAGCACAACAAAGCCCATGTATTATCTTGTATGTGTGTAAGTTACTCTTTGCTAGACGCCATTGTAGCGGACAAACACGGCGCCGACGCATGCATCTTGTGCACTATACTCTTTGGTAGAGGAGGTATGACGCCATTGACAGGCCACCAAATGAAACGGTCCGTTACTTTGATTAAAATGACAGATTTCTCTGGGTTTGAACATTAATGTAAGAACACAACTCAACAACATATAGAACATAGGTGACAACAACCTGACGATCTCAGGAGAGAAGCTTCTGTCTGGTCTGGTTGTTTTTACACATTTTAATGAGGAATCATTACAGATTAGAGCTTTGACATGTTCAGAGTCCATATTTACTTTGTACCATCAGTATTTTATTCCAGGTTTTATTATTATTCCATTCTGTAAACAGATTTAACATGTTTCATTGAACTTTACTTTTATTGTTCTATGTTGTGTTTATGTGCTGCATACTTATTCAGGTTCAGGGTAATGATGTGAGTGCTGTGTGCAGCGACAGCAGCTCAGCTGTAGTTTTACTCCAGACTCTTCAGCGGCTGTGAGGTTTTTTCTCAGGACCTGGCAGAGACGCACATGAACGCTGCCAAACAGTCTCACCTCAGCTAACCTGCAGCCAGCGCGCACGCAGACGCTGAAAGGTACGATGACACGACGCATCAGCTGCACGCGACGCGGACGCAGACGACGACTCGTTTGTGTGTCGAAATATTATCATCCAGACTTCTGACCTGCAGTAACCAGCAGCAGACGTCATGTTCGCTCCCAGTCAGTCTGATACAAACAGTCTGAGCTGGCCGCTGTAAACACACACACACACACACACACACACACACACACACACTCTGGCTCTCTGATCCAGATCCAGATCCAGCCAGCAGCCTGTCGGATGCCAAGAGGCCTCATTTCCCAGAAGTCTGCAGGGCTGAGAGTCTGCAGAGGGAACAGACTGTACGCAAAAAACAACCAGCAGATTCTCACAGAGACACAAAACTGAACCAGCACAGCCTTACATGGTCAGAGTGCGTGTGTGTGTGTGTGTGTGTGTGTGTGTGTGTGTGTGTGTGCAACATTCAAAATATGCAAGAATCTCTTTTCATAAAAAAATGTTATGAAACTTGTCTGGAAGTTGCACAGACACAAAGTCCTGCTCACGTTCTCTCGACGCTGCAGAATCCATCAGAGACGTCAACAAACACGCTGATGAGTCCTGAAGGAGGAGCTGCAAGGACAACACGCAGGGTCCAACCTCTGGAGAGCAGGAACCACAACCACAACCAGAGCAGGGACCAGAACCAGAACCAGAACCAGAGCTGGACAGTTTTTAACAGTTTTTTATGTTTGATGTGCAAAACTTTCCATCTAGAAAAACATCTCAGAATCTTTCAGGCAGTGGTTTCTTCATTTATTTTAAAAATAACTAAATGGACAATAATATTATCTTTTTAATCCAGCTGTTTATTCCACACATGTAAAATAAAAACAAACTTCACTTTATTTCTAACTGATATCAGCTTCTATTATAAAAGCAGCAAAGACTCAAACATAACAACTGTGTCTCTTTATTTAATGATTGATCTACTTTTATTTTGCTTTTAGTGAACGTTAAAGCTTCTTACAGTCACGACTGAGTCTCCTGGTTCTGTTTCCTCTTTTTGTTCTGTTAACTTTTGTTGTTTACTGGAAACCAGTCAAATCAAACTGACAGCGTCCAAAGTTAAAGGATCATTCTGCTGATTTTCTACATTTGTCTTCATGTTTGGATGAACTGATCCTCTAACAGCACAGAGGTAGAATCAAAGCTGCTCCGGGTCACATGACCCTTCATCAGGAAGAGTTTGGTCTCGTCAGTTTGTTTAGAAACGACTCCAAACACTAAAAACAGTTCTGTGTGAGGCAGACGCCACTGAGCATGTGCAGTAACTCCACTTTCTGTACTGGAGAGTCTGACGATGCGTTTTCCAGCCGAAGCCGAAGCTGCTCATCAAACTGATCAGCTGTATTGATCACAGATAAGCTGAGCTGTCTGACTGTTTCTGTGTAAAATCTTCCTCCTCTGTTTCCATCTCGCTTTTTATCCAAACATCAACTTTTCCGTCTAATTCAAGCGGAAAATGTGCAACCTATCAGATTCCCAGTGTTTCCAGTCACGTTCCTGTCTCTGCACACACTGATAAACACACACACACAGCAGATGGAAACACAGCGACTCTCTGTGTGTGTGTGTGTGTGTGTGTGTGTGTGTGTGTGTGTGTGCTCTCCGCTCAGATCTGTCAGACAGGACTCAGATCTGTGTGTCTGACTGAAGACGAGATGAATGACCCACTTTCTGCTGCAGCAACAGTCGCTGTAAAGATTCTGTGTTTGATTGCAGGTATCAGACAACATGATGGTTTCCTGTGAGGTCAGGCTGTGTGTGTGTGTGTGTGTGTGTGTGTGTGTGTGTGTGTGTGTGTTGTGTAACAGAGAGAATAAAAGACTGAAACAATGATGTGAATGTTTAGCATGTGTTCAGGATGCCAGCCAGCGTCTATTCATGCCTGCTGGGAAACCAGATAAAACAGAAAAGTGATAAGACAGACTTATTATTAAATAACGCCACATCTCACAGCGTGGAGGGTTTTTCCCCCCGCCGCCCGTTTGTCCCGCAGCGTCTGGACGATAAGGACACGGAGGAGGAGAGGAAGCGTCCACTGTTTCCAGGACAAAAGACTATTGTCCACCTGAGCGGCGCTGCGACGGTCGGGCGCTCGCCGTTCACATCAGGACAAACAATACGCCGCCGGACAGCGTGAGGAGAGATCAGAGCCGCAGTCAAGGCTGCAGGCGGAGTGTCTGTCGTCCTGCAGCAGATCCAGCCGCTCAGGTCTCTGCAGGACAAATACAGGAAGACATTAAGAGCCCAGTCCGTGCTGGGAGAGCTGGGAGAGTTCATTCTCTCACCAGTGTCCTCCACACACCTGCACATTAGTGCACCGGGACAATACTGACACTAATGAGCTCATAATGGACACAATAAAGATAAAAACACTCAACTTCACTCTTTGTGTTGGACCGGCTGTCATCACTGGGGCCAGTTCCAGCGCCGGGAAGTTTAGACTTCTACTCAGTTTATATAATATGCATTATTATAACAAAATGCTGCTGATGTGTTCACTAATATACAGAATATGTTAAATATAAGACTCTAAACACAGGCTTTTTGCATAATCAGACTTTTATTTTGACATTTTGCTGCAAAAACTCATTTAGTAGTTTATTGGATTTTCCTACTTTGACTTCAGTAGTAGATCTTTCTGCCCATTTTCACACTTCATCCTGCAGTCTAGTCTGTTGTTTTTGTAGTTAGCATAAAATAAATCAACAGCCTACATGGTTTTATACCAACAGGAAACGATGCAGATAAAATTTGTTTTGTGTAAAATGTATAAATGAATCAACAATTTTTGAAATAATTGAATGAATTAGAAAATTCTGTTATGCTAGCAAGCTGCTACTAAATTTAGCCGGTTAGCTTCTGTTAGCTCGAATAACAACAACGTCAAAAAGTATTTCAGAAAAAAACAAAAATCTGCTGCTGTGAATAAAAACAGAAACTAAAGCTCTTCAGCTTTTAAGCCTTAACAAGGCTGCTAATGCTACCTAGCTAACCGGCTAGCTAGCTAGGTTAGCTTGTGACTCCATATGCGTATTATTGTTCAACTGTCACAAAGTGCCTGGAAGCAGGACCCAGATGCAGAGGAAGGCGTCGTGAGATGTGAAAAACCCTTTATTTTAAACAGCTAAGACAAAAACAAGGACAAGGACAAGGACAAGGACAAGGACAAGGACATGACTTTGACTTTGAGAAGACTGGGAACAACCAAATGAACCGACGAGGACAGAAGTGAAAACCAGGGATTAAATACACAGACAGAACTGACGAGGGAACGGGAACAGGTGAGGGGAACAGGTGGAGACACTTGGGGTAATCACACAGACACATGAGGAAGGGCAAGTGACCAGAAACAAGGAGGGATAATTTTCAAAATAAAACAGGAAGTGCCAAGACAAAACATGGAGACAGGACAAAAACCCAACTAAACTTGCGCTTATTATTAGCTTGTTAGCTCAGTAACACTAGCAGCCTTGTTAACGTTAGCTTCTGTCTGTGTTTGTTTAGCTCCGTTTATTCAGAATTACTTTGTTGTTGTTCGAGCTAACAGGCGCTAACAGGCTAAATTTGGTAGCAGTTGTTGAGCCTGCTAGCTTAACTAACAAATGTGTCTTTATGAAATAAAACTTGACATGAAATAAAAGTGTTTTTTTTGCAGGAAATCATTAAAAAGTCCAGCATGAGGATGTGAAGAAGGGATTGTGGGAAATGGTGTTTGTTGAAGGCGGCTGTGGGCTCACAGTGTCTCTGTGATGAATGAGCTGCTTCTGTTTGACACAGAAACACTGCAGGAACTCTACAGACACTGATTTATTCTCTTCCTGCGTGTCGTCTGCAGTCTGATCCCTTTCTGTTTATCTAGCAGCAGAGAGCAAGCAGGAAGCTGTCAGCAGCCAAAACACCGACTCCTGGATGTCACGACGTCTCCGACCAGGGAGGAGGAGGAGGAGGAGGAGGAGGAGGAAGAGGAGGAGGAGGAATCCCATTACACACTGCTGCACCTTTCTGCAGAAGTGTGTAATAATAATCAGTGATATGGAGGTTAAAGTCTGTGATCATCATAAGACAATAAATCACCAACAGGAACACAAATCAATCAATCAGCTGTTTCCTCTGCAGACTCACAACCAGAAACCAGAAACCAGAAACCAGTCTGCAGCCCTGATCTGGACACTTTAGATATCTGAGTTGTGCTTGTTTTGGTCTCATGTATTAGACAGACTGAGAATATCATATTCTTTATTGCAGCTGGACTTAAAGGCGTCTTTCTTTTGGAGAATTTGCACAATGACAGTTACAGATTTTACATCCAGAACGAGTATCAGCACCTGTCAGTTTGAGAGTAAAATCTCGCAGCTAATAAACAAATATTTATACATAAATATCTATTTTTACTTATTTCACACAGCAACATGAACTGCTTTCCTGTAAGATTGATCTTGAACTTTTAATCTACTAGTTTTCCAGTTGTCCAGCAGCAGCAGCAGCAGCAGCAGATGGTAGCAGGAGTGAAAGGTCGATGATGACTGGGGGAGGAAGAGCAGGACTGCTGATGGGAAACGTGGTCTTAACGAGGACAAACACGAGCTCCGACAGCACAAACACAGACAGATCTCGTGTGACAGATATTTGGATGCTGAGGATGAAACAGTGAGCGGCGTTCAGACTCTTCCTGACCGCTCGCAGCTCTGCAAGCTGTCAGCAGCGCACACATCCAGGCCCAGTTAATTAAAAACAGACGACGGCCTGCTAATTGTGCGTCTTTTGCTTCCCATCCCCCTCGACCCAGTAGAAACCCCCCCACACCCCTCACACCCCCCCATCAGCATCCCATCAGTGTCTGCTGGGCCTCGCTGGACCAGCTGCTGCCTGTCTGAGAGTCTCACAGATGGAGCTTCAACAGCAGCTCCGTTTCCCTGGAGAACAATCATAATAATAATCACAATATTAGTATCATAGGATAAATTATAATACATAAAGTTCAGACATTATTAACGTGTGAACTTCCAGCTCAGTGATTCTGTAACTTTTTCAGATTCTTTTATAATAACATTTAGTCATTAAGTAGTTTAATGATCACGCAGTTCATCCAACAGGAAGTTCATTTTTAACATTATTTATAAGAACTTTTGTTTTTAAGTTTTAGTTAAATGTTGAGCTGTTAATCTCAGATGTTTTTGACACTAAATGTGATTTTCTGAGTTAAAGTTTTTACCTTTATAACACAAACACAATCCTAGTTTACTGTTGTTTTCACCCAGTTTTTGTGTTATTTTTTTATTTTACTGCTTATTATTTATCCAAACTGAAGCCTGCTGTTATAATCTTCTCTTTTAAACTGACGTGTTGCGTGTTGTTATTGATTATTAATAACTTTTGTATCTTTTGTTTGTCACACACACATCGTTTTGTACAAGAAACAATAAATATGGTTAAGTCTGCTAGCTCATGCTAAAGGCTAACTAATGTTTCAATTTAGCAACAAAAAGCATTAAATTCAGTTTAAATGTCTGAGTTAAGCAGCTACACTCAATAAATTAGTGATAACTGATGATACTGTTGGTTCAGATTAGCTAGTTAGCAGTTAGCTGCTGACTCATTTTTGTTTCATTTAAGCTAACATTAGCTAGAGGCTCAGTTTAACAGTTAAAATGGCTAGTTGGTTGGCTAGTGGCTAATGGTTAGGTATGGTAGCTCATGCTAAAGGCTAACTAACGTTTCAGTTTAGCAACAAAAAGCATTAAATTCAGTTTAAATGTCTGAGTTTAGTAGATGAGTTTAACTGATGATACTGTTGGCTCAGATTAGCTAGTTAGCAGTTAGCTGCTGACTCAGCTTAAACTGTTTAGTTTCATTTAAGCTAACATTAGCTAAAGGCTCAGGTTAGCTAAAGGCTCAGTTTAACAGTTGAAATGTCTCCTCTCAGGTTATTTATGGATCCAGTTTATGTCGGCCAATAATGATTTAGTTACACAGTTTGAGTCACGTTAGTTAATAACTGTTTATATAATAATAATAATATAATAAGTGTTCAGTTTAAAGCTGGTAGTGTAGGTCAGCTCAGATAAACTTGTGTTTTAGTTTAAATCAGGTTATTTTTCTGTGTAAAGCTGCTCTGTTGTTGTGAGTTTACAGTAAAAAGCTTCGTCCTTCATCTTAACGTCTGACTGACTTTGTGTTTCTCTTCTTCTCCTGCTGGGAAACAGTTTCCCTCCTGCTCGGCTCCAGCTGCGCAGCTTTTGGTGAAGACATCAGTCTATCAGGTTTTTGGAGAGCGGAGCGTCTCTGCGGGAACATCCTGATGTGATTAATCATGTGGTTTTATTTAGTCATAACTGTTATAACCTGCTCAGAACAGAGAGTGCCTTTGACTGAAACACACGACATGCCGGGACATGTGACCACATTACCCTTCACCATCAGGACGAATCAAACACACCATGTTCTCTGAGAACACCATCATCACACCTGATGACAGCTGACTAATCAACCAATCAGCTGACTAATGAATTAATTTATGGTTATTAATGAAATAAAATGTTACAGTGGACACATTCACTGTTATCAGATATGAACAGATTCTGATCTGAGTTGTTTTTTCTGGAAAATTGGAGGGAAAATTCTGCTAATTGAACCATATATGATGTATTATTTCTAATCTGAAGTGTCTGTAATTGTGGTTTTCAACATCTAATAAACTAAACTTCATGTTTGCATGAATTTGTCATATTTTTGCAGGAAGTTTAGTTTGTTTCTGTCACAGTTAAAGTTTGAAAAATGTTTTTGCAGGAAACAGAAACAGCAGGTTCGTTCACAGCTTTGATTTTTCTCTTTGTTTCAGAGTTTTATTCATTTTCAGATGTCAGTCGGTGCGACTCGTCCTGCAAATCTCAGCTTGTCATTGGTCGGCGGTGCAAACATGTTTAAACGCTGCGTGTTGGCTGGCTGAAGGTTCCCGTCTCGTCTCCTCAGCGGAGGATTCATCAGACGTCTCTTCAGGACGTCTGAGGACAAAGACGTCTCTGATTCCTCCTCTCTCTCCTCTCCGTGTCCTCAGCAGGGTCACAGTCTACAGTCCCGCCACGGCAGCCAGTCTGTCTGCTGTCACATGACATATTTATCCACTTTATATGGACATGTGACACATATGAATATAAAGTCACACCTGGTATGAACATGTGATGAGGATCATTGAAAATACCTGAAGGTCAGATTTAAACAGAAACGCAGGTGAAGGTTCGTTTTAAAGATTTAAATCAAACTGTTAAAGATGTTCCAGCAGATCCTCAGGATATAAATACAGAGCTGGACATGTGAAGAACATGAATCCTTTGACTGATTTCTTTATTTTTATCTTGTTAATTATTTCATGACATCCTTTAAATTCACATTTTAATATTTGACTTATTTGTATTTGAATCTGTTGTTTTAAACTCTCTGAATCACATCAGTGACTCAGTGTTTAGCAGCTGATCTGCATTACATTTCCCATGAGGCCGCAGGTGAACAGAGGACCAGGTTGTAGAGTCTTTGCAGCTTGTTGCATCAGTTCAGGAATGTTTCACACCCCTCCTCCTCCTCCTCCTCCTCCTCCTCCTCCTCCCCCTCCTCCTCCTCCTTCTCCTCCTCCTCCTCCTCCTCCTTCTTCTTATTTGGACTTTGCAGCCGTTGAGAGGAAATCCTCTCCCTCTCTTTCCCTCTCTTTCCCTCCTTCTTCCCGCCTCTCTCTCTCTCTCTCTCTCTCTCTGTTCACCTCGTAAACAAACCTGCAGCAGTTACCCAGCATGCTCTCTGCTCCCTGCGGCACAGACAGTCTCTGGACTGAACGTCCAGCTCTGTGTCCTTCCTGCAGCTGTAAACAGTCTGAGGACTGAAACCCAGCAGGACTCAGCAGCTTCTGTTTCCACTGGAACCGACGATCCTGAACCATCAGAGCAGAGAGACGCTGCAGAGACGCTGCAGAGAGATGCTGCTGATCTTCACTCCATGTTCAGTTGCTTTCAGAGACTCTGTGGGTCTGAGTCACATATATAAGAAAAACAATATGATACCTAAACATATAAAACAGCATCATATCAAATATGCATTCAGAGCTGGTTCCATATAAAGGGTTAAAAATACTGAAGCTTGTGTTTCCTAAATGTAGCAGAGCAGTGACCTCTGACCTCTGACCTCTGACCTGCTCTCGCTGCATCGATAATAAAGCTCAGATCAGCGTTTTATTCCTGCATGTTGAAGCATCTTCATCATCTTCATCATCATCAAACATCTGAGCTCTTCTGTGTTTGTTCACTAAACTAGCGTCTGCAGCTGCAGCGTGCTAACGTTTGCTAATTAGCCGTAAACAGAAGTTTTAAATTCAGCTTTTCTCCACCAGAATGTTAAAATGTGACGTTCAGAAGTTTGTTCAGAGTTTTAGTCACTAGATGTTTTTGCATCGCTGCTGGAAAACATGACATCAGATCAGCTGCAGGACGACCAGCTGATCTCAGGTCAGAGCTGCAGATCTACAAACAAACAAACAAACAAACAAACAGTCCTCAGGTTAACATCACCGTCAGTCTCAAACCGTCTCCAGGTGACGTTCTGTGTCGATGTCGTTACCTGTGTGAGCGTCTGCGTTGGATTAACTGTCCTCTGATTGGCTGATGACGGTGTTCCCGGACCGTGATGTCATCCGTGTCCATATATGGAGTGGCGTCTCTTCCAGGAGAATAAAAGCTTTTATATCAGACGCTGGAAGCTGAACGTTCATCCAGAGGTCAGAGTTCACGTTTCTGCTGCTTCATTCAGAAACATGAAAGAGTCAAACTGGTGAAACAAACTGGACAAACTGGACGAACTTCCAGTCTCCCAGTCACATGTTCACTCCTCACAGCTGGAATCATCCAGATGTTTGATCAAATCAAAGCAAAACTACTTTATTTCTGTCTTCAGCTTCAAACAGTAAGAAACATTTTACTAGAAATCATAAAGTGCAGATTCATTCCTCACTGGTGTAACTGGTGTAACTGGTTTAACTGGTTTAACTGGTGTTTGTGGATGAATGATCCATGAAGGAGCTGCAGGTGATGAATCTGTCAATCATTCATATCCGTTGTCACGGTGATAAACTAATTAACGAGGGTTGTTTTTCCTCGTTAAGTGTGTGTCTGAGTTTATAGACGCTTATATACACACAGTATAAACAGTTATATATGTTGCTTCACTGCATCAAATCTGCAGAAATCTTTTATATTTCACACAAATATGAAGAATCAGAAAGAAAATCAGAACGAGACTCAAACATCTGACTGTTAAAAACACAAACAGCTGATCAAACACTGACTGTTGTTGTTGTTTGTTTGTTTGTTTGTTTGTTGACTGACTGCTCGTCATATTTCCCTATTAACAGGGTTTATGATTGTACATTTATTATTATTGTTGTTGTCACTGTCAGTAAATTCTAACAAACATGTTGTTGTTAATATGTTTACTTTGGCAAAATAAACACTGTGTTCCTGCCAATAAAGCTCGTTAAGTCTAACTGAAACTGAGAGAGAGATGGTGGGGGCAGGAGGAGGAGAGGAGGAGGAGAGGAGGAGGAGAGGAGGAGGAGAAGTTAGGGGGGTGCAGGAGGAGGAGGAGGAGGAGGAGAGGAGGAGGAAGAGAAGGAGAAGTTAGGGGGGGTGCAGGAGGAGGAAGTCGTCGTGCTTCCAGAGAAATGTTCACTTCATTCTTCACATTCCTGAAGAGTTTGACTTTGTCTCCAGCTTCCTTTGTTCCAGCTCAGACTCTGCTCAGCGTGAATCTTTCCAGTAAAAGATCATCATGTCCAACCAAAACACACTTTTCCAGAACACACAGACACACACACACACACACACACACACACACACTGAGCCAACAACCTGTTTCCTTATTTGGAAGCGGAGGAGTCGGCGCTGACTGATGAGGAAAAACTCTGCGAGGCGTCATCGATGTTTCTGCTGGAGGACAAACTTATTATATTATATTTTATAATTTAAAGGGCAAATTCACAGATATTCCAGTTGATTCCTGAGGCTCTCATGTGGAGGAATCAAACATGAAATCTGCTCCTTTGATTAAAGCAGCATTTCCAATAAATAATCAATAGACATAATATTGTGTGTGTGTGTGTGTGTGTGTGTGTGTGTGTGCTGGCTCTCACAGCAGGGGGGAAACACAATACACAGGAGGGCTGTGTGTGTGTAGTCTCAGTGTGTTGTGTCTCCCATGGCAACAGAGCGTTGTTAGGGATTCCCCGCTCCGATGGAGGCCAACTGGAGGGAGGGAGCCGCCGCGGGACGACCCAGAATGCCTCTGTGTTCTTAGTGAGTGTGTGTGTGAGTGTGAGTGTGTGTGTGTGTGTGTGTGTGTGTGTGTGTGTGTGTGTGTGTGTGTGTGTGTTGCTTGTAAAAAAAAACAACTATAAAACATTCAAATGGTGTCTGGACGTTGCTGAGTCATGAAGGGAACTGCTGCTGGTTTTTACTGTTTACACACACACACACACACACACACACACACACTCACACACTCACACACACACACACACACACACATGTTGCCTGGTTGCCGTGCCAACTAACAGAACAGCTCATTTGATGCAAACCTGTAATAAAACCTCGTAACCGTCGTTTCGGTGACTCGTCGCTGCAGACTGAGACGTCTCAACCTGTGGACCAATCAGAAGGCTTCATTTCATCCAGGTAATAACAGTCAGTGACCAATAAAAATAAAACAATTCTTCTTTCTTGCTTGTTTGAGATGATGATGATGATGATGATGATGATAGATCAGATCTGTTGTAGCTTGTTTTCCTGCGAGACCGCCACAATAAAAGAGACTGACAGGAAACCTCCGACTGCAAACAGGCTCAGTTATTATTATGATTTTAATTCATGAAGGTTTTTTATGTTTGTAAAAGTTTCCCAGAGCTGAGGAAAGAGATTTTAAAGTGTGTGATGTAAAGTCTATGGGACGATGAAGACGTGCAGCCGGCTCGCCAGAATAAAACGTCGGCATTGAAACCACAGGAACGTTGAATATCAACGTTTCAACACGTTAAATATGAATCATATTAACATTTCTACAGTGACGTAGTTCACATGTGATCTATATGAGCTGATCTGTCCAATCAGGAGGGTCAGTGGACGGTTAGTAAACGGTTCCAGACCACCTGGAAACCAACGTCCACTTCCTGTTTCAACCGGCAGAGGCAGCTGTTTTTATTTCATTTTTTATTTTCATTTTAACCCAAACCAAAGAGCTCTTTGTGTCTAAACCCACAGCGTCCTCACACCATAAAACATCTTTATTAACAGTGGAAATGTTGATATGATTCATATTTAACGTGTTGAAACGTTTCTGTGTTTTGCAGAAACTTTCAACGCCGATGTTTTGTTCTGGCGAGCAGGTTGACGTGCGGCTGCACAACACGGACACAAAGACGGAAACAGGCGAGTGAACAGACGCCATGTTTGAGTTCAGGATCCAGTTCTTATAATAACTGCTGTAATAATTGACAGACTATTAACTGAAGAGGATGACGGCTCCACAGGCTGCTGGTCTGGACCGGTTTGCTGGACTTCCTGTCAACACTAACAGACGTTCTTCTCCGTCATATCAAACCATCATCTTCCTCTCTAATCAGCTGTGTTTGTTGTAAACCTGAATGAACCCAAACTGTGGGGAGCATCAGCCAATCACCTGCAAGCAAACACATTCCTCCATTTTGACATGTTTTCAATCTGATCACATGACCTTTTGCAGTAAAACAATAAACAATAAATGTGTAACAGCAGCCGCTTCCTTCAAAACAAGACAAAACAAAATGACTAATCCTGAATTACTCCAGCCTGGAAACATAAACAGTTTCTATAATCATCATCGTCAATGAGCCGTAAAAACCAATTTCACATGTGAACTGAACGAGTGTTTAATCCTCCGACAACCAAACAGAGAAAGAAGCCAAACTGTCCGAACACACTGCTGTCAGAGCAGAGACACAGCAGCTGTCTGAGCGGATTAACACACACACACACACACACACACACACACACACACACACACACACACACACTGAGGGACGCTAACTGAACCCTCGTTAATCCACATGATGAGTCTCTGATTCGATTAAAACGCTCGTTAAAGCCGACTGAGGATCAATTAAACCAGACTTTCTGTTTTCAGTTTCTGATTTCACACATGAATCCAGTTAATGACCTGAACTCTGCTTTAATATTTTAAAAAAAACAGAATAATTATCTACTTTTTAAAATATAAACAGTGAATTTTCTTTGTCTTTTCTCATTTTATGTGTTTTATTTTATAACTTTATGTTTAGTTTATTATCAGTTATACAAACAGATTCAATCCAACATGAAACACAAACACAAAATAAACTAAATTACAAACAAAATGTTCTGCATGAAACTGAATAAAAACATTAAAATCAGTTATTTTCATATTGATGACATCACTAAAATACTACAAATAAATAAACCAAGTAACATTGTATTTTATTGCATTAATACACTTTTTACTTATTGTATTATATTTGTTATAAAACATTTTTCTGTTTCTAACATTATGTGTAACTGAAAATGCTGCTTTGCTTCTGTTTCACTGATATTCACATAAGAAGCTGCTTTTTATTGTGTTTGTGTTAAATCATTATTTCATGTTTCTGTTCCATCAAGAAGCTTTCAAACAAAAGAGATGTTCAGGAGGAGATGTTTTTACTTTAGGCTCCAACAGGTTTCTGTCAGCGTCGAGTCTGGATGGAAGCAAAACACCAAACAATATTAACAAAATGTTATAAATAACAAGTTGTGGAAGGAAGATTCAGCTCTTCTGCTGTCAGTCGAGTCCTTAAAGAAAAACAACACAACAGGTCGTCACGTCAGTCGCCCAAAAACAAAAGTGATGCAGCTCAGATGACGTTTATATTATGCAGGATTTTCCTAAAAAACATCGTATAAACTCAAACAGCAGCAGTGTGTGGTGGAGTTTGTGTCTACAGAGTATTTTATTATTTTCTTATTATTTTTCTGTGTTCAGGACGTTTCTGGGATGTTTAGAGCAGTGGGTGTGAAGCCGCCAGCCAATCACAGCGCAGGGTGTGAGGTCGGGACTCGTAGCGTAGCGACCAGGTTACACGACTGTCTCTGTGTCTCTCTTCCGCTCCGCTCTGCTCCGTTCTGTGTCTCTGTGTCTCTGCTCTGCTCTTAACCCCGTTGTTATTATTGTCGCCATGACGACGGTGTCCTAACTTTAAGGACGTAGTAACTTAAACCCACCACATGTTTCTCTGACCTGAACAAACTGATCATTTGAACCCAAACTGTCGTCTTTAAACCCAAACAGACCTGAACCACAGCGCTGTGACATCATCAAACATCTTTACTGATTAACAGTAATGTGTTGATTGGAGTCACATGATCAAACCACATGTCTGCAGGTTCATCTGGAGGATTTTTTGGGTAAATGATATTTTATTAAAGTCGGTACATTCAAGCAACTGAGAAATATTAACTGATTTTTTTAATTGAGTGTTTTGAACCATTTAATCGTGACGTAAAAGTCGTAAAAACAAGATAAAGTTCTTCCTCTTGAGACTGAAACCTGCTGCTGTAGTTTTATTAACTTTTCAGCTCCCTGCTGCTGTTTTGATAAATAAAATCTTAACATTGTTTTTTTGTTTTTATGTAAAAAAAGAAAGTAAAACTGAAGTGTAAAGATGACACATTTTATTTTGAAGCTTCAGCACTGAGCGTCATTGTTTTTGTGTTTCTTGGTTGAAAGCACAGGCTGCTGTTTGGAGGACAGTTGAGTGTTTTTTTATTCATGTGTGTGTTAACTGTGTCCAGACTGACTCTATTTTTAACCCTGAAGACAAACAGTCAGGACTAAATCTGCTCTCTGACCATTTAACTGCTGCAAAACAGCTGCAGGGGACAAACTGACTGCTGATTGGCTCTGATGGCCTTTTGTCTGTTCTCACACACACACACACACAAAGACAGACATTTATGGGGCTGCATGTGACACAGTGACTAACCAATCACATGCATTACATAATGTCAACATCACATCGTATTTTCACGCTTCAGCTTCTGAACTTTGACTCGAACAGCTGACTCATCATTTTCAGTCTTTAATTAAACCTTTACTTACTTTTTAGGACTTTTCCTCTAATCTTTTATTTTTGCTGAAATGTGACGTTTCTGAAGGTCTTATCAGTCTGCAGCAGCTGCTCCTCTGAATCCTGCAGGTTGTTGTTATTCAGCTGCTGAGATCTACCTTCTACTCACTGTTACTGTTTAAAGAGGAAAGAAGATGAAACAACATTCTGATATCTTTGATTTTTGCTGAAATATTGGATCATTTGAACATTTATTGAAATGAAAGCATGTGAGAAGTTTAGAGGGAAAAATCACTATTTGGTGGAGCTGTTAACAACTCATAGACATGTGAAATGTGACCCCGACTACACACTGCTTTTTGTAAGACGTCAAAAGACAAAAAGGTTGGAAACCACTGGTTTCATCTTTAACAATGTGTTGTATTTTAAAAGCTTGTTATATTATCCATTGTGTCAAATCTGCATCTGAAAAGTAACTAAAGCTGTCAAATAAATGTAGTGGAGTAGAAAGTACAATATTTCCCTCTGAAATGTAGAAAGTAGCATCACATGGAAATAAAGAAGTAAAGTACAAGAACCTCTGAACTGTGCAGGATTTTCCTAAAAAACAAAGTATAAACTCAAACAACAGCAGCAGTTTCTGTCTACAGAGTGTTTTATTGTGTTCTTATTATTTAACTGTGTTCAGGACGTTTTTTGGGTGTGAAGCCACCAGCCAATCACAGTGCAGGGTATGAGGCCAGGACTCATAGCGTAGCAACCAGGTTACGTGATGCTGTTATTAGTCTTCTTTATTAGCACATAGTTGGACTATAAATGACATTTTATCAGCATATTTTATTCTTTATTGACACTTGGTGAGATCAGCTGTGCTTCTCTGGCCTCAGCTCTGAAGTCCAACCCCTCCCATCTGAGAGAGCAGCAGGTGTGTCTGCCGATCGAGGACGGGCGACGTTTTATCAGCTCAGAGTGAAATTTGGCTTCTGTGTGGAAAAGTTTTTGCAGATCTGACAGATGGAAACATACTAACAGCAACATATCGGCCTGTTTTTAATAGTTTCTGGACAACAACAGAGGAATCAGATAGATCAGCTTTAGATACACACACAGTGCTGTTAGTGGATCAGCTGATTGTTGGTTTGTTTGTATAGAAAATCAGCAGAATGATCCTTTAAATTGTTTTTATTATATTACAGTGTGTTTAAAGTGCTTCACAATACAAATAGAACACACAATAAAACTACTAAATAATTAACAATATACATGTTTATAAATAATAACTTATCTTTAAATATTTTTGTTTGACTGATTTCGTTTCAGCCTCAAAGAAGCTAAAAACAAGTTAGTCACAGAGAAGATCAAACATCAGAACAAAGACAGTGTGAGCGTGTGTCAGAGTCATGAGATCATGTGACTGAACCTCATCACTGCAACACACAGCGCTGTGTTCACATCAGGGGTTAACATGGCCGCCGGTCATGTGTGTGTATGTTTTCAGATCACATGACGACGCCTTCATGTTGCTGAGGAGCTGTTGTTGTCCAACCAACAGTCACTCACTGTTTCACTGCTCAATGAAGTATTTCAGTGTGACAGCCAGTAACACGATCTCCTGCCGAGCAACGCCCCCACAATGCCGCCTTTATCCCCCCGCCGCCGCCTCTGCCGCCGCCGAGCACGGCCTGCAGGCGCTCACACAGAGCTGCACGCTGCTTTTACAACGCTGAGGCTCTGTCATTGGCTGCTCTGAGGTCAACAGCTCAGAGGTGTTTCCCTTTCAAAACAAACACGTGGTGACCAATGAGGAGGAGGAGGGAGTCCCATCGCTAGGTAACGCCATCAACAAGCAAGGTTGAAGTAATCAGACGTCTCAGCTGCTGATCAATTATTCAGACGTGTTCTCCAGCAGTGACACATCTGCTCCTCATGCTGACCAGCACACACGTCCCATCATGCATCAGCAGAGCTGGAGGTTTTTTGTGGAGTCAGAATCTCCTCTGAGAGTTTGATGGGAAGTCAGAAGTGAGTCAGATAAACGAGAGTAACAGTAAAGCAGCAGCAGAGTTTCCACATGGAGACAAAAACTCACTCTGAGAGGAGCTGCCTGCTTTTAAAGGATCATTCTGCTGATTCTCTATACAAACCAACAATCAGCTGATCCACTAACAGCACTAAAGCTGATCTATCTGATTCCTCTGTTGTTGTCCAGAAACTAATAAAAACAGGCCGATATGTTGCTGTTAGCATGTTTCCATCTGTCAGATCTGCAGAAACTTTTCCACACAGAAGCCAAACTTCACTCTGAGCTGATAAAACGTCGCCCGTCCTCGATCAGCAGACACACCTGCAGATCTCTCAGATGGGAGGGGTTGGACTTCAGAGCTGAGGTCAGAGAAGCACAGCTGATCTCTGACAAACTGCAGTCACCAAATGTCAATAAAGAATAAAATATCCCGTCCTCGATCAGCAGACACGCAGACCTGCTGCTCTTCACACAGAGACAGCTGCTCACGCTGCTCTGGCTAACACGTTCCTTCATCATGACTAATAGAGAAGACTAATAACAGCATCACCTTCGTTTTCAGTCTCAGGAGAGTAGTTCTGTGTAATGCTGACCCCCCCCCCTCCTCCTTTGGACTGCTCATTTCCTTCCAGCTAGAAGCGCTACACTCAGCAGTGTGAAGTTTAAATGTTTAAATAATCACAACAAGCAACTTTTGACTTTCTGAATGAATGAAATGACTCAGAATTTGCTGTAAAGTGACTTTTGCATCAACACATGACTCATTAACATTAGTTGGATTTTTTTTTTAAAGAGTCAGCAGCTGAAGTGTAGAAACAACAGCTAGCTGCTAGCTGTGCTAATAGCTGTGCTGCTAGCTAACAGCTAATGTTAGCTCTGAGTTTAAAGACTATTTTACTCACTTTTTCTTCAATATTGCTGTTAAATGCAATAAAGTGTTAATGAGTGTAATCCAGTTACAGCTGTAGATAGTTAATGATGATAATTACTGTTTACAACTGGAGATGATGTCACGTCATGCCGAGGCGGGAAAAAGGTGCGACCATGTAGCGGGGGGTCGTTGTTGTTGTTCTGCTGTTAAACTGATGGAGGAGGAAGTTACATCACATCAGATCAGCGTCTGTGAAAGGGGAGAGCCGGCGTGGCGAGAACGTCAGGCGCCGCCGCCCCTGTTACACATCACACCTCTGGAACACCGTTATCTCAGATCAAACACGGAGGCGTCGTCACGGCGACTCGGTCTGCTTCACAGATATGATGACGCATCATATTCATACAGAGAGATGTTTTAATCTGAATGATGATGTCAGAATACGAACCTGAAGTTTATAAATATACTGAATAAAATCTGAAATCTGCTGTCAGATTAATGTAGAGCAGGAAAAGCAGATTATTTCCTTCCTGTGTTGGTTTATTATCATGTTTATAACAGTTTAAAGAGCATTTTGTATGTAATATAACAACCTGAACATGTGTTGTTGTTGTTGTGTTGACTTCCTCTACGTGAGAAGATCCACGAAGAACAAAAGAAAACTGATGAATCAGCTGATAAAGAGTCTGATGTTCATCTGAAACACACCTTATATTCCCACTTCCTGTCAGTGTGTGTGTGTGTGTGTGTGTGTGTGTGTGTGTGATGACTCATGGTGGAGAAAGCCCTCAGACGATGACATCATCAGCAACATCTGGATCCAGCAGAGAAAGTGTGTGTGTCATCTGTCTGGCTCCTGAAGGTGTTTTGTTCTATTTTTGGAGGATTATTGTGTAAAATGTGTTTTTATTATATTTATAAAAATGACAGATGGATCCTTTAACTACAGGCTGATTAAAGGATCATTTCACAGATTTAAACTTTTCTTTCTTTATGTCCAGCTGTCTGAAACATCTGTTGTTGTCACTGAAGGTGTTTGGTGACGTCGTCGGGGGCAACAACAGGCCGCAACCACACTAATATATTTTTATTTTTAAATGTTTAACTCTGGTTACATTTACGTCCTCGTCACTCCGGCGTGTTTGAACCACTGAAACTTTAAAAAACGTTGAGCTGGTTTGTGTTTCAGTCTGGACGAGCACTTCCTGTCTGAGACTGATCAGTCACGACGTCCCGTCCTGATTCGCCGCCTGCCTGTCATGTGACCCTTTTTCCAGTCAGCTCTGAACAGCAGCAGTTAGTTCAACACGGACGATGAATTACAGCCGTTTGCTGTTGTTGTTTTTGCTAGAAGCTGTTGTTCAGTTAAATTCATCATTATGTTATTATAACTTATGTATTTATAATATTTTATAGTCTTGTTGTGTCCAGTGGTCATGTGACGTGTTTTAAAACGCTGCTCAGAAACAAAACGTCTCATTTCTCTTCACTTGTATCTCAAACACTGAAAGCGTCTCTGAAGATGTTCTGGATGTTTGACTCAGACTGTGTTTATTCAGGTCAGGGTCAAAGGTCAGAGTTTAAAGAGAGGCTAATGCTCAGTTTTTAATAAAAATGTGAAAATGCTTTTAGTGTTTGTGTCATGTGACACTGAGTGAAGAGTGGAGACTTTTATTTTACAGAAACGTTCTCTAATTAAAGGTTTCAGGGTTTGTGGTGTAAACAGACTCCCTCTTCTCTCTGACGGTCATGTGACCCGCTGTTGAAAGCAGTTTGTTTCTTTTATTATGCAGGTTGAACGTTTCTGCACACAAACATCGATACTTTCTGCAGATGATCAGCTGATACTGCTCTGACCAATCAGAAGGCTCCTGACAGGAAACTCCTGCAGGAATCTGTTTATATGAGAGCGACTGGTTTTATTCACTGTCATGTTAATGAGGAAGCTGCTTTCTCAGGCTGGGAGACAAACTGAAACTAACATCAGTTTCTGCTGCACATGCTCAGTAGCGTCTGTCGCACACAGGACTACATGATGAAGGATCATGTGACCCAAACAAACAAAGATATTGATTAATTACTTTGGTTTGATGAATTTTTATCATGTTTATAATTCTGATGAATATAATATGTCTGCATGTTTCACACACACACACACACACACACACACACACACACACAGGTCTCTGGTCACATGATCGCTGCTGTAACCTGGTGACTGAATGTGAAAACACTCTGCTGCTCCAACCGTCAGAGAGGAAACACTGCAGCCCCTCCCAGCAGGCTTTCCTAGAAACCCTCCTGCAGAACGCCCAGGTGAACACACACACACACACACACACACACACACACACACACACACACTCCCCTCCTCCAGCTCTGAGCTGAATGCCGGGGCTTTGTCCCTCCGTCAGCGGCCCACCCAGGAACCAGGACTGTCTGCACACTTCTAGGAATCCACCTGAACTCTGACTCCTGTGTGTGTGTGTGTGTGTGTGTGTGTGTGTGTGTGTGTGTGTGTGTGTGTGTGTGTGTGTGTGAAGCTGCTGTAGTTGCTGCTCTGTTCTCTGTGCAGGATTGTTCCCCAGTGTGTGTGTTCTGTCTTGCAGCAGGTCAGTAAAGGACTCTGAGTGTTTGTTTGTTTGTTTGTTTGTTTATTTATGCTGCTCTCCGTCCAGACTGAACAGCCTCTCCCTGCAAACTTCTCCCCAAACATCCTCCAGAGTGGAAAGTTCAGCTTCTTTTTTTTTGCTTTTCTGTATCTTTGGAAAACACCTGAACGTCCTCCAGGAGCTAAATTTAGTCTCCGGTCCAGTTGGAAAGTTCCTGAAGTGGAAACAAACTAAACGTGGGAAGAAGAGAAGAAGAGAAGAAGAGAAGAAGAGAAGAAGAGAAGAAGAGGAGAAGAGAAGAAGAGTGGAGCTGACAGCTGACGACACAGAGCCAGCGTTTCCTTGAACTGCTGCGTCTTTCTCAGCTCTGAGTGGAAGCCAGCAGGCAGCGAGGTGACTTTACGGATCAATAAAGCAGGAAACAAACACAGCTACCTGCAGTCAGAGCCAACCGTCCAATCAGCAGTGTTTATGGGAAAACACACTGCAACCTGCTGGAGTGTGTTTGTGTGACAGTTCAGAGCGACGTGTCGTTGGGAAAACTCAACTTTCCAGTAATAATATTATCCTGCGGCGTCGGGCCAAACAGGAAGTGGCGAGCTGCTGAACAACATTGTTCCCAAAACACACAAACACACTTTAGTTTCTGCGGGAGGGATGAAAACACGCCTGTTACTGACCGGCGGCAGAAATAAACAGCGTTAAACTCTTCACACTGTTTCTGCTGCTCAGTCACACCGCCGGCCGGCCGGCTCGCAGGACGCCGCCGCCGCCGCCGCCGCCAGCAGGAGCTCAGGGACTAAATCATCTGAAGCTTTGTTCTCTTAGTGCGACCTTCAGAGCTGCAGCAGATCGTTATTTTCTCCAGTAATTGATTCGTTGTTCCATAAAATGTCAGAAAACGGTGAAAAATTCACATTGAAGAAGCTGAAATCAGAGAATTTGGACTTTTTATCTTTAAAAAATGACTTAAAACAGTGAATTGATTATTAAAAGAGCTGCTGATTAATTTAATAATTGATAACTAATCAGCGATCAGTTATTGGAAACACATCAGGGTGAAAGGATCCGCCTGATCAGCTGATCACAGCGATCTGGTTTCTGTGTGTTTAAATAGAGCAAAGTCAGAGGTCGTGACCTCTAGCCAAACAGGTTAGTGACGCCGTTACTGCACATGCTCAGTAGCGTCTGCCTCACACAGAACTACATGATGCTGTTTTAAACAAACAGACTCTTCTTCTGATGAAGGAAGTTTACAAACAACCCATAATGCAACACTGCTGCTCGTCTGTTTTTAAAGCACATTTAATGATGACATCATGAATCATGTGACTTAAAAACATCACAGAAGAGCCGAAAACATCAGATCTGTGTGTGTGTGTGTGTGTGAGTGTGTGTGTGTGTGTGTGTATATGTGTGTGTATATGTGTGTGTGTGTGAGTGTGTGTGTGTGTGTGTGTGTGTGTGTGTGTCTGTGTGTGTGTGTGTGTGTGTGTGTGTGTGTGTGTGTGTGTGTGTGTGTGTGTTTGGGTCTGAAAGTTAAACGTTGGCGCCAATAAACGAGCGTCCTGCAGAAAACTGTGGCTGGAATTTTCCTCGAAGGTAATTTAGGTGTTTAACTCTCACACACACACACACACACAGCTGAGTGTGTGTGTGTGTGTGTGTGTGTGTCAGCTGACCTTCACAGAAACAGGAAACGCGTGCTGATTGGTGGATGACAGAGAAGAAAAGCTGCATTCAGAGTCACGTGAGACTCGTTTCAAACGTTTCAACAGGAATTCAATGTTTTCATCTCAAACTAGAAAAGCCGACAGTCTGCAGCCGGGACGGCGCCCTCTGCAGGCCGCAGAGGTCAGCAGAGGTCAGCAGAGGTCAACAGACTTGATATAAACAACAGTCATCCTCCTGATTGATCTTTAAAAAACCTTCAAACCTGATAAACCAGATCAGTTTGTCCTCAGTGAAACACTGAAAGAAGTTAAAGCTCGTTAACGTTCCTGCAGGATCTTTATTAATCATATTTAATGATTCTCACTTGTTTTACACTCAGAACCAAACGTGCAGAAACTTCAGAGACGTGTGAGGAGCTGCGCTTTGATGTGAAGAAACACCTGAATAGGACTTCTCACAGGGTCAAATATGGTCAGAGAGAGGAGGAGCAGCTTCCTGTGAAGCAGACGATGTTCACTGGAAGCAGCTCACAGTTCCTTGTCTCTGTTGGGAAGGTCAGCGCTGAGCCGCTGATGTGATGTGATGTTATTATTATAAATAATATCTCACAGTTAAAGTAAGCGGAGCTGCTTTCCTCTGAAGTGAATCAGTGACGTTGGACTGCAGCTTTTTCCTTGTTGGCAGCGCCATGCGTCACCACACCCAGAGAGCGCCAAGCAGGCCGGCTGTTTACCCGCCGATCGCTGAGCTCAGTGGTATTTCCTCGCAGGAAAATATGCTGAATCTCCCGCCTGTTTTCCCCGCAGGACCCTGAACGCAGCACGGCCTCCTCTCACACTTTCCTGACCGATGACATCGACTCGCCGCCTGTCTGAGATCAGCTTGTAGGTCAGAGACACACAACAGACCCCCCCCCCCCTCCCCACCACCTCATCCGCCCACCTGACCCCGGTTAACAGGAACCCCACCCCTCCGGCCCCCCTCAGGGAGCGCTTGTTTTCCCTCCCTGCCTGGTTTTCTGACTCATTGCTGACATTATGATTTGGCTCAAATACACCAGAACACAAGCAAAAGCTGCTATTGTTTTCCAGGGAATCCCCACCTCACCCCCCCCAACCTGTCCACACACACACACACACACACACACACACACACACACACACACACACACACACACACACTCTCTCTGCAGCATCGTGACTGCTGCCTTTGTTCTGCAGTGACTCGCTGTCCATATAAGGAAATGCAGCTTCTGATGAGACTCATCGGTGCTGATTAGTGTTCAGTGCATCCATGTGTGTACATGCACACACACACACACACACACACACACACACACACACACACACACACACACACGCATGAAATAAAGTTTTAAATCATATAAATGCATGTGATGTTAAGGACTCAGACATGATGGGAAAGTGTAGTTTGATTGTTCCTGTTCAGACATTTTAAAGTTTCTCTTCTTTTCTGTTATTTATATTTTGTGTATTTTGATCTTAAACATCATCAAAGTTCTTAAACTTGAGGTGACCGTCTGTAGAAACGCTGCCTGCAAGTCAGAACTCAGGGCTTCAACCTGCCTGACGCTTCGTTTGTGACGTTTTTTTCTACCTTGCTAACAAGCTGACATCAGCTGGTCATGTATCCCTGTAAACAGGTGGTTGCTAAGGTGGTTGCTAAGGTGTTTCCATGTGATTTGAGAAGTTGAACATTTGTGAGTAAAGAAGGAGAAAAAGAAGTGAAATCCTGCTACTATAGTTTGTTTACGTAGCCTCCGGAGCCGGAGGAAGCTTCCTGAAAGCTGACCAATCAGAGCAGAGCGGGCTCATCAGGAGGCGGGGCCTTAAAGAGACAGGAGCTAAAACTTCCTGTTTCAGACAGAGGCTGAACTGAGGGGCTGCATAAAGGACCAGTAGAAGATAAATAAGGAGTTTTTATTCCAGTAGAGAACCAGAATATAAATATAGAGGCTGAAATGTGAAGAATATGTGTTTATTTAAGGTTTTGCCCTGAATTCTGTCTGTCAGGTACGACCGCTCACTGTGCATCACTTCTTCCACAACTGTGATGAATATCAGGTGGAATCAGTGTGCAGTCATGTAAAGGTCAAAGGTCATTCATGTTTTCTAATTTAAATGAAGTGAATGTTTTAATAATTTATCTCTGATCTGTTTATATCTAGAAATAGTTTGCTGAGATCTGATTGGTGGAAACACTTTTCACTGTTTGATTTGAAGGTTGTGATTGGTTAAGTGTGTAAATATTCTTGAGAAGTTTGAACAAAAACATGAAACATTATTTTTTTGCTGCATTTGAAATTTAAAAACAGATTTTCCTGATTTTACTTGAAATCTTTTATTTTTATTTCTGGTTTCATTTGCTGCCTAATGAAGAACAACTGCTCTGTGAATATTATTATTATTATTATTATTATTATTATTATTATTATTATTATTATTATTATTGTAATTTTATTCATTTCAAATAGTTTTATTGCAAAGTTCCTGCAGGTTAAACACAGACGGTACAAGATGAGGTCATCGCACTGAAATGTAATCTGACATCAGCTGAGGAGGGACTGTATGATGTCACACACACACACACACACACACACACACACACACGCTGCCGGGTCAGCTGATGTGTTTTCGGGAAGTGGTGAGGGTCTGTGGGAAACGGAGAGGGAGCGCAGCAGAGCTGATCTCATGTGATTGGTGAGTCAGCAGCGGATGACATCACCCCCTCTCCCCTCACCCTGCCACGGGATTGGATGACTCAAAAGAGTGAGGCGGGCTCTGCCGGCCAATGAGAGGAGGAGTGGGCTGAAGATCACATGATGTCATTAGAAAACAATAAAAACACATGAATCACTGCTGTTTATGTATCTGATGTCAGATCAGCTGTTTATGATCCTCTGTATAATATTATATTATATTATATTATATTATATTATATTATATTATATTATATTATACTCTTCACTCATAATGACAGTAAAGTGAAAACATGAGTTATTTATTAACAATCAGAAACATAAATCCTCAAAACAAACTTGCTTTTACTGTCAGAGCTGTCAATCAACACCTGGCCCCGCCCACCTGCCTCTCACATGTTGACACCATAACATGATGACATCACGTGTAAACACACAAACACACTGTGTGGAGTCGGTCACGTGACCTCTGACCTCGTTCCCGCAGCTGATCAGAATCAATATTTCATCTCAGCAGATTATTTTATAAATGCAGAGTCTTCAGGCAGTGATGCATTCTGGGATGTTTGCAGCGTTTATGTTGCAGATGTTTGTGTTTGTGATCCAGGTGAGCTCTCACCTGTGTGAGCTGCAGCTCGGTGTTCTGGGAACTGAAACCATCAGAGACAAACTGACTCCAGTGTTTGTGTGAAAATACAGGAAGTAAACAAAGAGAGACTCAGTCAGCTGATCTGCTGGTGTCCTGTTTCTGCTGACCTCCACCTGCTGCTAACAGACGCTAACAGCAGCAGATTCATCATCATCATCACATCATCTTCATCATCTTCATCCCTCTCACAGCTCAGAGTCACTTCATGATGTCTGATGATAGTTTCATCATTTCTGTTGATTATTGCTGAGAGTTCAGAGCAGACGCTGCTGCTGCTGCTGCTGCTGCGGTCTGCAGCTTTGCATATCTGGCCGACAGTAGAGACACACACACACACACACACACACACACACACACACACACACACACACACACACACACACACACAGGCAGAAACTCTGTGACCCAGGTTCAAACCAGCGGTGTGTGGTGAGCGGTGCGTCTCTGCATGGACGGAGGAGGAACCTTCAGAGGATGAAACTACATTAATGATCCTCAGAAGGTTTTCAGACTGATTCAGTTTGTTCAGAGGTTCCTGATCCTCAGAGGATGAATCCTGTTCTTTATCATCGTATCTGAACTATTATTGGATGGATCGCTGTCACTCCTTCATGTTCCCGTCAGGATGAACTTCTGAAGTCTGAGCTGCTCACTAGTTAAATCTACAGACTGTATCAAACATGGACGTCGTTACCGTGACGTCACTCGTTTGGTTTCTGAAGCTCAAAGCGCGTCGCTCCGGCCGTCTCCATCTAACTCCCAGCCAATCAAAAGCGGACAAAGAGGCGGGGCCAAGTGGCTGAAACAAGCCAGCTAGTGGCTGATGAAGCTGTCAATCAAAGCAGCAGACATGTTCTTCATTATGCAGAACGTTACAGCTTCATAACGTTTACAGTCGTACATGTTTATTCTGCAGTCGTGTTTTAACGTGCAGCTCTTGTGGCCGTTTAAGGAACTGCAGTTTTTTCTGCCTCAGAGGTTAAATCCTGAAGACTTTTATTAAATCAGTTCTGGTTTTGATGCTGATTCTTTGCATTTCTGTGCAACATCCAATAAATATATTTACATCCAGCAATTTTCTCTTTATACATCAAAATATATTTTATATTATTTATTGTATAATGTTTCAGGGTCTGTTTTCTTTCAGCTGACACACCTGGACAGCCGGCCAATCACAGAGCTGATATTTATTATATTATATTATATTATAGAGACAAAGAACCTTGCAGAGGATTTAGAGTTTTTTGCATGTTTTTATCTTTAAATGTAGTTTTTATTTCTTCTTCTTCTCCTCCTGCAGCTTTGACGTGTGTGTGTGCAGTTTGTGTTGAGGTGGTGTTTCACAGATGTAGCTGCTTGTTATTTATGACGGAGGGACGCTCCCCGCTGCTGTTCCCAGGCCTCGCTCGCTCTCTCTCTCCTCAGCCTCCCTCAGCCTCGCTCGCCCTCTCTCTCTGTTTTTCTCACCGTCTCTCTTCCTTCTTTCTCACAGCTCCACGTCATGTGATACTGGGCACCCTGCCGGCTCCCACACACACACACACACACACACACACACACACACACACACACACACACTGTGCTTGTTGTTCTCAGGGAGTTTTGGGTTTCTTTGCTGCAGCAGTTTTGTGTTTGTTGTGTGAAGATCGGAGCGACTGCAGCTGGAAACTGATTCACAGCGAGAGAAGAAACGCTCGAATATTACACAGAAAAAACACTTTTAGTGGAGTCGAAGTATAAAATAACATCACATGGAAATAGTCCAGTACTTTAGTAAATGTATTTAGTTACATGTTGTGGAGGGAAGGACGGCTCTCTGACTGTCTGATGCTTTCTGGAGAATTTCACATGAAAAAACTCGACTGGAAAATCAGAAAAATTCCCCTCAGAGTCCCGACATCACTGACATCACTGACATCACTTCCCAGTAACAGTAGTAGCAGCAGCAGTAGTGTTTGCAGTTGTGGAGAAACGTTTGCAAACATGAATGAAATGTTACATGAAGATAAAAACATGCTGTTAAATCAGATGTGTAAAAGTTTCAGGAGGGGGGGATCTGGGGGGGTTCAGGATCAGGACGGACCAGAAGGACGAGCTGGATCTGGATCTGGGGGGACGGGGGGGACGGGGGGATTCTCAGCCTGCAGCAGTAACTGAAGGTTTGCGATGTGAGCGTACGGAAGCCTGCAGGGATCAGTGTCAGGTTCAACAGGAGCTGGAGGAAGTTTCACCTCACTGATGCTTTCTGCACCAAAATGTTCTTTTTTTTTTTTTTTTTCTTCGTTTCATTGCTGCAAAAACATTTAGTGTGTTTTGGTTGAAGGTGTTTTGTTGGAAGGAAGTTGAGGAGCGACTGCAGGAAAAAAACACTCGTTGCTGTTCTCTCTTGATTGAAGTGTTTTTTCTGCTCTGAAATGTGAAGGAAGCTTCAGTTACTGATCCAAAGCTTCAGGAAGCTGCTGCACAACCTGCACAAGACCTCTGTTACCCTGCAGAAAACATTTAAAGGATCAAAATAAAAGCCTGCAGAGCCTCAGTGAGGGTTTACACAGTGATCCCTCCTCCTAAACATCTCTGATGATCCAATAAACTCTCCAAACTCGTCTCCTGTCAGCTGCAACACGATGCTGCAGCTGTTTACTGCCGACGTGCAACCAGAGAATAAATCTGTGTGTCTTATTTTGACCTTCATGTTTTCTGCTCTCTCTGCTTTAACGTGATCATTGTTCCCGGCGTGGCTGCGTGAACACGTCTCTTTGTTTCTCTGCAGTCTTAAAGGTCAAACGTGTGTTGACCGTGTGATTCATGGACGTGTTTATTTTCCTGCTGAACAAACTGTGTCGCTGATTATCAGGCTGTAAAACGTTGGTTTGCGCTCTCAACGTCTTCAAACACACCAGTCCATAAAAACAAGTTCACCTGCAGAAGTTTGAGTCACCGGTCAGTAAATATGTCTGTGAGCCACATCTGTCAGCAGCTGTTTAGTCCTGCAGGTAATCCAGCGTCACTCCCTCTGCAGACAACATGCAAATGTCACTGTGTGTGTTTGAGGCCTGCAGGGAGTCACAGTGAGTGTGATCCTCTGTGGAAGGGAGGAGGGGGGAGGGGGGAGGAGGGGGGGGGAGGAGGTGGGGGAGGTTTTGCATACAGGTTCAGGTGTTTCCTCTCTGACTCTGCTGGATTTGCATGTTGAAGGAGGACATTCCTGAGAGGACACTGAGGCCGACTGTTCAGGTTCAGATCGCTTATCAGAGGCTGCGAATGTACGGAAGCTCATTCCTGCCAAAAAAAAACCCCATAAAAATTAAAGATGAGATGCTGTGTCATGATTTAGTATTTTGTATTTTGTCTGAACTAAAAGAAAATCTAAGTATCTCATTTAGTTTTTGCCGCCTGAGTCTACGTCGACATGAAGCTGCTAAAAAGACCTTAAAATACCAAAACAGGTGATTCTGTGTTAGTTCTGATGAAATGTAGTTAACTCAGGTTCAGAAGCAGAACCTCTAATCATCTGCCAAGCCTACTAACACCAGGTCAACCCAGCATACCCGGTCTGACCCTCCCTCCATCCTTCATCCCTAATCATCCCCCCCCCCACACTGAGTCTCCAGTACGTCCTCCTAGACGAGCCTGACACATGACATCTTCCTGCTCCCTTCACCCACATCCATGGATCTATCCTCAACATTCAACACCTGCTCAATTCCATTAAATCTTCAGACTACACACTGTTGTGTTTCATGCTAGAATGAAGCGTTTGGTTGCAGGAACGTCAGGTTGGAGTTCAAGTTACTAAACATGTTGAGCTTCATGTCGGGTTTTTACTGCGTCGATCTTTCTCTGACGCTGCTTTTAATTCCAGTTTGAAGACTTTTCATTTGCTTTTTATTCGCTGCTCTGCAAGTTTGATCCTTTTTCTCAGTAACTTTTATATTTATTGACTTTGAGTTGCGTTCAGCAGCTTGTTCCCTGACATGTCGTATCTCTGTTTACCTTTCTCACATGTTTCAAAGAGAGGAATGTTCAGGTGCAGCTGTAAACCTGCCGTGATCCGCCCGCTCGCTGTTTTCTGTTTCTGATTGGCCGACGAGCTCTGAGGTTTGTTTCTCTGCTGGATCTGTGTGAACAGCAGCGTCTGTTTCCCAGGCTCTCAGCACGCCACACACACTGCATCATGGGAACAGAGAGAGAGAGAGAGAGAGAGAGAGAGAGAGAGAGAGAGAGAGCTCTGCTGCTGCTGCTGCTGCTGCTGGGAGTCAGGCTGTGGTCAAACTGGGCTGATGGTTGAACTGGTTTCCCGTGGTAAAACCTCCTGCGTCTGGAGGGTTTTTGTCCACTAATGAAATCTTTTTTACTTCTCATTCCTGCAGATGGTTTGTGAATCCTCCCTCAGCTTCTACAGTAGCTTCCTTCCTTCCTTCCTTCCAGACGTTAGTTTCACTTTGTTTACACGGAAATCCACCTGCAGAGAGAAAATCCAGCACGTTCAGTCTTTATTACATCATTCAGCAGGATGTCACCTTCTCTGCCCGTGTTTCCTCTGAGCCTCTTAAAGGCACATTAAATATACAGTTTAGATTCTTATCTGTTATAAACACCATCAGGAAGACGTCTGATTGGCCCCAAGACACGACAACGACCCCGAACATCCAGATAGAGTCATAAAGAACAAGAAGAGCGATGAACATGAATAATAAAACTGTAAAACTGTGTTAACTGAGCAGAACTGCTGCTGTTTTAAAGGCAAAGCTGCTCAGAAACATGTTGATTCACTTTATTATGTTTCTGCTGTTTATTCATAAATTAAAACAGTTGTTAGTGCCTAAAACTTTTGCACAGCGCTGTAAATAAATACATATTAATCCGTCAGGTTAATGATATTTTAAGTTCTTCTTATTCAGTATTCAGATATTTAACATGTTGAAATTGATTAATGTATTAATTAAAGGAAGATTCTCCTTCATTTGTACCTTGAAAAAGCTTAACTTTCCAATTTTGGATATGAACTAATAGATATAAAAGGATATATTGAGCCATCCCTGAATTTATTATTATAATTTTTAATTTTAAATGAAAAATAAAGAATATGAATTAAGAATATGTCAACTCTCTGCAGGACAGGCTGTTTTTATACTCCTTTAAAAAGCCTGAAACTGTGCAGATAATCAATAATTATTTATCCATGAATTATGCTCTTACATAATTAACTTGTTAGTAAATCAGTTCATTGTTGGTTTGAGTCTGCAGATGATTACTGAGAGGAAGAAAAACACCAAACAGACAATCAGCTGATCGTAATGTGTCTGCAGAATAACACTGATCTGACAACAAGACATGAAATGAGCTGCAAATAAACAACAGACAGAAAGAAAAGAGGAGACGGATGGAGATGTGAAGTGGACAGGAAAATGTCAAGGAGACAATGTGGGAGGAAAACACACACACACCCACACACACACACACACGTATATATAATGAAATCTGGTTCAGCAGAGAAACAAAACAGACGCTGCTGTGCTGACGATGATTATTACTCACCTACATGAGAGAGGAAAAGAGATGAGTAAGAAAAAAAAGAGGAGCAGAGATTCAGGAGTCGTGCAGAAGATTTCACCATCAATGAATAAAACAGTTTAAACCTTTAGAGAGAAAAATCAACTGTATGTATTCACTTGATGTAGTTAAAGTGTTGCAGTAAAAGTAGTGGTTTGGTCCCTCTGTCTGATATATTATTATATATTACATCATTAGATTATTACTTTGGTGACTGCAGTTTGTCAGAGATCAGCTGTGCTTCTCTGGCCTCAGCTCTGAAGTCCAACCCCTCCCATCTGAGAGAGCTGGATCTGAGTGGAAACAAGCTGCAGGATTCAGGAGTGAAGCTGCTGTGTGCATGTTACTGTTGTAGCTGCTGGAGGTGATGTGTTTAAACGTTTATGTGAAGCTAATATGAAGCTTCAGCGTCCAAATGAGTCGAATCCAGTAGATATCTTTCAACGTTTCAGTCTTTTTAGTGTCAAAGTCCCTCTTTTTGTTTCTATACTTCCACCTGCAGCTCAACAGGGAAACACAAAGAGGAGAATTTGATGCTAAAAAGACTGTAAATGTGTCAGATATCCACTTGATATGACTAACTCAGACTGCTGAAGCTGAACAGAAGCTTCCTGACTGCTGCTTTAACACACTTCCATCCTTTAATAAACGCTGGAGCACATTTAAATCAGCTTCTTCTCCCTCTGCAGATGTTCGCTCTGACTTCCACGTCCTCCGTCTGTCTGAGAGTTTTTGTGCATTCAGTGTGAAACCGCAGCTTGACTTTAATCAGAATTTGTGTATGTTTGCACACGTTTTTCTCTGCGGGAAGATTTTTATCTGTCACGATCTCCGGAGGTAAACTGTAACTGCACAGATTTTCTCTGAACTCTAACGAGAGACACCGAACACCTCCAAACTCCAGGAAACACTTTCCAAGAATCTGTGTCTGTGTGTGATTTAACCTACTTTCAGGGACATATTTCAGACTCAAGACCAGTTAATTAGGGACAGCTTGACTAATTGGGGACAAAAGCCGTGTCCCTAATTTGGAAAATGCAGATTTTTGGGTCAGTGGTTACAGTTAGGGTTATTGTTAAAGTAAGTCTCCAGGAAATAAATGTAAGTCTATGCAATGTCCCCAAAAAAGACCTAAGTAAACATATGTGTGTGTGTGTGTGTGTGTGAGCAGCAGCTGTGCAGCGCCTGCAGCAGAGGGAGGAAACCTTCTAGGAACAGCAGAACGCTGCTGCTGCAGGTTAATGATGACAGGCGCCTTCAGTCAGTGATGTCATCAGCTTGTAAGCGAGGGCTTGAAATCTGCATTCGAGTCACGATCTGAATGACTCAGTCCAGTGTGCTGCTGGTCTCATGACCGGCTGGATGTGGTCGTTTTGGTTCATCTTGAATTCCTGGCATTGCTGTTTTTAGGGAAAAGTGCGCGGGCTTTTACCAGAAGGATTCCTGCAGGGCACAGAGAGCGCGACCACATGACTGACGACACTGAAACGCCTTCAACACGGCCGGGTCTGTTCCTCTGTCCTTCACAGCTGCTCACTTTCAACAAAGCAGCACCAGATTCACTTTATTAAACACATAAAGAGTGAACAGCAACCTCCAAAATATGACTTTATTCTACAAACACAGTGCAATAAATCTAGATATGGGTCTAAATAACTTAAAGGACTCATATTCTTCACATCTCCAGCCTCTATATTTATATTCTACTGGAATAAAAACTCCTTATTGATCTTCTACTGGTCCTTTATGCAGCCCCTCAGTTCAGCCTTTTAGTTCCTGTCTCTTTAAGGCCCCGCCTCCTGATGAGCCCGCTCTGTTCTGATTGGTCAGCTTTCAGGAAGCTTCCTCCGGCTCCGGAGGCTACGTAAACAAACTATAGTAGCAGGATTTCACTTCTTTTTCTTCCTTCTTTACTCACAAATGTTCAACTTCTGAAATCACATGGAAACACCTTAGCAACCACCTTAGCAACCAGCCGTTTATGGGTATGCACGACAACAGCATCTTTTAAAACACGTAGCCTCCCTCGGCGTCTGAGCTTCAGTGCTGGTCCGAGCCGTGTCAGAGGTCCCGTCCCTCCTCCCTCGCCCCTGCAGCCCCGCCACCGCTCCTCGCCGCCTGCCACCTTTAACCGCCATGCCGTCAGCGCAGCTTCCTGACTCTAATAAGTAACCTGGTTACATAAATTTGCAGAGACATGCAGCAGATCAGTAACCAGATTTCTCCTCTAACTGTGACCTGATGTTTTGTGGTTGATCTTCATGCATTAATTATATAACTTCAGTTTGTAAAGATTCTGCAGAGAATCAACTCTTACATGAGAGAATGTACTCTTACAGAGCTTCTATGACATCAGGAGGTGATGCTGATGCAATGTATGATTTAATAAATGAGTCTTTATATCTGACACTATATGAATGCAGCAGAGATTGTGACAGAAAGCATCACACATGACCTCCCATGATGCATCTCTCCTGCAGTTTACTGGTTAAACAGTTTCTTCTAACTCCGACCCAGAAGGGTTTATAAGAAACTGACGGCTTTAAGTTATTATTTACTGAACTTTTCCACAAATTCAAAATAAAAAACACTTTGTTCTCATATCAGGAAGCAAAAACAGAGACATGCTGATAAACTGCATCCGTGGAGGGAGGAGGGAGGGGGGAGGGGGAGGAGGAGGAGGAGGAGGAGGCGAGGGAGGGTGACAGGCACGATGCGACCATATAAGGGCAGAGCAGGAGGAAGTGGGAATTTCTCTGCAGAGTCATGTGATTTCCAGTTACAGCGATGCTCTCAGCATGCACACAGGCGCACACGCACACACGCACACACACACACACACACACATAACCTACAAAACACAACATGCGATGCTCCGTCTGTATTTATGATTTATGAAGCTGTTTTCTGCATCATACTTCAGTGAATTATTACAGTTTAGTCTCATTAAAGTGACACATTTCTGCTTCTGAACTCTTCAGCTGCATTTTAATTAAACACAGTCACTCTGAGCTCAGCAGCATCTTCTCCTGCTTGTTTTCAGTCTGCAGATTTCTCTCATGGCTCTCATCAGATTCGACCTCATTTCAGACAAAAGGGCACAAAAAACGTTGATGAATCAAAGTTCATGGTGACACAGTGACTCAGAGTTCAGCCTGACCTTCAGGACAGCGTCTCTGCTCTGATTGGACGATGATGCACAGAAACTGAGTGAAGAAGGAGTGAAACGTTTCCTCTGAAGAAGAGACGGCTCGGCTAAAGACCCTTCAGTCTGTGTGCTTCTGTTCTGTTCCTGCAGTCAGACAGGAACAGGAAGAACACCGAGCTGCAGCACAACAAACACACAGGAAGCATTTTCACACACTGACACCGTGTGTGTGTGTGTGTGTGTGTGTGTGTGTGTGTGTGTGAAGATGCAGATCAGATATCAGGTGGAAAACCCGACCTATGACCTCCCACGCACTGTAAACACATTAAAACAAATAGAGTACAGTATGCGAGCTGGACCGCAGCGGGCGGAGCCTCCGGACACGTCACCCTGATCCATTACGCGTCTCTCTCTCCACCTCGCCCGCCCGCCGCCCGCCCGGCCGCGTCTACGCCACCGACCGCAGCAGAAAGTGAAACTGTGACCGCAGACCGACTCTCTGCTGCTCAGAGAACTTGTTCTGTCCTCCGGCGCCTCCTGCAGGACAAACTCTGCTGTCAGAGCTCATAAATCATCAGCGTGTTGTTTGTTCTGCATGCAGAGATTAAATAGTCAAACGTATGCTGATGACACACAGCTGTATGTTGGAAATTATTACAGCAACGACAACGACTCAACATGACAAACCTGCTGCCTGCTTTCATCCTGACATGAGTCTCCTATAAATATTGGTAGAATAATAATACAATAACTCTGTTTGCACAATAAATAACACTCCTCTGTTGAGTCTTTTTAATCTTTTTGGGGTTTTGTGGCCACATTCACCTCGATTCAAGAGAATAAAGTGAAAGTTAATAAAAGAAAAATCTGTTCAGTGATGAAACTAAACTGTCAGAAACATTTTTAACACCAGAAATATTAGATTAGTTTCAGTTTGTGCAGTCCAGGTAGATGTTAGCAAGGTTTAAAGCTATTGGAATATAATTTAAAACATGCTCTATGTATCATAAACTCAGCTGAATAAAGTGTGTTTGCATCCAACTTTTTACACACATTATAAAAACTAAGTGTGTAACGAGGACGACTGCGGTGACAGATGTGCTGCACCTGTGTCACTCGCAGTTATTCAAATCCACAGCTCACTAAAATAAAGACGCAGGTGAACAGAGACGGTTGGTTTCTCTGCGCTGAAGCTGCATGACGCTTCTTCTTCTTCTTCTTCTTCTTCTTCTGTGGTGGTTAGTGATACAGAAAGTGTCACCTACCCTCTCTGTGCGCCCACACATCTCCCACCGCCCGCTGGCAGCTCCGTCCCGCTGCTGCGAGGTGACACACGCTCTCTTTCCTCTCTGTGTGTTCAGCCATGCACTTCCTGCCTGCAGGCTGATGACATTTGTTATCAGTTATTAGATCTTATTTTATCAGACGGGGTTTTTATTTTCCTCTCGTGATGCTGCAGCAGAAACATTTATTCTAATCTGAGGAGCAAAAACCTCAAACTGTAGTTCAGTTAGTCATCAGTGATCTGTGCACAACATACTGTACGCACTGAGTGTGTGTGTGTGTGTGTGTGTGAACTCTTTGTTTTACACAGAGCAGGAGGGGAGATGCTTGGTGTCATGGTAACGGTGTGGGATGAATGAGAGACCAGGTTTAGTCATCATTCATGTTTTCACTGATCAGAGGTAGTCATAGTAGTGCTGGAGTAATATTAGTAGAAGCAGCCATAGTACTGCAGTAATGTACGTAGTAGCAGTACACACACACTCACACACACACGTACACTCACACACACTCACACGTACACACACACCACACACACACACACACACACACACACGTACACACACACACACGTACGCACACTCACACACGTACACACACACCACACACACCTCCCACTGCGGCCTCAGCCCACCCAAGTGGAGTCCCCGCTCACTGAGGCTCTGCTGATGTCATCAGGGCCACCCCGGGAACCCCGATGATGTCATCGCCGTCAGCTTGATGTATTGTTTTCATGAGTGAACCCCCCTACCACCCCCCCTCCCCCACCCAGCTAAACGTAACACAAACAAACTGCAGACGAGGTGAAAAGTCAAATATAAACAGTTTTTCATATCTGTGTTGATCCTGAAAGAGAAAATATGACAAATTATCATCCAAAGATATCAAATGTAAGATAATAATGTTTTTATTTACCTGCAGAAGCTTCCAGCTCTTTACTGGAAGCAGGGTTTTATCTCTAATTCCTTCTCTTTGATAACAATGTTTGCTCGTGTTTTAGTTTCACTTTGAAGATAACGCTGCATATTTTAATAACGCTGCACTCAGCTACTCACAACGCTGCTAGCATACAGCCATTAGCATGCTAAAGCTATTGTTCTGCACGTCAGAGTGGATTCAAGTGTTAAAAATCCACCCTTGTTGTTGTTTTTGTCTGAGGAAATACTGCATCTCAACAACTGAGGATGAATCTGAATAACTTTAATAATCTTCTGATTTTCATGCAGCACAAGCAGCAATAAACATGAACAAACTGTAAATGTGTTTACTCAACAAAGATGTGTATATATTTACATGTGTGTACGACACATAGGCCTGTTTGTAAAGCTTACAGTGACACTTTGACCTGTATGGGTTATGTATTATTATTTGATCTGTTTTTTACATACAGACCTTTTTTCCCTCTCCTCCTGCGTGCCTGTGCGTAATACCTGCTACTGTTTATGTGGGCTTATCTCTGTTAGCCTGGAGTCAAACTCCTTGTGTGTGCAAACATACTGGGTCAATAAAGATAATTCAGGTACGTCTAAAACTAATTACTGAGATGTGAACAGTAAATCCTTCAGAGTCTGAACACATGAGTCATGAGATCTTTTATGAAACCTGAATGCAAACACAGAGTCACTTAAAGCTCATGTGGCTGTTTTCTTAAACTTTATTGTCACTTTTGAACAGAAATCTGTGGTTTTTATTCCCAGCCTCCCTGCTGACTGACAGCTGATGTCTCTGTCCCGCTCAGAGGTCATAGTGCAGGAAGTTAAAGTCGACCTTTGCCCTCTGAGTGTCTGATCAGAGAGGCGAGACGTTCTCACAGTCTGAGGTGTCACATCTTCACACCTGCCGTGTTTCCATCTCTCTCTGCTGAGAGTTGAAGCTCCGGCTCTGTTCCTGCAGCTGCAGAGAGAATCAAACCTTCGACCCCGACAGTCAGCTGGAAATTAATCACACACGTTAATACGACGTTTGTTTCTCTAACAGTTAAACCTTCAAGTTTAAGGAAAATCAGACTATATAAGGACTGAAACTCATGTTGGATAATAAACTGAAAAAAAGATATTTTAATATGATTTAATATTCAATATCGAACCCACAGATTTTACATGTGGAGTCCCTCAGGGAACCGTTTTTGGCCCCTTTTGTTTTTATTATATGTAAATGATTTAGAGTCTTTTAGAGCTGAAAATGTGTTTTTATATTCTGATGATTCAAATATTTTAGCTTCATAAACAAGTCGGGCAGACATCCTGTAGATTTAAACATCAAACTGGTCCCCTGACTAATTTTATAATCAGTTTTGAGTCCATTTCACAGCCGTTCATCCAAATGAGTCTCAGATTTTAATCACATTTCTAAACAAATTATCAAAGTGAATGTTTGTTTCCTTCCACTGCTTTCTGTTAGTTTCATATATAACATGATGAAGGTTACAGTCTCCTCCTCCTCATCATCATCGCTCCACACAGATCTGATGTTTTCAGCTCTTCAGTGACGTTTAAGTCACATGATTCATGACGTCATCATCTGTTGTTGTTTTTACTGATAAATTAGAGAAGTGTAAAAACATTTTTGTAACATTTTGTTCACATTTTCAGTTTGCACTTTAAAAACCTGAGTATTGAAACAGACTTAATGTATAACATCATATATATATACATAACAGTCTCTTCTACAGTGTTTCTATACATTATTTTGGACTGGTATTTAGGTTGTTGTCTCTGTTCCTGACCTTCATTCATTCATTCTCTCTGTTGACGTTGATTTTCCAAACAGAACAAAAGGAACGTCTGATTAAATGTTTTTATTTTCTGGGTTACCGGCAGTAAAAAAACTGAATGCTTCATACGTTGTGAAGTCTTTTTATATTTACTGTTGGTCTGCGAGAACTCTGGACTTCAGGGAAACGCTTGGATGAAAACTGAAAGCAGTGACCTCTGCGGTTCAGCCGCTCTGTGTTTCAGCTCGCCGTCCGTCTTTATGCTTCACATCTGTGGTCGAGTGCCTGGGGCAGAGGTGCACTGTGGGAGGTTTGGGTTTCCCAGAAGACCCGCTCGGTCCAATCAGCGGCAGCGGCGACGAGGAGCGGGAAGCTGAGCGGAGACTCCTCTTCTGCCTGTCGAACGTCAATGTGTGGATAATTACAGCAAATCCTTAAACCAGACGCTCCGACGTAAGAAGAGCTCAGAGAAAAACCAGCAGCTGCAGAACTGCAAACAACCACAGAACCGTCAGGCAGTAAACTCAACAGACCAGACTTATCTGGAAATTAAAGTTTACACCAGGCAACATATTTTTCTCATGATCATCTCTGGGACATTTCTCTTGTTTGTGTGAATGTTCCAACAAACTATTTAACATCCAGAATTCCTTGTAAATCTCTGCCTGATGAACGTTCCTCAGATTCCACCATCAGCATCCTCGACGCCCCCGACATGTCCATATGAGGCGACGAGCTGCTGCTCCGAGTTTCATTCACAAAAATGTTCCCAAAAAGAGTGAAAAGAAGAATCAGAGACACGTTCATCAGTGTCACGTCATCGTTATTAGAGAAGCTGCTGCACTGTGACACAAATACAGAGCAGGACACTGGCAGGAAGGAGGATGAGGATGAAACATTAATGATTCAACACAACAACTGATAATGTTTTTTATTTATTTATATGTCACCAAATCACAACAAGCATCATCTCAGTGTGTTTTTCACATCGAGCAGGTCAAGGCCGTACTTTGTGTTTCAGGTTCATACAGATCTCCAGTTCAGTCGTCTTTCTTTGTTTTTACTCACATGTTTGTCTTTCTTGGACAGGTCTTTTGTCCTTTTAACCAAATTAGGATTTTCTGGCTCCTGCGACGGACAGAAATAGTGTAAAAGTTCAGAACATCAAAGTTACAACAAACTATCCTGACCTTCAACACACAGGCTGATTCTGAAACTCTGTTTGAGTTCAGAGTGTGTGTGTGTACTCGTATTACTCATGTTGTGGGGACACGTCTGTTTACAGTCACTTTGTTGGGACAAAAAACAAAGTATTAGTCATTAAATTTTAAACAGGAAGTCAGGTGTCCATATGAGCAGTGAAAGAGGTTTTCCTGGCTGTAATCATTCCTCCTGTTCATACTGGATATTAAAAGATCTCCTTCATCCACAGTGTGTCCAGATAGACATTTAAAGTGTGTGTGAAGCTTCTGTTCAGCTTCAGCAGTCTGAGTTAGTCATATCAAGTGGATATCTGACACATTTACAGTCTTTGTAGCATCAAATTCTCCTCTTTGTGTTTCCCTGTTGAGCTGCAGGTGGAAGTATAGAAACAAAAAGAGGGACTTTGCCACTAAAAAGACTGTAACGCTGAAAGATATCTACTGGATTTGACTCATTTGGACGCTGAAGCTTCATATTAGCTTCACATCAACTTTTAAATACATCACCTCCAGCAGCTACAACAGTAACATGCACACAGCAGCTTCACTCCTGAATCCTGCAGCTTGTTTCCACTCAGATCCAGCTCTCTCAGATGGGAGGGGTTGGACTTCAGAGCTGAGGCCAGAGAAGCACAGCTGATCTCTGACAAACTGCAGCCACCAAATGTCAATAAAGAATAAAATATGCAGATAAAATGTAACTGAAGCTTCATATTAGCTTCACATAAACTTTCATGAAGGATCTTCTAATGATCAGTATGAACAGGAGGAATGATCACAGCAAGAAAAAAACAGCTTTAATGTTCATTTGAGTTCCTGAATGTTGGTTTAAGACACTCAAACTATGTGAAGACGTCCTTTAACAGGAAGCAGAAAGCTCAGACATGAAAAGACAATAATCATTCATGAAAAAAGATGCAGTCAGAAAACTCTGCACGCGTGAAAATTCACATTTCCACATCTCAAAGCTTCATTTTCAGGAAGAAAAATGTTGTTTTATTCTGGACGAGGAGCCAGAAGAAGCTGGTTTAGCGTGTGGAGATGGTGTAAATGTCTTCAGAGGAAATAAAAGGTTAAGATCAGGGAGGTTTCTGCTAATGTCTCTGACAGAGTGTGAAATGTTTCTCAGCAGGTTCAAGTGCTGCAGGTCAGAAACACGTCAGCTGCTGTCTGTCAGGTCGCTGCAGGTCGCCGATCTGAACACCAGCAGATGATGAGAGTCTGTTAATGAACGTGTTAGTGAGACGTCTGCGGCTCTGAAGTGTGTATTGAGAGGAGCTGATGTAAGTCAGAGTTTATAAAACATTCATTCATCCGGAACAAAGAACAGGAGGATTGTTTTGTGTTTGGATCCGTTTAGAGGAGCTTTAAAGAGGTTTGAAGGGCCAAAATGTTATGAAACTGTTTGTTATTCAAGATTACACACAATGAAAGATGCATTAAATATGTATTTATTTATGTTTTCTGTAAAGGAGGGAAAGATGAAACATATAAAGGCAGTTTTTTATCATCCATGTTCTTTATTTCACGTCTGTGCTGATAAATTTATTTCATTGGTCTTCTCATCTCACAATAATTTACTAGTTTATGTTTTGAAGCACAATTTTTTAAAAATATAATTAATTTTACTTTTATTTAGATTACTGAGGCCAACAAGTATGCATTTATATACATTAATTTTCAAATTATTTGTATATTTTTTCATTTAATTTAAAGGCTCTGGAATCTTTTTTTTTCATTTCATTGAGTTTATTTAACTTTTCTTTTTCTTTTTTAATGTATTTCAATTCAATTTTATTTATATAACAACAAAACACAACAAAAGTCAGCAGCTGTTTTCTCAGATTTAGATTTAGAGAAACCCGACATCCCTCTGTGAGCAGCAGCAGAGAAGAAAGAAACCTCAAACAGAAGCAGCGATGTCGTTGTTTTATTGTAATAAATGTGGATAAAATTCTCTGTCGGCTGAAACAAGCAGCTCACATCAGTTCATGTGGGTGTCGTTGGCTGGTTGTTGTTTCCCAGGCGGTCTCATCAGGGGAGGTCAGGTCGTCTCCCCTCTGGAGGAGGGGGGAGGGAGGGGAGGGAGGGAGGGGGGAGACGGTGTCAGACTTCGACACCTGACCAGCTGAGAGTTCAGACCCCAAAAAATAATAATACACAAAAAAAAGAAGCTGTGATGAAAGTCAGTGACTGAATGTTTGTGCATGAGAGGTGTTTCAGTTAGTGTGTGTGTGTGTGTGTGTGTGTGTAGTGTGTGTGTCTGTGTGTGTGTGTGTGTGTGTGTGTGGTTTAGGTGTGTGTGTGTTAATGGGAGTTTCAGACGTTGCAGCTGCTTGTTTGTTTCTTCTGGACAGTAAAGTTCAGTCTTTGAATCACAGAGTGGAATCCTGCCACACTGCACACCTACAGGCTGAATGTTCCTCACACTCTTCTTCTTCTTCTTCTTATTATTATTATTATTATGAGATAAACGTCTCAGTCAAACTGCTTTTATTATCCATCAGAGATGATGATGCTCCTACAGTCTCAGCTGGACTCGAACCAGCAACATTACAGTCAGAGCGTCGATCCAAACACCTGAAGTGTGACTGCGAGGGTTCAAGTAGGTCAGCGTGTGTGTGTGTGTGTGTGTGTGTATCAGTGTGTATCAGTGTGTGTGTAATTAAACAAGGTGCTGAATGAAAACGAGGCCGTGTGACTTCTGACCCCCCTGCTGATGAGGAGCAGGCCAGGCATGAAGTTCTCACACTGTCCCCCTGCAGCTTCACACCTCCCACACACACACACACACACACACACACACACACACACACACACACACACACACACACACACACACACACACACACACACACACACACAGCTGAGGTCAGGTCAGGCTGTGTTTCCTGTGTTCAGACCGAAGCAGCAGAGGTCATGTGACCTGGTGTGTCTCAATCACACTGAGATCCATGTGAAGCTAACGTGATATAACGTGCGACCCGTGTCGCTTTAACTTCCTGTCCGTCATGTGATGCACGCCGACCCAAAAAGCATTTTCACACAGACGATCATCAGAGAAGGAGCAGCTGTGTGAATCCGCTCAGTCCGTTAACATTTGCAAAGTCTGGAGAAGCTGCACAATTAAATTATGTTATCATCATTCAGGTGAACGAGGAGCTGACAGGAAGTAAGGCTGCTCGGCCAGTGGCGGTCTCTACTGAGCATGCTCTGTGGGCCCAACAAGCAGGAAGCAGGAGGAAGTCTGTGGAAACCATCGGATGTATAAAGAGAACTGGATACGGCATCGGAAGCGGAGACTCGTTCACGCCTATCAAAGTCAACTTCCAGATCCGGATCTTCTGCATCGTGGCTCCTGTAGAGCGAGCGCACGACTGACTTTCACTGGCCGAGTCGGCTACTTCCTGTTTAGTCCTCGATTCAATCATGAGGCTCTTCAAGACTTCTGAAGACAGTGAGACGAGTCATTTCACAGGTTGTGACGCTCAAAATAATTCACATGCTGATTTACAGACGTCTCTTTCACGATGTAAATGTGCGTCATGTGACCTAATTACACGGTTTGGCTGCTGTGCCCGGCGCTCTTCCTGTATCCACTTCTCTTTAAACATCCATGAAGTTTACTCGCCAACAGCAGCACAGACAGGAAGTAACCGCAGGAAGTAGCAACAACAGTCCACATAGTTATGAATGATTCAGCGTTTAATCACATTTTACTGCCATCATTCACTGCTGCTGCTTTTAGTTACTGTTACTATTGATATGAATATCAGACTGTGACTGTGTCCCCTTCACCTGTAGAGAGGAGCCAGTGGGCGGAGCTAGAGAGGACGTCAGGGAACGACCTGCACCTGGGTAGTTTAGACCTGCACCTGGGTAGTTTAGGTGTCCTCAAATTAACCTCTTTCTCTCTCCACCTGACAGACTTTGGTTTTGTTTTATTTTGCTTCCCTTGCTCACTCTTCACTCATCCATACATTACATCTGTTACTGATTTAACTGACTAACATTATTATAATTTATATGAAGTTAACAATAAATCTAATTTTCAAAGCTTTATTCATGTGTGTTTTCCACTCTTTTGTCATGGCTTCAGAGCCACATCGTGACACACACAATGACTAAATAAAAAGGTTTGTAAAGTTATAAAAGTAATGACAGACGTGTTGGCCTCCCCCCTGACCCCCTCCCTCCCTCCTCCTCCTCCGAGCCAGAGGAGGTTATCTGTGGGTTAGCTGCGTTTACGCCCCACCAGTAGCAGCAGCAGTGCAACCAGTACAACCAGTGAGCAGCAGGTGGGAGCAGGGACTGAAGCAGCACACACACACACACACACACATATAAAAGGTGTTAAACTTCACAGCTACAATCAGCAGCACCTGAACCCCTTAAACTGTGTCTGTTCCCACACTCTCCTGACGTGACCTCCTGCAGATCCCTGAACTCCTCCTCATCATCATCATCATCAGCCTTCCTCCTCCTCCACATACACACACACACACACACACACTGTCCCCCTGGCATCTTCTGCTAATTCAGCATTCAGTGTGTGTGTGTGTGTGTGTGTTGGGGAGGTTGTTGTTGTATCTGATAGCAGTAACGAGGACAAACAGTCTGCGGGTTAATGAGGCGGGACAGTTTTCCCGCTCAGTCTGTGTCACTTTAATCACGTCAAACCGTGATCACACGTTTCCTCACAGTGACTGAAGCTCTGCTCCCGGTTCAGTTCCTCTGCTGCGTTTCTGTTTGCACGTCCTCCGTTACGTAAAACAACCACCAACGTTCTCAATGAACGTCACTGAATGTGAAGAAGGCAACATTATTTCTGATTTTTTAAATGAATGCAGGTCAAATCTGAAGCATAAGCTGCATGAAAAATATGTTTGTACATTCTGGCTCATCATGTTTATAGTGTTTTTTTGCTCTTAAATGTAAAACCTGAACAGTATTTAACGGTTAACGCATGGCTGATTTCTCTGAACTTTTTGTCCCGGAAGCCTCCGAAGAGTCCAGAAACAAAGAGCTGAGGTCAGTTTGGCACATGTGAATGTGTGCTGTGTACTCAGATACTGTAGTAAAAGTCCATCAGTATTATGAGCTTGATGTAGTTAAAGTGTTGCAGTAAAAGTAGTGGTTTGGTCCCTCTGACTGATATATTATTATATATGACATCATTAGATTATTAATACTGAAGCATCAGTGTTAGAGCAGCATGTTACTGTTGTAGCTGCTGGAGGTGGAGTCACCTTGCTCATTTTAGGGAAAAGCTCATTGATGAGGACATAGTTGGACTATAAATTACATTTTATCTGCATATTTTATTCTTTATTGACATTTGGTGACTGCAGTTTGTCAGAGATCAGCTGTGCTTCTCTGGCCTCAGCTCTGAAGTCCAACCCCTCCCATCTGAGAGAGCTGGATCTGAGTGGAAACAAGCTGCAGGATTCAGGAGTGAAGCTGCTGTGTGCATGTTACTGTTGTAGCTGCTGGAGGTGAAGCTAGTTTACACTACTTTATATACAGTTAGCTAGTTTAGTCCACTGGTTCCCAACCTAGGGGTCGGGGCCCCTCCAAAGGGTCAGCAGATAAATCTGAGGGGTCGTGAGATGATTAATGGGAGAGGAAAGAAGAAAAAACAAAGTTCTGATACACAAATCTGTTTTCAGTTTTTGGACTTTTTCTCTAATCTTTGATTTTTGCTGAAATATTGGATCATTTGAACATTTATTGAAATGAAAGCATGTGAGAAGTTTAGAGGGAAAAATCACTATTTGGTGGAGCTGTTAACAACTCATAGACATGTGAAATGTGACCCCGACTACACACTGCTTTTTGTAAGACGTCAAAAGACAAAAAGGTTGGAAACCACTGGTTTCATCTTTAACAATGTGTTGTATTTTAAAAGCTTGTTATATTATCCATTGTGTCAAATCTGCATCTGAAAAGTAACTAAAGCTGTCAAATAAATGTAGTGGAGTAGAAAGTACAATATTTCCCTCTGAAATGTAGAAAGTAGCATCACATGGAAATAAAAAAGTAAAGTACAAGAACCTCTAAACTGGATTTTACTACAGTAGCTGAATAAATGTACTTTCCAGTACTAATGTGGTGGGGGGAGCGAGGACTAAATGACTGAGAGAAATCTGCTGTTTTCTGGTAAACTTTACAGGAAAAAAAAACTCCTCAGGAAAATTATATTCCCCTCAGACGTCTGAAATCATTTCCTAACCGTCACAAAGCGTCTCCTCCTCTCTGAACACAAACACTTCTCCCTCCCTCTCCCTCTCCTCTCGGGCGTCGGTCTGTTTCTGGGTGGCGTTGATTCCAGCTAACAGAGGAGGAAATCTTCCTTTTTAGCCGGAGTCATCATGGGAGGAGAGAGAGAGAGAGAGAGAGAAAGAGAGAGCAGGAAACGATCAAGAGGTCAGAAAGAAGAGAGAGGAGACAGGAAGGTGACTGACGGCCACACCTGCAGACACACAGCTGATGAGATTAACCCGCCTTTAGTTTCTCTATCGTTTACACTTGTAGTTCAACACAATGCACTTCAGCAAACTGAGACTTTATTTAGTGGGTTTGACAGTAAATGAGTTGTTTTCCAGTGTGCACATTTAGTACAGTCAACACTTTAGTTGTTCTGATTCAACATTTGCAGCTGCTGGAGGAAATCTGAGCAGAAGGTGCGCTCCCTGATGACCTGATTTCCCACTTCAGATCTGATGCAAGTCAGGCGTCGAATATGTGTGAACTGTTCAAAGACGCAATCCAAGAGTTCACTGATGCATCACAGACACCAGAAAGATATTAAGCAAGCTTCGTATCTGTTGGTGTCGGGAAGCCGTGCAACCAGCTGCAACCAATGAACCAGTCTCATCATGTGTCTGTCTGTATGGCATCTGGAGGCACAATAATACATTTTCTATCAGAATCAGCTTCTTATGTCTCCTTTGCAAAAATATTTATGTACTTCAGACACTGTCTATTCTCTCATCCATATTCTTTTCTTTGTCTTTCTTGTTTGTTGCTGTAAATCAACAGACTTCTTCTGTGTTTTCATGACAAAACTTAATTTATTAATTTATCAGTCAGACCGGTCAGGGGTTCCTCCTGGTGATGGATCTTGTAGTCATGTAGCGTGCAAACCACAACAACTGCAAGACATCCGATTGCCAAACAGGGAGTTGTGTAATGTAAACAGTACAGCAGAGATATCGCCTTCTTTATTTCACACATTCTTCTTTGTCAGAACTCGGCGCCTACGTTATCCCCAAAGCACCTGTAGGGATGTGATGCTAGGTGCGGCTAACACAGCCTGGAGCCGCTTCTTTCTAAACGCCCACATTTTATTTTAATTTCCACACTTGTAGCGTTCAGCCCCAACTGACACCATCAGTGACATCATCAGAAGGCTTTGCACTACTTTTTACACACCTGGAAACACTGCGGAGGTGGAAAATCACTGGCAGTTTATCTTTGATGCAGGGAGATGATGGCGTGAGAGGGGAAATAAAAGTTGAGGAGTCAAGCAGTGTCAGCAGGAAACAGTGGTGACAAACAGTAAACAGTTCCAGTCAGACTCTCTCCAGGTGAACAGGTGAGTTCCTGGTTTCTACTTCCAGAGAATCCTGCAGCTCAGGTTTCTCTGGAAACAGGAACATCAACATGTCATTAAATGTGTCAGGTAGTCAGTCCTCAGCTGCACCTGTACTCACACACACACACACACACACCTGTCAGCTGGTTCACTACTGATTGTGTGCAGCAGGTTTGGCATCGGGTCAATTAGAGTTTCTCTGGAACATACCAGAATAATAACAAGTGATCACCTGAAGGTCAAGTCTGACTGTTATACTCAGTGTTTACAGGTGATCTGATCAGTGAGTCTTTTTATTTACACCTGCTGTTATAAAATGTTCTTGTTATCTCAGTCGTGTACGGACTGTGACCAGATCTCAATACACAGATTGACTGAGCGGCGCTGGTGGATTTGTCAACAAACAAAGACGCTGCTTAGACCACATACCTGTCATAGCAGCACTGAGACTGCACTCATGTAAACATGTATTTATATAAAACTCTAATCTGTAATAATTCCTCATTAAAATGCTTAAAACAACTAGACCAGACAGAAGCTTCTCTCCTGAAACCGTCAGGTTGTTGTCACTCAGGTCTAGACCTATGTTCTATATGTTGTTGAGTTGTGTTCTTACATTAATGTTCAAACCCAGAGAAATCTGTCATTTTAATCAAAGTAACGGACCGTTTCATTTGGTGGCCTGTCAATGGCGTCATACCTCCTCTACCAAAGAGTATAGTGCACAAGATGCATGCGTCGGCGCCGTGTTTGTCCGCTACAATGGCGTCTAGCAAAGAGTAACTTACACACATGCAAGATAATACATGGGCTTTGTTGTGCTTGTTCCACACAAACTGTTAGAAATGGACTTTTATTCAGTTTGAAGCCACATTTTCATGATAAATTTAGCTGGTTTTTAACTTGATCTTTTAGCCGCAAGAAGGATTTTAGTCATTGGACGTCTGGATCTTAAGTTATCAGAGAAATAAACTGCGCAAACGTTAGCAGCAGCTCGGCTAACAGCCCCTCCAGGAAGTCCGCTGCTCGCCCAACATGGTGGAGAAACACTGATTTTTCAGCTGAAACTGCTTTATTCAGTGTTTTTACCTGTAATCAGCGGGTCCGTTTGTTCTGGAGAGGAGGAGACCTCTGCGGGTAAAAACATCCTGAACCATCAACACTGGAGTAATCCTATCCCACTGTTAATGTCTCTCCTTGTTTTTCTAGTTTCGCTGCTTCATGTTTCTTTTGTTCCTGATTCAGTGATTTTACTGGAGTTTCATATAAAACGAGCTGCTGCAGCTTCCACTCATTCCTTCCCTGCTGGTTATTTCTGTCTCATTCCTGCCTGATGACACGTCTGCTGCAGACTCCTCAGGTGACGAATTCTGAGACAAACCAGGAGGAGAAACCACAGCGACACTGGTTTACTGTTCTGACCTGATTACAGAGCGTCCAGCAGCAGCAGGAACGTTCAGACAATCTGAGGAAACATCACATTCTGTCTGTCTGAAAACATCCACATACCTCAAATACCACAGAGATGTCTTCTCTTTCTTTGAGCAGGTTTAAAAGTCCTGCAGCACGTCACACTGTCTGCACACATTTACTGCTGACTGTGGGGATTTTACTGTCAATAAAAGACTGAAAAACATGTTGAATGCATTTACATTTCTCACTATAAAGATTACACAATCACACATATTTGATAAATGATATGTTTTCTCAGGTGTTTATCAGTCATTCGAAGAAATAAGAAGCTGTGCGTGCCTTATCTAGAACTCACTAGTCCAACTTGTCCTGTGGCTTTTGGTGATGCTTCAGTCGATACAGCCGTATAATTAAAGTTAAGCTTTAATCAAAGTTCAAAGATAAGCTTCACTCTATGATCACATCGTGACGCATCAATCAAAAAAAACCACAGAAAGCTTGAGGAGGAGAAGAGAGAGACTTTATCAGGCTGCTAATATTACAAATATAAAAAGATAATAGGCCTGTTACTACAGGACTGATGTGTCACTGGGAGGGTGTTTCCTGCATCTATTCTACTCTGCAATCTTGTTTTTGTGTAATGACATAAAAGAGGAAGCTGCTTCTCAGAGGTGTGTCGCTGCAACAGACAAGAGAAGAAGAAATGATGAGAGAGGCTTAACAGTAACAACAGCACACAGGTGCACAGACAGAACATGCTGATCACGTCCATCCAGTCATATCAAAACATTTCTACATTATTTAACACAAGTTTGAGCAGCTTGAACTGTGATTGATGTTTTCACTTGCAGGATTTGAACAGACAGTCCCACCAACCAGACATCATGTCATCAGCCGACGGCGGTCGCAACGCTCACTGCTTCCTGGGAATGATAAATACCTCACCCCCTCTCCCTCCTCTCCCCTCTAATCCCCCCTCCCTCCCTCCCTCCCTCACTGTGTCCTTTTTGTCTCAGACAGCTCGGACTTTCCCTCCCACCACAGTATTCAAACAATGCCGAGCACGTCCTTAATGAGACACGCAACAATGCCAGTAATGTGAGCAGCAGCTGAATGTCCTTACATGGGCAGAGTGAGGACGCTCAGCTTCCTGCACCTCCGACACGCTCACACTCTCACTTCTCCTCCGACTCCAACTCACTGAAATCATCATCTTGGAGCAAATGATTGATGTTCTTGTTGAATGATTGAAGTGCATGACTGAGCAGGAGTCCGGCCTGCAGCTCTGAACACTGCTCACTTATTCCTGCAGAGTCTGGCTGCAGCGCCGAGGCCTCGCCGTCGCTCTATTTATAGCTCCAGCTGCTGGCAGCTGTTTCACCTCCACCTCCAGACACACTGAACACACTGCAGGACACGCGTCTTTAAAGGGATTCTTAGCAACAACTAAACCAACTCAACACTTCTCTGTTTTTCTTAGGATTCATCATTTTTAATTTGCACCTTCTTTTCTGTAAATATGTCACAAATATTAACTATTAGACGTCTGCAGGAAAATCAATGATGTGTGAAATAAAGTGTTTTCTGAAATGAAGCAACATGACATGAGAGGGTGTGCCAGCAATGACAGAACAGCACACCCTCTTGTGTAATAGTGAGATTACACAACACTGACCAACAGAATGAAAACAAATGTATTCACCTGCTGAATGTCAGTCCAATCTTCTCTGTCTTTCAGCTTCTGTTTCTGCTCTCTACCAACTCCTGAGGGAAATATCTGGCTCTGTAGCTGCTAAATGCTCCACTATGTTCACCAGCTAGTCTGAAAACGATGCTGAGAGTGAACCAGAACAGTAAAAGTTGCAGCTAAACAGATAAACAATGAGCTGAAACTCACTATAAAGCTCCGTAAAGCTGAGAGGTTCATCACTACGAGCCACAACCAGCATATTACACACACAGATCTGTGTGTGTAATATGACTGTGAAGAGAGAGAAATGTATGTTACAGATGCTTTAAAGTGATCAGTTGTGCAAATGTCATCCAGTAATAATGATACAGACTGATTGTTTCCTGCAGGAGGAACAAAAGGCCTCTGAAACTGAGCTGCACACTCAACATAAAACACACACTGGTGGTCCTGTTTTTCTCCCATGATGCACCACCACCACCACCACCATCATCATCATCATCATCATCATCATCATCATTGTCATGTTCACCCACCCCTCCCGGCTGCTACGTTATCTAACGCTGATGACTCAGTCTGTTGTCACCCTGCAAAGGTCACACAGTGAGACTCTGTGTGTGTGTGTGTGTGTGTGTGTGTGTGTGTGTGTGTGTGTGTGGTTTAGGTTTCACACTGTTACAGGCCTGAGTTACTCACACACACACACTGAGGAGGAGTGTGTGGGAGTCACATTAACACAGCAGAGAGGAGGAGGAGGAGGAGGAGGAAGATCTGCTCAGAGCACGACTGACATGTGGAGGTGAGAAATATTCACCAGCTGCACTGATGAAACATTAAATCTGATAAAGACTCAGCGAGCGCTTTATTAGGAACATCTGTGAGATCTGATGAAGCCAACAAAACATCTCTGATATAAATTCTTCTTTCTGTTGTTGCACAAACTCACAGCTTGACGATCAGTATCACATTATTCACATCATAAAAACATTTTACACTTTATCAGATGCAACTTCATATCAAAAGAAAGAAAAAGCAATAAATTAATAGAAATAAATTAAAATAATTTACGACCAATTTAAACTCACATCATGTAATTTCAGCCGCTCGGCGTCTCGATCTAAACAACACCAACAGACGGAGTGTGATGACGGTGTGAAGCAGCAAGGGATGATGGGAGTTGTTGTCTTGGTTGTTAAAGCAGCAGCTTCAGTGGGATAGGATTACTCCAGTGTTGATGGTTCAGGATGTTTTTACCCGCAGAGGTCTCCTCCTCTCCAGAACAAACGGACCCGCTGATTACAGGTAAAAACACTGAATAAAGCAGTTTCAGCTAAAAAATCAGTGTTTCTCCACCATGTTGGGCGAGCAGCGGACTTCCTGGAGGGGCTGTTAGCCGAGCTGCTGCTAACGTTTGCCCAGTTTATTTCTCTGATAACTTAAGATCCAGACGTCCAATGACTAAAATCCTTCTTGCAGCTAAAAGATCAAGTTAAAAACCAGCTAAATTTATCATGAAAATGTGGCTTCAAACTGAATAAAAGTCCATTTCTAACAGTTTGTGTGGAACAAGCACAACAAAGCCCATGTATTATCTTGCATGTGTGTAAGTTACTCTTTGCTAGACGCCATTGTAGCGGACAAACACGGTGCCGACGCATGCATCTTGTGCACTATACTCTTTGGTAGAGGAGGTATGACGCCATTGACAGGCCACCAAATGAAACGGTCCGTTACTTTGATTAAAATGACAGATTTCTCTGGGTTTGAACATTAATGTAAGAACACAACTCAACAACATATAGAACATAGGTCTAGACCTGAGTGACAACAACCTGACGGTTTCAGTAGAGAAGCTTGGTCTGGTTGTTTTAAACATTTTAATGAGGAATCATTACAGATTAAAGATTTAATGCAGTGCAGGACTCAGAACAATATTAATTAACTGATGTATGATGTGATATGGATGAGTTTTTGTCGGCAGGCTGTGAGGTGATGAACAGCGGTCACACAGTTATGAATCAGATCTAGACCACATGTGCAAGTGACCCACGTCCGCTTCAGCATGTAGCATGAAGCCTTACTCACATATTGAACTAATATTTATATTTAAACATCCTCACTCCTCTACTTTACTTGAAGGGATTATGATATTACTGACTGACATGTTCCTTCATCACCATGGACACACTGTAGTTTATTTAAACACCAGATCACCACTGACACTGAAAACCTCACGCTGGTTAACCCGTGAAAGACACTTCTACAGGAAAGCGTCAGCAGCGTGCGTCTCTTCCATCGTGGCGAGACGTCACGGAAGTCGACGAGCTGAGAGTTTCTCTTCTGCAGTCACATGACCTCGATCTCTATCATGGAGAGAGAGAAGCAGCGGACGGTGTTTCCCCTCTGAAGTTTCTCTCCTCGGCTGCTGCTGAGGGTTTCTTGGTTTCCGTTTTAACCGCACAAGTTTTCACCTCACAGAGACTCACAGTGATGAAGTGTTTTCTGAGGGTTACTAATGAGGCTGGAAGCTGCTTTTCCTGCAAAAAAAAGTGCAGAATCAGCAGCTTGTTAACAGAGAAAAGAGTTTTTTTTTAACAAAACGAAAACACATATTCATGAAACAAAATTTTACACCAGCAGTGAAAGAGGTTTTCCTGGCTGTAATCATTCCTCCTGTTGATCCTTCAGTCATTTAAAGTGTGTGTGAAGCTTCTATTCAGCTTCAGCAGTCTGAGTTAGTCATATCAAGTGGATATCTGACACATTTACAGTCTTTTTAGCATCAAATTCTCCTCTTTGTGCTTCCCTGTTGAGCTGCAGGTGGAAGTATAGAAACAAAAAGAGGGACTTTGCCACTAAAAAGACTGTAACGTTGGAAGATATCTACTGGATTTGACTCATTTGGACGCTGAAGCTTCATATTAGCTTCACATCAACTTTGAAATACATCACCTCCAGCAGCTACAACAGTAACATGCACACAGCAGCTTCACTCCTGAATCCTGCAGCTTGTTTCCACTCAGATCCAGCTCTCTCAGATGGGAGGGGTTGGACTTCAGAGCTGAGGCCAGAGATTCATATTAGCTTCACATCAACTTTAAATCCATGTTTGTACAGAAGGAGGACTGTGGGTTTAGTCCTCCATCACTTCCATTGTAAGGTCATTATGAAGGATCTTCTGATGGTCAGTATGAACAGGAGGAATGATTACAGCAGCAGCTTCACTGATCATTTACAGACTGACTGCTGGTTTAAGACTCACTGGAAGAGTTTTGAACTCGTCCTTGAATGTTTATATTTGACTTGTTCTTATTGGTTTAACATTTTTGTAATTTGTTTTTACTTTTTGTTCAGATTCACTGACTGTTTTTACACTATTTGACAGTTTTTAACTGATGAAAACTGAAAACTGATCTGAAGTTTAAGGACTAATTCTCCTTGTTTAACATCAGAAAGACATTTATGGTTTCACTAGCAAGGACCACACCATCAACAGATACGTCTGAGTGCTTTATTGAAGGAACAATTAATATGCATAGTTCTTCTGGTTACTAGCTGCGTTGTGGGGAAGTTTATAGGGAATCTGCCGCAGCGCCCGGGCAAACGGCAGACCCCCTCAGGGCCCTAGGAAGGAGAAGAGGAGCAAGAATAGAGAGGGTTAGGGAGCAGAGGGTTGGATGGTATTTATAGGATTGCCGGATGTAGTGAAATTGAGGTGTGGTCCTGCTCCCAAAACTACGCTAATTAGCTTTGATAAAAGAAACCAACATTCATTGGGTGCCTGTGAGTTGCCAATGACGAAGAGGAGCGATTATGAATGAGAAGGTCTGATCTGCAGTGATTAAAGAAATATCTTTAAAAAGTGTTTGTATTTGGAGCGTCAGAGTATCTGAATGGTTTCTGCAGCTGCCACATACAGACAGACTGCAGCATCCTTCATTAGACTCCAGCCACAGAGCTTTCTCTCCTCTTGTTTCCTGCCTGGCTCTTCACCAATGAATGAATGTCCAGTAAAGGCAAGAACACAGAAATGAATCTTCAAAAACAACCATTTCCTGTCTGAAGTGTAGCTGTAGAGAATAAATGATGTTGTACATGAAACATGTGACCAAAATATTACTGGAGCTTCCAGTGAAGAGCTGAAAATAGCTGATTTGTGTGGAGGATGCATATTTATCTCTTTATGGTATTCTTGGTATTCTTCTCTGCTGGGAAACAGTCTGGAGGTTCATGAGAATCATCCCTGATGTCTGTTCTGCTGCAGCGTTTCCAGGCCGACACACTGACCTCAGATCAGCTCAGAGTGAGAACAAGAAGCAGGGAGGAACTCAAACTGCCTTCTCTGGAAAATAAGAGAGCTTAAGAGAAACAATCTGTGCTCTCTTCTCTTTCTGCTGCGACTCCCTGAGCTTCACTTCTCCGCTCCACCCTCCCCCTCCTCCCTCAGGAATGACGGTGGTGTTGAGGTGATACCAGGCAGCGCTCCAGCTCGGCTCCACTGGATCAACAACAGCAACAACATGACCTCATTTAGTCCTTCAGCTGCAGGAAAGACCTGCTCTGCTGCTGCTGCTGCTGCTGCTGCTGCTGCTGGTGATAATGATGATGATGATGATGATGATGATGATGATGATGATGATGCAGAACACACTCTGATTCGCTCTGAGTTGAGGCAGCAGCTGTGTTTACCTGCTCGTGACTCTGCAGAATGAAAGCTGGACTCTGATCAACTCTGAGTTCAATGATCTCTGACGGGAAACAACAGAAACAACAAGACGAAGAATGCTGCTGCAATAAAAACATTCAGAGTGAAAACAAGTTATTAAATCATCAGATGATCCTCTGAGGAGCAGGAATGTGATCACTGAACGAACCTGAAACTGTTTCCTGCAAACTACAGAGCTCTTAAAACACTAAGATTATATAAAAGTGTTTCATATTTATTTAATCTTTGGATCCAGATGAACAGATACCTCATGCAGAAAGAAGATGATAACACAAACACATCATTTATCAAACATTCCTCAAGATAATGACAAGTGCAAAAAAAAAGATAATAACTCAATAATAATTCATGACACAAGATCATAACTCGTGCAAACAGATAATTTCTCAAGCAAACAAATAACACGTGCAAACCTGACAGTGCCTGATGCTGCTGACAAGATGAAGTGTTTAAACTAGATCACAACTTGTACCAGCAGCATCGTTTCAGTCAGACAGCTCACGTGGAGTCGACGTGCAGCGTCGGCGTTTGGCGTCCAGGCTCTGACATCGATCCTGTGCAGCAGGAAGTAGGAGTGATGATATACAGGAAGACAGACTCGGAGCCTGGCGGTGGATGCTGGGATGGAGGCGGGCCCGTCTGAGCGAGTTGCAGCAGGCGTGCAGTGAAAGTGTGAGCTTGGATACACGTTAGAGTTAAATATAAGTCGTTAGAAAAAGACATTGCATGCTAGAAAGATGACAGAACGTACAAACGAGATAATATCTCATGCTGACAGGATAATAACTCATCATGTGAGTAAGATAATAAAATGCTAACAAGACACTGTGTGCATGAAAAAACCTGCAAATACAACAAACAGTGTGACCAAGATAATAAAACATCTGCTCTGATTAGACTTCATGTTCATTAACGCTGCAGATTTGGTCCAATAAATGAGGGTTTTGTCCTGATGGTGGCGCTAGAGGAGAAGGTCAGGAGGTCGCCGGAAACATTAGGAGTCATGAATCAGTGAGCTTCATATAAATGTGAGCAGAGGTTGTTTGGGATGTCTCACTCTGGAACAAAGTGCTGGACAGACTGACATCAGCGTCCTCTCTGCTGCTAACACGGCAGAAAACACAGATGGTGAAACAGTGAGCTCATAAACTGCAGCGCAGATGATGCAGAATGTGCAGAAACACAACGGCAGAACGTGCTGAGAGAAAGAAACCAGTGAAAAACAGAAGACACGACAAAAAAAAAAGCTGGTGTGAAAGCAGAAAATTGTGAAATGATAAAAGCCCCGAAGATAAAAGTTCATAATAACAGACTAATTCCAGTAAGCAGCAGAGAGGAGGGCAGGTCAATAACATGACTCAGCAAACACACCGTAACACACACACACACACTCTCACACACTCACAGCTCTGGACTGCTGCCAGGATTCAGATTTGAAGGGAAACTAACTGCAAGGTCGCGACTGAGAGAAAAGAAAACTGGAAAACAGAGTCAGACGTCTGCGGCCTGAAGCAGCACAAAGCTTATAATTCTCATCATAAAAATATAAAACAACAACAACAGGAAGCAGTTATTCATCTTCAAACAGCAGATTTTATTTATATGATGTTTCTGCACTTTTAAAACTTCAATAAAACAACAAAATATTTCAAACTAAAAACACTTTTTTGACACAAACACTCATGAAATTAATCTTTGAATCAGATGTGCAAATATGAATCTATGTACTAAATGTAGTAGTTGCAGTAATGGTGAGAGAAATATTCAGTCTGTTAGTGAAATGTAGTAAAGTAGAAGAATAAAGTAGCATAAATATGTAAATAATATAGTAGTAGGTCATGTACTTCCCATCTATAATAGTTTGTTCTCATTTTATGTCACTTTTTCTCTTTGATATTGTTTTATTTTCCTTTTTTCTATGAAATCAAATATACATGCACATATATATAAATGCAGGAATTATGCAATGTAAGCATAATGTAATAAACTAATGTTGTTTCAGTGTGTTGAAAAAGGTTCAGATTGAACTTTAAAAAGGAACATTTATTAGAATCTGATCCAACGTGCTTCCTGGAAACCTGCGATGAGAGTAAATCTCATTAGTCATGTGAGTGTGAAGGAAGTGAGACGTGAGGCGTGTTTTTGAGTTATTTTGGGAGAAATGATGTTTCATGCTGAGCTGTTGTTGCAGTCAGCAGAGTGGCTGAGATTTACAGACGGTGAGGCGGTCACTGAAGCAGACGTGTGAGTCAGGAGAGACCTGTCTGTCTGTCTGTCTGTGACTCACTACAGTCTGTCTGCTGGCTTCATAACAAACAACAGCTGATCTGTGATGTCACAGCGCCACCTGCTGGTCGGCAGCAGAGCAGCATCTCCGTTCATAACCGTTAGTTTTTTGAATCTGACCTTTTGCTTTAAGAAAAACACATTTGTTAATGATTTTAAACAGATAATTTCTATAAATTTAGCTTTTTGTTTATTTCCTGATCAGTTTACAGACTCATCTTTGCAGCACATTTTATCAAACAAATATAAAATGATGTTTTTCTTTACTTTTAATCCCCTTATTTATCATTAATAATCAGTCTATAAAGAGTTAATAAACTCTCTAATGTAGCTGTCAGCAGATATAAGTGTCACAGGAGTGTAAACAGATAATATAAAATAGAAAATGTGGAAATATGCTGAATATTTCTGTTAGTTTAATGTCTTGATGTGAGGAAGGTTACAGTCTCCTCATGTTTTCAGCTCTTCATGATTCATGACGTCATCATTTATTCACTTTTGCACATTTTGTTTTTATTGAAACACAAACTTTTCCACCTGAGCCAAACATAAAAACTTCTTTGCAATATTAATTTTCTGTGTTTCTCAGTTTGAGCTGCGACTAAAAGCAGGTGGACGAGTTTCATTAGTGCAGTTTTTAAAAAATAAAGTTTAGGGGGGAAAATGTGTCCATGAGACACAAACCAGACTGATGGAGGTGAAACAAAAAACCTGTTTGTGACTTTTCTGCAGACAGATGTGGAGCTGATGACTCGTTCATCTCACACAGTGTGTCATGTGATTAAAAGTATTCAGATCCTTTAACTCAAGTAGAAATAGAAATAATACAGTGTAGAAATAATGTGTTAAAAGTAAAAGTCCTGCATGAAAAATCCTACATAAATATGTACAGAAGCAGCAAAACGTAGTTAAAGTGTTGCAGAAAATCAGTCTGTACTTTATTAATCACTTTTTTATTCATCACATCGTTCGGAGTCAGAAGAGCAACTGAAGGCAAGTTTAAAGTTGCCACACACAACATTCAACCACTAGATGCTGCTGCACAGCACCAACATCTCAGACCAAAACAAACATGTTTGTGTCGTTTACTCAATAAAGTCGAAAAAACAAAAGAAAGCCGACAACTCAGAGCAAACTGTCAATCAAGTTGCTGAGGTCAATCAAGGAAGAACAACAGACGACTCGACAAGGACTGAACTGAAAACAGGACTATAAATACACAGGAAGTGATTACAAATGAAACACAGGTGAGACACATGAACTAATGAAACACAGGAAGTAAGGTGAGCAGACACAAGGGAGCAGGGAATTCCAAAATAAAACAGGAAATCAGGTACACAAACAGAGGAACAGAGGAAACCAAAACCAGGCACATGTAAGACACACGGGAGACAGGAGGGCAGGAACAGGAAATAAGGAGGTCCAAAAACACAAGGTGTCCTGATAGACCATGACACAGCCACTGGTTGTCATTGTTGTGCTGCGGTTGTTGCTGTTTGTCCCTTGCAGGATACTGTAGTTTGATATTTCATTCCATATGGGACGCCATCTTTTAAAAAAGTAAAGTAAGCAGTGTTAACAGCAGCCTACATCATCCTAAATATCTGGGCTAAAAACATCCATCCAGTCGATATGTTCAGTTATTGTGTTTATTAAGTTAACTGAGACCTCAGCGTGAGTTTGAGAAGCGAGCGAGTTTGTTTTCGTATGTAAATATTGGCTGTAATGTGGACCAGCATGCTGTGTGGAGTAGAGCATCTATCCAGCTTTTCATTGTTATCTGCTGTCAATCATATGTTAAGAGTGCCTTATTTAATTTAAACATGCAGTCATTTGTTATTTGGCACAAGGACAAAACATTTACTTTCACTGCTCAGTAAGGTCATGGAGCCAGCAGCCAGTTTAGCAGATAAACTGGTCAGTGTGACCCAGTAAAGTGTCTCCAGGTCTCAACCACAGTCCAGAAAACCCTGTGTCACGTGTCTGACTTCTCTCTGCACACACACACTTCATCTCACACTGATAAACACAACACAGCATCCTCAGGTGTGTTGGGAGGCTACGGCACGTTCAGGTTTCAGGTACAGAACAAATAGTTGTTTGCTGACATCCAGTGAAGCTGAAGATCTTTTACTGGAACTTTAAAGTCATCAAATTCACGACTCCAGTCTGAGTCCATTCCTGCACCTTCCTTCCTTCCTTCCTGAGTTCAGGACAAAACATTTCATATCTTTCAACAGAACATTAAACAGGATCACCTGAAGAGTGCTGAGTCATCTTTCACACACACACACACACACACACACACGCACACACACACACACACACACACACACACACACACACACTTACTTCCCGGAAACAGCGAGCGGAGGGGAAGGAGGAGGAGGAGGTGATGTTCAGTCCCCACCCGGCTCTTCCCGGCAGTCAGACCCCCTCACGAGATGCAGCGCACCACTGCTACGGTGTGCGCTGATTGGCTGCCGCAGAGCCGGCCTCGAGCCAATCAGAGATTTGCTCTGTGGAGCTTCAGCCAATGAAATGCAGAGCAGAGATGAGACCAGAACGATGGAGAGAGAGAGAGAGAGGTTTCCCGTCATCGATGTCAGAGAGGACAGAGAGTTATTGGACTGATCAATATGTGTGTGCAGGTGTATCTGTGTGTGTGTGTGTGTGTGTGTCACGATGATAAGAGTTGTGTTTGATCTGCTGTCCTGAGCATGCACACACACGCACACACACACACACACACACACACATGCACACACACAGAGGACATCATATTGACTTACATTCACTCCAGAGAGCTGGTTTGAAGGACATGTTCACAGTTATTCAAGTGTGTTTTAAACATCAGTCAAGAGCTCAAATAAACAGTGAAACATGTCATTTATGTGAAGCTAATATGAATCTTCAATTACATTTTAAATACAGTTTATTGACATTTGGTGACTGCAGTTTGTCAGAGATCAGCTGTGCTTCTCTGGCCTCAGCTCTGAACTCCAACCCCTCCCATCTGAGAGAGCTGGATCTGAGTGGAAACAAGCTGCAGGATTCAGGAGTGAAGCTGCTGTGTGCATGTTACTGTTGTAGCTGCTGGAGGTGATGTATTTAAAAGTTGATGTGAAGCTAATATGAAGCTTCAGCGTCCAAATGAGTCAAATCCAGTAGATATCTTTCAACGTTACAGTCTTTTTAGTACCAAAGTCCCTCTTTTTGTTTCTATACTTCCACCTGCAGCTCAACAGGGAAACACAAAGAGGAGAATTTGATGCTAAAAAGACTGTAAATGTGTCAGATATCCACTTGATATGACTAACTCAGACTGCTGAAGCTGAACAGAAGCTTCACACACACTTTAAATGTCTATCTGGACACACTGTGAATGAAGGAGATCTTTTAATATCCAGTATGAACAGGAGGAATGATTACAGCAGGAAAACCTCTTTCACTGCTCATATGGACACCTGACTTCCTGTTTAAGATTTAATGACTAATACTTTGTTTTTTGTCCCAACAAAGTGACTGTAAACAGACGTGTCCCCACAACATGAGTAATACGAGTACACACACACACTCTGAACTCAAACAGAGTTTCAGAATCAGCCTGTGTGTTGAAGGTCAGGATAGTTTGTTGTAACTTTGATGTTCTGAACTTTTACACTATTTCTGTCCGTTGCAGGAGCCAGAAAATCCTAATTTGGTTAAAAGGACAGAAGACCTGTTCAAGAAGGACAAACATGTGAGTAAAAACAAAGAAAGACGACTGAACTGGAGATCTGTATGAACCTGAAACACAAAGTACGGCCTTGACCTGCTCGATGTGAAAAACACACTGAGATGACATTTGCTGTGGTGTAACCCTGAAAACCCAAAGTTACACCTCACTAACCTCAAATCCTGACTCATACTACCGGCTCCTGCTGAAGGCCTGATTGTTTTTCTCACTCTGATGTTGGAGTATAATTAACATGATCAGCCTATATAACACACCAGAGCCAGTTTCCTACTATGATTATTAATCCTGAACAAAACATGAGGGCTGAACGTCATATAAATAAAAGATAAATGCACATGGAGACTTTTCCTGCTCTCAACTGATTGTACGACTGCATGTTTAAATTAAGTTAGGAGTTCTTTATGTTTAAATAAGTCATTTCAAGTTGATTAGCTTTAGTTCCACAACTATGAAATAAACATTTAAAGGGCTGCTACAGAATAAATGAATGACTATATGAATGTGAATTGAATATCTTGTGGTTTGGGACAAAACAAGACATTTGAAGAAGTTCCCTTGAGCTTCTGCAAATGACACCAAAGTTGGTGTATTTTCCTGCTCTGACAGTTTATAATGGATGAGTCAAGAAATAATCACTCACACTACACAACCTCACCTAACTTCCTATTTTTTTGACTCGATTTTCTGCTGCTTCATGTCTATTTACTCTGCGTGGATATACATACTCTGACTGCTGTGGCCAACAGTGGGGCAAAGTCTTATTTTGAAAGGCTTATTGTGGACTTCCTGTTGGATTTAGGTAAGGGGTGTCTGCATATGATTTGTAGGTTTTGATGAGATGAATAATTGAGTTTTGACTTGATCTCTTTACAACATTCCTGCAGGCCGTGGCGGCCATATGAGTTACTTAGGTGGCACTCTAGAGCACATTTTGGCACTTTGGGGGTTAATTTTCACATTTTATTACACTTTCTACCAGACCTGATGTTTAGGGGATCAAATATAGGTCTGAAGTGGTGGAATAATAAAGAAAGAAGAACAATAAGAAAGAAAGAAACACACAAGACAGTCTACGCCCTAAAAATGCTGCTACTTGACCAGAAATAAGGAAGTTATTTATAACTGACATAATGGAGGGACCTGTGCTTTTAAAAACCTCCGTCAGGACCCAAACAGGAATCGGGTCAAGTGGATATGAGTGCGGTTTTAAATCAGAAGCATCTTTTCTTTATGTGGTGGAAGAGGATAAGATAAAAGCAGCTGAGGGGTCGAGGGCAGCATGACGGGAACATACATGAGCTGGACAGTAGAGATCATATGAGGAAGTTACACTGTAAGATCCAGAAAATGAGAATCCTAAATATTGCAGTACTGTATGGAATATTTCAAATATCTGCATGAAGACAAAACAAAGAAATAAATACACTGAAAACTAGCAGCAGTGTATTTAGTGTTGGCAGGACTGTGCTGCCCTCTGCTGGACTGAAACACCTTAAACCTCTTCACTTTGTTTCTGTTGATTTTAATGTGAATGGAAATTAATGTCCCAATGAAAATGAATGAATTGAGTTTAATTAAACTAAAAAAAATCTCATTTTAATGTGTTTTATTCAGTTGTGACAGTTCATTACAGACAATCATTAACACTGTAAACACCTACCTAAAGGGAAATACACACTATAATGTTTATTGTATGTTACTTTCTTTTATTGAGGCATTTTAAATCTTCCACAGTGCTGCAGTACAGGAAATGATGTAGAGAGGAGGAGCAGCTCGGAGGAGGAAACTGAGACTGGAAGACTGCTGTAATTCATTCCATGTGTCGGTGGAAAGTCAAAAAGCAAAAGGAGGGAAACAGGACGTATAAGGCAGAGTGAGTATTAATACCTCATAACTGTTATTGTTAAAGTGTCTTACTCTGTGGACTGGAGAGAGGAGACGTCTGCTGGAGCCATTTTGATGTTTGATTCATGTTTGAGTCAAGAAGCAGATCTGTGTCAAGATGGCAGAGTATAAAAAATGGTTAAAAAGAACTTCCTGTTCTCTCCTTACTGGGTGTGATGCTTGCTTAACGGTTTACTTAGTAACTTAGTGATAGTATTACTGTTACTGTTATATCACTTTTATCACCACTATGCTGCTGTGCGGTACTAGTATCACTGCTACTGTTGTTATTACTGCCAGTAATATTCTTACTGTTAATAATACTACACAGCTGAGGCTGTAAAAACCAGTACTACAGTGTACTGTATACTGGACTATTTCCTTCTTTATACTTTTACTCCAGCACATTTATTAGCTGAATATTGTTCTGTCTAGTGGACTAACAGCTGGAATAACTCCTGACTCTGCAGATTAGGATTTTTATAGATGAAAATAATTCACAGTAGTCCAAATGATCTCCATATGATCAGCTACACATTTATGCATCAGTCATTATATCATATATAACTGACATAATGAGTACTTTTACTTTTGAGACTTTAAGTATGTTTTGCTGATAGTATTTTAAGGTTTTGCATGCAAGATTATTACTTGTAATGGAGTATTTTATGAATACTGCATACTTCCTCCTCATTGGTTGAAACACAGGATGAGTTTCTACTGGCAGACAGAGAGCTGAGATGATGGAGAGTGACCTTCTCAGCATCCTGGACAATTTGAAAGATGATGAATTTAAAGACTTCAAGTGGTACCTGAAGTATGAGAAGCTGCGTGACATCCCGCCCATCAAAGTGAGTAAACTGTCGGAGGCAGAGAGGCGGGACGTGGTGGATCTGATAGTGCACAAATATGAATTTACTGGAGCTGTGGAGGTGATCAAGAGCATCTTAAAGAAGATCAGCAGGAATGATCTGGTGGAGGAGCTGCCAAACATCAGCTCAGGAGCAGAAGGTCAGTCACAGGAAGAGACAAACATGACATCACATCCAGACAGCAGATCTGTGAGGAGAAAGAGTCCAGACAGAAGGATAGTTACACATTTAGTTCTTCAGGCTTCAATACATTCAATTTAAAATAAAATAATTGCTTCTTTCTTGCAGCTCCGGCCGACAAACTGCAGATGTCAGTGGAGGTTCTGGATGACCTGAAGAGGTCCAACACATGGGGACTGATCCCAGCTGAGAGGATCTGCAGAAAGTCCAGATGTGACCAGGATTATAAATCAGTGTAGATTAGTTTGTTCTTCTTTTTGTTAAAATAGTCTTCTACTTGTTTAAAGCCAAAATAATATGTCAGTTAAATTTAGTCCCAAATGTTCTTTCCTCTCTCTCTCTCTCCTTTCCTGCTCAGCATATTTTCATACTGCATGTGTTGTTATATTAGTGATTGTTCTTCTTTTTCAGTGCTGCTCAGAGTCAGACGACACTGGAGGCTAAACTGAAGGCCCTGCAGTGCCACTTCACCTGGGACATCCACCGCAGTGACGACAAACTGTTCCTTCTCAGGGACAAGCTGGAGGACATCGGCAGCGAGGAGGGAAACAGCTGGCTGGGTCACATCTACAACCTGCAGGGGTTCATTCACTACCAGCTGGGCTTCACTGAAGACGCCCAGCGTTTCTTCAGCAGGGCCACAGAGGCCTTCCAGAAGAGAAACACCAACTCAGATGAAGGTCCCTGGTTGGTGGTGAACTACGGGAACCTGGCTTGGCTGCACCACCACCTGGGAGAACAAGCAGAGAGTCAGACTTACCTGTCAAAGGTCGACGCCCTGCTGAAAGAATACCCATCTCCATCCCAGGACAAGCTCCATCCAGAGATCTACGCTGAAAAAGCCTGGACCTTGATGAAGTTTGGCAAAGACCAAAAGCTGCTGGCAGCAGATTACTTCCAGAGAGCCATCAGGATGCAGCCAGGTGTGGTGGCGTGGTACACCAGCCATGCCATAGCATTAGTTAATGCTTATAAGCACAACAACAAACCACTGAAGGAAGACATCCTGGAGAAAATGAAAATCGCCAAAGAACATGATCCAGAGAACTTGTACCTTGCTGCTCTGTACCTTGAGCAACGTGCAAAGAAAGGAAGAAAAATTGAAGATGAAGCACGTGAGTTGGCCAAAAGGGTGATGAGAAATCCTGTAAGCAGCTACAGCGGCATAAAACCATTACAAAGGCTGTACAGAGAGTATGTATCTATGGATGAGGCTATAAATTTGGCCGAGGAGGCTCTGGAAAGACATCCGGGTGAACGTTATCTGAAGAGGTGTGCTGCAATCTGCTACCAAAAAATCATTTTTTCACAGGACAGTTACCTGCAGAAGAGTTTGGTAGACAAAGCAATCAGTCTCTACAGAGAAGTTATTTCTCTTTATCCTCAGTCTTCACATAAAAGAAAAAAAACTCTTGCAAACATCTGCAAAATCAAATTATGGCCAAGCTGAAGCTGAACAGATTCACCAGGAACTGCTAGAAAGTGATCTGGACCCTGCAGATGGACACATGCTTTACTACTGCTATGCCAAATATTTACACCACAAGTCAACAGGATATCACAGGAAGGCAGCGGTGATACCACAGTGATTTCTCTGTTTGTGAGAACAGCATCAGAACTCTGAAGATTAGAGAAAGAAACAGAAACCAAATGTTTGCAGAACAGAAGAGTTTCTGGCAAAGCTGGAAGACTGAGAGCCGAGAATGAAGAGGAAACATTTACTGCACTTTAACTGATCATTCATGTCTAAATGCAGAAAAATGTAGACATTCATGTCTTGAAAAAATCTGTTCTTACTCATCAATCTGCATAAATTCAGATGTTGAAATCTTTTACTTTTCTTGACACTGACCATTTTTCAGAGGACAATCCCGTTTCAGATACAGTTTTGAATTGAAATAACATTTTAATGCAGGAAGAGAAACTATCTAATATCCAATTTACATTTTCTAATAGGAGTCCTACAAATGTTTTTAACAATAGTGTAGATTCTGGTTTGCACAGACGAGCACATGAATGTTGATTTCATTCATTTATTTTGCTCGTTATTAATATTCTTTTTGTTTTAATCTGTTATCTTTTCTTTATCTGACAAATACAAAGACAAATTGTGCAAATAAACAAACAAACAAACAAGTGTGTGAACATTTGAGTAATGAAGTGAAAACAAAGCAGCCTTTCAGTCTAATGATTATTCAGACATCCTAAACGTCTGGGAGTGTTTAAGTAAACACACACAAGTAAAGCACATCCTGTCTCCAGTCCTGTCATCAGCTGGCAGCCAGTAAACTGGACCTCAACCTGTTTACATCACAATTTATATTCATTCAACTGGATAACGCAGCTCTGAAATGTGAAGCCACTGCAGAAGTGCCTGAAACCTGCATTCTGTCTATTCACCAGCAGGGGGAGACTCCACTGAAAGTCTGATGGTGGAAGTCAATGAGAAAATGAAAGTGCTGATTTATTATCTCAATAAATCACAGAAATCTGGTCCTTTTTCTTTCTTTTTTTGTTCATTGTTGCAAATTAATAATGCTGTGCCATGTTCTTAATAGTTTGTGAAAATGATCAAAATCCAATCAAATGATAATATTATGATAATATTGCATGAATAATGTTAAAAAAGAAAAATCTCAAAGGTGGATTTCCACACTGAAAATACACCAATCATTTTTTTTTTAAAAAAGTGCTTTATTTTTCATTTTAATGTTTTTTTTAATGTTCATACAGATAACCGAGTCATCAAACTGTAAATGCAAAACAAGTTTGATTTAAACAAATTTTAACTAATGTAAAAATAAGACTATACTATAAGTACTTTAAATAAATAAATAAAAAACAGCCTTTAAAAATGTGATGACAACTTTAGCTCATGTTGTTGAACAGCAGCCAGTGAAAAATGTTCAAGTAAGAGAGTTTATTAACAATTTATTACATATATATCAAACAAAGTGATCAGTGTTGTGACTGTTATTAGAATTACTATTACTGTTGGTTGTAACCTTTGTATTATGTGGAAGTGAAGCCAAAAAGATGTGTGTGAAGTAAACTCTGATCATATTTTAACTCAGAACAATTACTGTTTTCTGTTTTTCAGATTTAAAGGTTTATTGCAGTACTGTATGGAATATTTCAAATATCTAAATGAAAACAAATCAAATAAATAAATACACTGAAATACAGTACACATTGTTATATGTGTCTCCCTAAAAAGCTTCCCTTCACCTCCTCATGAAAACTAGCAGCAGTGTTGTATTTAGTGTTGGCAGGACTTTGCTGCCCTCTGCTGGACTGAAACACCTTAAACATCTTCACTTTGTTTTCTGTTGATTTTAATGTGAATGGAATGAAATGAAAATGAATAAATTGAGTTTAATTAAACTAAAAAATCTCAATAATTGTCATTTTAATGTGTTTTATTCAGTTGTGACAGTTAATTACAGACAATCATTAACACTGTAAACACCTATCTAAAGGGAAATACACACTATAATGTTTATTGTATGTTACTTTCTTTTATTGAGGCATTTTAAATCTTCCACAGTGCTGCCGTACAGGAGATGATGTAGAGAGGAGGAGCAGCTCTGAGGAGGAAACACTGAAAGTGACAATGGGAGCATGCTAGAAATCATTTCAGACGTGTCGGTGGAATGTCGATGAGCAAGAGGACGGAAACAGAACGTATAAGACAGAGTGAGTATTAATACCTCATACTCTCATTTATTATTATTATCACGTCTGTTATTGTTAAAGTATCCGGCTCAGCATCTCCCTGTAGACTGGAGAGAGGAGACGTCTGTTGGAGGAATTTTTATGTTTGATTCATTTTTGAGTTAAGAAGCAGATCTGTGTGCAGGTGGCAGAGTATAAAAAAATGTTAATAGTGAAATTCCTGTTCTCTCAATACTGGGTGTGACACTATCTTCAATCTTTTTTCGAAGTTCACAGTTAGGTTAACAGTTTACTTGTACTGATAGTACTCCTGGTCCGGGTATCATCGGATAATTCATAATTCATTTGTAATTCAAAAACCAAAAAAGATAAATCTGTTATTTGTTTCAAAACAAAAACCGAAAAAAAAACATTTTTTTGCGTCAGAATAACAAAAAATCTATCAAACCTGTTTCTTATCAGCAAGCAGACGCGACGGAGGAACATTGAAACCCCTGTAACTGTTCTTTCATGCTCTTAATTAAAGATTTTAGCATATTTTCATATTAGTGCCACTGTTATTAATCACACAATAGACAAGTACACAACTAGTATACATGAAGGTCTGGTTATGTTTTGGTATCTATCACAGGTGGTTATGGTTGATGTTCTGACTTGTTAACAGTATTTATCATATTTTCTCAGGTATTGGTCACAATGGGACAATTCATGAAAGCCAGTTTGAATGAAAGATATGAGTTTAAAGGTTTATAAGACACCAAAATACTACAGTATTGCAGTACACTACAGTGTTAAAACATATAAAACACATCAACAAGTCACACTGTTGCACTGAGTGACATGTAAACCAGATATCTTCTGATGCAGTTGTTCATATTTTGAACTGAGGGTTTAACCAGTTGAGTTTCATGCCAGTCCAAGCTGTAGAGCTGCTCAAACTATGCGTGACTTAGCATTGTCAATGGGAACAATGAATTAAATTTTTCACTCCAGGAACCAAAGGTGCCCAAAATAGCTCCTCGCACTTCACAACTCTATTAGCTGGTTAAGTCACACTGCTTCATAGGAAAGCAAACAGATCCTAACTTAACTGGGGAAGTTGTTACTCATAAAAATGATGTACTCAAACTACATGCAGGCATCAGAATCTTCAAACCAACTGTGAATTTACAGGAGATAAATGTTCAGTGTGTCATATTCATTCACAGTGTTTACACATTTAGAATTTCAAATATCTTTGCTCTCACATCTGTTTTCAGCTGTAGATACAAAAAGGAGCAGCAGTCCTAATGTTTAGAGTGTATAGATTAGTTGTTTTGTTATTTAATATTTAAACAATTATTTGTGAAAATGCTGCAAGAGTAAAACATCACCTGAAAACAACATGACAACACCACCTTTTTTCGCTTTTGACAGACAGTGGATGGCTCAATGAACCAGACAGACTAGCGACCTCACGTGTGTCTACATTGAAATGACATCTTCATTCTTGAAAACCCGAGGTTGCAAGCAAGACGAGTTGGCGAGATTTCAGTCCACCAAAAGAGTAATTCGTAAAATGTTGGCGCGCGCGCAAACACCCACCCCTCCCCCCACCACACACACACACACACACACACACCCACACACATACACACGCACACACACACACACACAGATGTGTCTAAAATAAAGCAACATCTTTAGTGTAATTACTAGTCAGGTTGTAGTAGATATTTGATATATTCAGTAGTTATGTTGTTTTATTAACCTATTTCACAACCCTACTTTACAAAACAGAAGAACTGCCATCCCAAAAACGCTGTTTATGAAACACTCACTAAAATATCTTAAACAAACCATCATCTTAACTTTTTGTTAATATAGATCATTTAGATACAGTGTGATTATTAGTTTGGGTGTATTAAATGTTTGATATATTCAACAGATAGATCTTTTCACAACCCTATCTTACTACCCTGCTCTACAACCAGAAGAACTACAACTGTGGTGCTTATTTGTATCAAGAAGCATGGCGAGGCTCATGGGAATTGTAGTTTTAAAAAAAATTAGCGTTTTTCATATCTTAGGAAGTTGTAAATACTAAACTGAGAGTACACTAGGGAATTTAAGGGGACGATAAACACATTTGTGTAATCAGATTTTAAATATCTAATTGCTTAATGAGTGAAAATTAATTTTAACCATATTCTACCCATATCTGACAGCGTCCCCAATTGTTGACTATATTCACATGATAGCTGAGGCCCAGAGCTCTCTATAACAGTTGGTCCCATGTCTGTACCCCCTTTTGTTGATGAATTTTAAGCCTTCAAATATGCACTGAGGTCAAGGTTCAAAGGTCAGTTTTTCAAAGCAGGAGCCATGTAGGATCATCATACTTACATATGTTGTTTTCCAGGTCAAGACCTTTCCAAAAATGTATTTGGTGTAGCTCTATGACAAAGTTTTAATTTTCACATTTCATGGACACAAGCCGTCCCAGGCCTAGTTTGTTTTTGAAAATGTTCACATCTGACATGATCCTTGTTTTAGAAACTACTTTCAAAATGTTTTGCAGGGTTTATAATTACATCGCTCAGACTGTTTCTGCTATCAAAGCAAAGAGTGGAAAAGTAGTTCATGACTGATGAGTCTGTGTGACCCAGATGTTGCATTTATAATCATGGAGCCAATTAACAGAATGTGGATTATTTTTCTGATAAAAGACAATATTTAATTTTTATTTCCAGTTATCATCACATAGTTGTCTAATGTTATTCTGAGCTGCAGTGATGGAATGATAGAGTGTAAAATCATCCACACTGTCAGCTTCACTCCGAGGATAAATAAACTTCATGCTATTAAAATGTGGCTAAAGTCATCATAAGTGACGTTCAGTGTTATAAGTAGTTAACCTGCTCTGGAGCAGCATACTCAGCATAAGTTACCATGGTGATGAACTCTGGTAAGAAGTGAACCACTGTTGTAGGACTGAAAACTCAGAGTTAAACCTGAAGTTACTTCACTAACCCCAAATCCTGTTTCATAGTACAGACGTCAGACCTCTGAGTTCACTGAACCACAACAAACAGCTGGGTTGTGAAAGCAGAAGACAAATTGGATCTTGTGAGAATATTATAGAAGATCAAACTTTTATTCTCAATGTAAATTTTAACACGTATGTTTCCATGATGACTGAGAAAATTCAGATCTGATAGAAAGCTCCAGAGCAGCCACTGAGTAGACTTGTGGTGAGACGTTTTTACTGAAGATCCTCTTGAGTTTCTCTGACACTTAAACGACTGCAGCCAAACTGGCCTTTTTCAAATCAGTCAGATCCAGCAGAAACACAGAATGAGTTTCTACTGGCAGACAGACAGAAACACAGCTGTTCTCTCATCAGTGTTCTCTGATTTTTCCAGAGAGCCAAGATGACTGAAAGTGACCTTCTCAGCATTCTGAAAGATTTAGGAGATGATCATTTTAAGGACTTCAAGTGGCATCTGAAGCGAGAAAAGCTGCGTGACATTCCACCCATCAAAGAGAGCGAGCTGTCAAAGGCAGAGAGGCGGGACACGGTGGATCTGATGGTGCAGAAATATAAATTTACTGGAGCTGTGGAAGTGATTACAAGTATTTTAAAGAAGATTGGCAGAAATGATCTGGTGGAGGAGTTATCAAACATCAGCTCAGGAGCAGAAGGTCAGTCACAGGAAGAGACAAACATGACATCACATCCAGACAGCAGATCTGTGAGGAGAAAGAGTCCAGACAGTAAGTATTTGAATAGTTACACATTTTAGTTCTTCAGGCTCTGTGCTTCAATACATTCAATTTAAAATAAAGAACTGATACTCTATTAAAGTCCCAGTTTTAATTTGAGAAGGTTTGTGTCAGCATAGGAAACGCTGTGTGAGATACACATAGTGCCTAGTTTGCAGGGGTTCAAACATAATGGGACAGATACATGTGAAGTCAAACATGAATGAACTCTTGTCAGATGGACAGTGATGTAATTCTGGTCCTATAAAGTAACTGTTACTGTAATGGGGATTGGGGATTAGAGAAACCTGATTTTCCCAGGTAGATTTCTCCTGGAGAACATCACTTTCTCTGCCATGAATGCACATAACATGTACTTAATTGAAGACTGTAGACAGAGAAAGTGGAGGCACTGGATGAAAGGAGAGATCATTACAGGAAGTGATTCATCCTTATGTTTAAAGTCCAATTAAAACTGAAACTAACACAAAGTATCCTCCTAGAATTGTAAATAAGTTAGTTTTCACCACTTAACATTTTACTTTTCAGCAGCAGAAATCCTTCAGGAGACCATCAACAACCTGATGAAGATGAATACACACAAGTTCTCCCCTGACAGAAACATCAACAGCTCTGGTCTGATGGAGAAAAACGACCACACAGTCCATCAGGAGATCCAAGAGTCCCAGAAGTCAGAAAACAGATCAAAGACGAAATTCTCTGAGTGTTCAGCTCTGGCCTATAAACTGCAGGTGTCAGAGGTTCTGAATCAGTTTGACACATCAAAGGAAAGAATATGGAAACAAATGTCAGCTGTGTGGAACAGCAGAGAGGCTCGGTAAGTCCAGATGTGATCAGTATTATAAATCAGTGTAGATTGTTAGTTTTGTTCTTCAAATATCAATAATACAAAATTATTATTGTTATTGTTAAAATAGTGTTCTACTTGTTTATAGCCAAAATAATAATAATAATAATAATAATATGTCAGTTATATTTAGTCCCAGATGTTCTTGATCTGTTTCAAATGATGTGAGTGCAAATAGTCATGATGACTATCTGACAATCTGCTCCTCAGTCCCTCTCTGCAGCCACACACTCCCATCCCCATTCTTCTTCCTTTCTTTTATTTATTTAAATTAGGCACTATGTGTTTGTTCTTCCTACTCTTCAGACCTCCATTTATCCACCAGAAACCCTCAGACCTGCAGACCTTTCTATCACTGCAGTGACCTCATTCCTTTCCCCTGTGGTTCCTCGTCCATCTCAGTGTTCAGAAAGGGTCCACCTACATTACAAACACGTTTTCCTCTGTTTTAAGTGCTGAAGTCAGATGAGGCATTTAGTCCTTTTATGTGGAGTGTATATTTTACAGTGAGTAATCATGAATGTATGAGGGAGTGATTTTGGACGCCACCTTGTAAAAACTGATATGAAAGTTTCTGCATTTAATCTAAAATCCAATTCAACATTTTTTACACAGAGATAAAGAGAGAGATCTGCAATATGTGAGGAATTATCAACCTGAAAACACCGACATCAAACATCTCAGGATCTTGCTCTGTGGGCCAATCGGTGCTGGAAAGTCCAGCTTCATCAATTCTGCCGTCAGTGCCTTGAGAGGCAGGATGACCATTCAAGCTGAAGCCAGATTAACCGTCAGTGACAGAAGTCACACTCGGAGAGTACGTATACTGGCCCAAAACAACTCTTATTGTTCCTCTACTAATTGTTCTTCACCTTCTTTCACTCTGATTTGATTTTCTTGACACTGACACAGATTTGACACACTTGAAGGATTATCGGCATTTTCGCCTGGTTATTAACATTGTTACACTCAACACATTATTGACTTTTCAAAGCAAAAGTATCGCAGTGAGATGTTTTAATGCCTTTGCCTCAACACGCCAAAAATCATGTGACTACCTCAAACGAGACATCATGAGGTGTCATGCTGGTTTTGGATACAGGATGTGCTTCTCAGTCTGCCACAGTATTTAGAAACAGAGCTGTAGAGACAGTTTAAAAGGAATCAATTTTAATAGTAAAGACTTTATAGAACAAAATAATGAAAGCAGTAAGGCTATTTATATTCTGTTTTATCCATCCATGCAAAGAGAACACCAATAGTTACTCAGCAGATGTCAGCATTTTTACTGTATCAAATGCTTCAAACTAGATATTTTCTAACACAGTTGTTAATCTTTTGGAGGACGATTCAATCAGTAGAGTTTCATTCAAATTACACACTAGTTAAACGATGGCACCATTGTTATAAATCCTGCACATTTTATTCATGTTCCTTTCAGTATCAGACTCACAGAATCCAGAAAGGAGGCAGAGGAAACTTCTACCCTTTTGTCTTCAATGACATGCCGGGTCTGGAGGAAGGGACTGGATGTGGAATCAGGGTGGAAGATATCAAGCTGGCCTTGAGGGGACATGTGAAGGAGGGTTACAAGGTACAACTGTCACACTTCACTTTATTCACTTGATTCAGTCAAACAAGTCATGTTTGTATGGCAGCACAGTGCTGACACAATTAAAATTTATACATGTTTATACACAATTAAAAGAAATATTTGCTCAGTTTCTTGTTATACCAAGAAATTTTTCATGTTATTTTGAGACATTTTCTCTTTATTATTGTTAGAGTCCAAATTATTCAGCATTTACAATAAATTCTTCTTGTAATAACAACATGTCACTTTGCTCAGTCAAAGCTTTTATTTAACATAATGAACGTATCTCATTAAATCGATCTTCACGTTATAACATGATAACAGCAATCGATTTATTGTACATCGATCGCTGTATGTTGTTATTTTTGACTGTGAGGTGTGTTGAGACCATGTTGCCATGGTGATTCTACACATTAAATAAATACAATTGAATTGAATTGAAAATTGAACTTGGGTAGTTGTGATAACAAGAAATTCTTAATTATTTACAATTATTGTTTGAATATGTTTTATTTCATATATTTACTAACTAGGAATGACGAGAAAATATCTCTGAATAATAAATCTTGTTATGACGTGAATATATGAAGTCAATATGCAAAAGTCTGAATATGGGTATTCTACTAGTAATGCAGTATTTTATTTGTTTTTTCATTATTTGTATGGATATTTACATTATTTTACAGTTCAATCCTGTATCTTCATTGTCACACAATGATCCTGGATACAACCCCTCACCCTCTGCAGATGACAGAGTTCATCTTCTGGTTCATGTCTGTTCTGCTAAGGCATCAAAAATTAAGGAGTCTGTTGTGGAGAAGATGAGGGAAATCAGAGAAGCAGCCAGTGATTTGGGTAAGAGTAAAGTTGTAGAAAAGAGTAGAAGCCATGAAAACAGATCTGTTATTTCAGGTGCAGTGCTCACAGTAAAGCTGAGTGTAATAATGTTCATTAAGCTACTTCAGGCAGTAAACTCATGCAGAATTAATTATTATATGAATGTTGAGTACAGACTCCAGCCCAGCTGAGACACTGATATTGATATAGAAATATTAGAATATATAACAATCTGATGATGATGAATTATCTATGTCTATAAACATTTTCGATAATGATTCCTTACATTTTGTTAGCACCCAGTTGCTGACTGAAATATTTAAATAACTACTGGATGAACATTTTCTACAGATGTTCATGATCCCCTCAGTATGAAACATAATCTCTTTACTGATCCTCTGACTCTTCACCCATCATCCAGTCAAAATTTTAATTTGTCCAAAACATACAAATGTTAGCATGCTAACATGCTCAACTAAGACGGTGAACATGATGAGCATTATACCTGCTAAATAACAACATGTTGGCATTTAACTAAAATGATGGAAGTACAGTGCCAGTGTTACATCCACACAGAGCAGCTAGCATGGCTCTAGACTCTGATGGCCTTATTTACTGAGGATTTGCTCCTCTTTTAGGCACTAAACAGACAAATTGTGTTTCTCCTTATTTACTGACCATACTGAGGTTTTGTCTCAGTAAAATGGAAGAAAAGCAGCATAACTGAAATTTAGTATTTGGGATTGTAGCCGGGCCTCGGCTACACCACCCTGGAATCAGGGAAAAAGAGCCAAATTCAGTCTCAAATGTGACTAAGCTATCAATTTGGAGCTTTGATCAATAATTAACTTAATAACTTTAAATAAAATCACCATATCAATAGCTAGTAAAGGTTGAAAGATGTTCTTTGCAGAGTAGAGGTTTGAAAAACTCATTCTTGTGCAACATTAAACAAACAGCATGTATATCACAATGCATTTATTTAACAAAAGGACAACAAAGAACGAAACACACAATCTGTAATCTAACTAAATGTATCTATATACAGGTGTGTGTGTGTGTACCTATAAATTAATTATTTATAATTAATTCTAAAATGGAATTAAATTGAATTACATTTTACATATAGTTCTCTAACACACTGAGCTAAATATTTATTCCAGTAAGTTTATATTGAGGGACCATGATATCCAGCTAATTTCTTAGTTCTTAGGTTTGTGGTTTACAGTGTTGAACATGCAGCTCTAATGTGTTTTTTTAAAAACCTCAAACCTGAATTAACTATGAAGGTTAACTGAAATCAGGTTATGAAACACATCTCTATCGGCAGGGATTCCCCAAGTGGCTATTGTCACCAAAATTGATGAGGCCTGTGCTGAAACTGAAAAGGATCTAAAGAATGTCTACAAGAGCAAATACCTGAAGAACAAGGTGAGTTTCTGTCATCTCACACAAGTTTGTTACATTAATGTAAAGTAAATTCAGCATTTTTTATAATGTGAGCTCACTGTAGATGACTTATTATTTCTTTAAAACTTAGATGATAGACCTCAGCTCTCAGCTGGGTATTCCATTGCACTGCATCTTTCCTGTGAGGAACTACAGTGAAGAAATCTACCTGGATGAGGATGTTGACGCACTGATCCTGAACGCACTGAGACTGATGATTGACTTTGGAGACGAAATTAACAAAATGTAAACTTACTTTCTATGATACATGGTAATCATACCATTATCATTGATTGTCATCAGTGCAAATCAACATGATTTGCTTTTTATTGTCCTCTGTAGATGATTTGTTGAGTATAATAAAAAATTATGATTAAAGATTCAGTAACTTCTTTTAAATCACTTCTTAAAACGCATTTCTACAGACTGGCTTTTATGTGATGTTGTCTTTTAATCATCTTTTAATCATCTGTGTTTTAAACCTTTTACGACTTACCATCTGTATTTTAAACTTTTATAATTTCTTGATTGACCTTTTGATTGTTTTTTGTTTTATGTCTTCGTTTTGCTTTTCTGCTGTTGCTGTCAAAGCACTTTGTAAACTTTGTTTTTAAAAGGTGCTATATAAATAAAGATTATTATTATTATTATTATTATTATTATTATTATTATTATTATTATTATTATTATTATTATTATTATTATTATTATTATTATTATATATAAAGATGATTTATATGCCTTTCCTTCCCTTTCTTTATGTCCCCTGCACACAAAAACATTTTCTCTTCTTGTTCCTTCAGTTGCATGTTTGAGCTTCACTGTGCAGAATGATGTGCAGAGTTTGTTTTCACATTCATCTGCTGAAAGTGGAAAAGTTTCTCTGAGCTCATCTAAAATCAGATTTTTAGGTGTAGGCCTGAGAGCAGCATTTGTGCCATCACAACTAGTTTGGAGGCTAATCCTGGTCCAATATTCGATTCACACAAATGTGATGTATTTTTCTTTGTGGAAAAAAAAGATATCAGACATTGTTCCAAATATACCATTTAAGCTAAACTTATTTCCACATTTAGCTTGCTAGAAATGAAAACAAAACTCAGTTTCATCATATTTAATGACTAAATATATTATATGTGGGACACACCTGTAAAATTCATTCAAATTACTTGCTGATTCTTTGTGCAAAAGAAAAACTTTAATTCTAATTGTTCCTCTTGATTTTTATGGTGGTTGGCAAACAACGTTATGGTACATTACCTCAAGTGGAATGAAGTGTGGATCTATACATTCACTAACTCTAATAATACCTTTAAAAAAAGACAAAAACTATTTTTTTTATGCTCCACCATATCCGGACTTTTGTTTTGGCATTCTTTACTTCTCTCAACTTTTCCTTTAAAGTTAAAGTTTATTTATGTGCAAAACCTCACCAGGGAGTCTCAATACACTTTACAGGAGTAAATCAATATTAAAAGAATCAAGGAGGGACAACACCAAAACATAAATTAAATAATTAATTAAATAAATGAATAAAAATTTAAAGAGAGTCCAAAACACAGAAAACCATCTGAAGTAGCCAATCATATGACACATGCATGTTATCACATCACTACCAATGATAGCAGGAATGCAGATTTTAGTGAGACAGTCTAGCTATTCTACAGCCTCACAAACACACCCAAAAGTGTAGGGCAATACAGAAGAAGCACAAAACCCAGGTGAGTTTCATACAGATAATAAGGGTGCAATACATAACATTCATCCAGCAGGATGCACCAGCACACTGGGCTGAGGGAGAAGACTATTACAAACCCAGCTAGTGGTGTTTTGGCAACTATCACAGGTGGTTATGGTTGATGTTCTGACTTGTTAACCGCGTTTATCATATTGTCTCAAGTATTGGTGAGACAATGGGATACAATTTATGAAGGCCAGTTTGAGTAAAAGTCTGAGTTTAAAGGTTTATTAGACACCAAAATACTACAGTACCTTTCTTTTTTTAACAATATTATAGATTCTGTTTGCACAGATGAGAACATGAATGTTGATTTGATTCATTTATTTTGCTCTTGTTATTAATATTTCTTTTTGTTTTAATCTGTTATCTTTTCTTATTCTTATTATCTCAATAAATCATGGAAATTTCGTCCATTTTCTTTCTTTTTTTGTTCATTGTTGCAAATTAATAATACTGTTCTTAATAGTTTGTGAAAATGATCAAAATACAATCAAATGATAATATTATGATAATATTGCATGAATAATGTTAAAAAAAAGAAAAATCTCAAAGGTGGATTTCCACACTGAAAATACACCAATCATTTTTTTAAAAAGTGCTTTATTTTTCATTTTAATGTTTTTTTAATGTTCATACAGATAACCGAGTTATCAAACTGTAAATGCAAAACAAGTTTGCTTTAAACAAATTTTAACTAATGTAAAAATAAGACTATATTATAAGTACTTTAAATAAATAAATAAAAAACAGCCTTTAAAAATGTGAAGACAACTTTAACTCATGTTGTTGAACAGCAGCCAGTGAAAAATGTTCAAGTAAGAGAGTTTATTAACAATTTATTACATATATCTCAAACAAAGTGATCAGTGTTGTGACTGTTATTAGAATTACTATTACTGTTGGTTGTAACCTTTGTATTATGTGGAAGTGAAGCCAAAAAGATGTGTGTGAAGTAAACTCTGATCATATTTTAACTCAGAACAATTACTGTTTTCTGTTTTTCAGATTTAAAGGTTTATTGCAGTACTGTATGGAATATTTCAAATATCTAAATGAAAACAAATCAAAGAAATAAATATACTGAAATACAGTACACATTGTTATATATGTCTCCCTAAAAAGCTTCCCTTCACCTCCTCATGAAAACTAGCAGCAGTGTTGTATTTAGTGTTGGCAGGACTTCTGTTGTGGTTTGATTTTAATGTGAATGGAAATTAATGTCCCAATGAAAATGAATAAATTGGGTTTAATTAAACTAAAAAATCTCAATAATTGCCATTTTAATGTGTTTTATTCAGTTGTGACAGTTAATTACAGACAATCATTAACACTGTAAACACCTATCTAAAGGGAAACACACACTATAATGTTTATTGTATGTTACTTTCTTTTATTGAGGCATTTTAAATCTTCCACAGTGCTGCAGTACAGGAGATGATGTAGAGAGGAGGAGCAGCTCGGAGGAGGAAACGCTGAAAGTGAAACTAGAAGAATGCTAGATATCATTCCAGATGTGTCGATGGAAAGTTGATGAGCAAAAGGAGGGAAACAGGACGTATAAGGCAGAGTAAGAATACCTCATACTCTCACTTATTATGATTATGATCATTATTATTACGACCTCTAATGTTAAAGTTTCTATTTTGTGCTTCATGCTTGAGTCAAGAGGCAGATCTGTGTCGAGGTGGCAGAGTTTAAAAGATGTTGATAGAGAACTTCCTGTTCTCTCGATACTGGGTGTGACGAAGAAACGGTTTACTAGTATTACTGTTACTATTGTTTCACTGTTAGTGCCTCTAGTGTTAATGTTACTGTTGTTATTACTGCTAATAATATTCTTCTTTCAGACTTCATCACAAAACGAGAGAGCTGCTTTACAATGACGGACTTAAAGTAAGACGGGAAAACGTTGGGTAAGTTCAGCTCTGTTTTTTTTTTTTTAGCTTGCTAGAAATGAAAACAAAACTCAGTTTCATTTGTGTTTTAATGACTAAATATATTATATGTGGGACACACCTGTAAAAATCTAATTACTTGCTGATTCTTTGTGCAAAAGAAAAACTTTAATTCTATTGTTCTTCTTCTTGATTTTTATGGTGGTTGGCAAACAACGTTATGGTACATTACCTCAACTGGAATGAAGTGTGGATCTATACATTCACTGACTCTAATAATACCTTTAAAAAAAAGACAAAAACAATTGTTTTTATGCTCCACCATATCCGGACTTTTGTTTTGGCATTCTTTACTTCTCTCAGCTTTTCCTTTAAAGTTAAAGTTTATTTATGTGCAAAACCTCACCAGGGAGTCTCAATACACTTTACAGGAGTAAATCAATATTAAAAGAATCGAAAAAGGTTAAAAGAATCAAGGAAGGACAACACCAATTAAATAAATGAATAAAAATTTAAAGAGAGTCCAAAACACAGAAAACCATCTGAAGTAGCCAATCATATGACACATGCATGTTATCACATCACTACCAATGATAGCAGTACTGTATGGAAGATTTCAAATATTTAAATGAAAACAAACAAAAAGAAATAAATACACTGAAAACTAGCAGCAGTGTATTTAGTGTTGGCAGGACTGTGCTGCCCTCTGCTGGACTGAAACACCTTAAACCTCTTCACTTTGTTTCTGTTGATTTTAATGTGAATGGAAATTAATGTCCCAATGAAAATTAATTAATTGAGTTTAATTAAACTAAAAAATCTCAATAATTGTCATTTTAATGTGTTTTATTCAGTTGTGACATTTCATTACAGACAATCATTAACACTGTAAACACCTACCTAAAGGGAAATACACACTATAATGTTTATTGTATGTTACTTTCTTTTATTGAGGCATTTTAAATCTTCCACAGTGCTGCAGTACAGGAAATGATGTAGAGAGGAGGAGCAGCTCTGAGGAGGAAACTGAGACAGGAAGACTGTTGTAATTCATTTCAGACGTGTTGGTGGAAAGTCAAAAAGCAAAAGGAGGGAAACAGGACGTATAAGGCAGAGTGAGTATTAATACCTCATAACTGTTATTGTTAAAGTGTCTTACTCTGTGGACTGGAGAGAGGAGACGTCTGCTGGAGCCATTCTGGTGTTTGATTCATGTTTGAGTCAAGAAGCAGATCTGTGTCAAGGTGGCAGAGTATAAAAAACTATTCAATGAACTCTCTGTTCTCTCGATACTGGGTGCGTTCACAGATAGGTTAATGGTTAACTTGTGCTGATAATATTCCTGATCCGAGTACTGTCGGATAATTCATAACTCATTTGTAATTCAAAAACCAAACAGAAGGTAAATCTGTTATTTGTTTCAAAACAAAAAACAAAAAAACTTTTTTGTGTCAGAATCAAATAACGAAAAATCAGCAACTGTAACTGTTCTTAATTAAAGATTTTAGCATATTTTCATATTAGTGCCACTGTTATTAATAACACTAACAATAACAATAGACGGGTACAAAACTAGTATACATGAAGGTCTGGTTATGTTTTGGCAACTATCACAGGTGGTTATGGTTGATGTTCTGACTTGTTAACAGTATTATTAACACTTTTACACATATATCACAGTTATTAGAATTACTATTACTGTTGGTTGGAACCTTTGTATTATGTGGAAGTGAAGCCAAAAAGATGTGTGTGAAGTAAACTCTGATCATATTTTAACTCAGAACAATTACTGTTTTCTGTTTTTCAGATTTAAAGGTTTATTAGAGTCCTAAATATTGCAGTACTGTATGGAAGATTTCAAATATCTAAATGAAAACAAATCAAAGAGATAAATATACTGAAATACAGTACACATTGTTATATGTGTCTCCCTAAAAAGCTTCCCTTCACCTCCTCATGAAAACTAGCAGCAGTGTTGTATTTAGTGTTGGCAGGACTTTGCTGCCCTCTGCTGGACTGAAACACCTAAAACCTCTTCACTTTGTTTTCTGTTGATTTTAATGTGGATGGAAATTAATGTCCCAATGAAAATTAATTAATTGAGTTTAATTAAACTAAAATATCTCAATAATTGTCATTTTAATGTCTTTTATTCAGTTGTGACAGTTAATTACAGACAATCATTAACACTGTAAACACCTACCTAAAGGGAAACACACACTATAATGTTTATTGTATGTTACTTTCTTTTATTGAGGCATTTTAAATCTTCCACAGTGCTGCAGTACAGGAGATGATGTAGAGAGGAGGAGCAGCTCTGAGGAGGAAACTGAGACTGGAAGTATGCTAGAAATTATTTCAGATGTGTCGGTGGAAAGTCAAAAAGCAAAAGGAGGGAAACAGGACGTATAAGGCAGAGTGAGTATTAATACCTCATAACTGTTATTGTGAAAGTGTCTGTCTCTCTGTGGACTGGAGAGAGGAGACGTCTGCTGGAGCCATTTTGATGTTTGATTCATGTTTGAGTCAAGAAGCAGATCTGTGTCAAGGTGGCAGAGTATAAAAAACTATTCAATGAACTCTACTGGGTGTGTTCACAGATAGGTTAATGGTTAACTTGTGTTGATAGTATAACTGGATCTTGTGAGAATATTATAGAAGATCAAACTTTTATTCTCAATGTACATTTTAACACGTATGTTTCCATGATAACTGAAAAAAATCAATCTGATAGAAAGCTCCAGAGCAGCCACTGAGTAGACTTGTGGTGAGACGTTTTTACTGAAGATCCTCTTGAGTTTCTCTGACACTTAAACGACTGCAGCCAAACTGGCCTTTTTCTCAAATCAGTCTTATACACTAGAAACATGGAATGAGTTTCTACTGGCAGACAGACAGAAACACAGATGTTCTCTAATCAGTGTTATCTGATTTTTCCAGAGAGCCAAGATGACTGAAAGTGACCTCCTCAACATTCTGAAAGATTTAGGAGACAATGATTTTAAGGAATTCAAGTGGCACCTGAAGCGAGAAAAGGTGGGCGACATTCCACCCATCAAAGAGAGCGAGCAGTCAAAGGCAGAGAGGCCGGATGTGGTGGATCTGATGGTGCAGAGATATAAATTTGCTGGAGCTGTGGAAGTGATTAGGAGTATTTTAAAGAAGATCAGCAGGAATGATCTGGTGGAGGAGTTACCAAACATCAGCTCAGCAGCAGACAGAAGATCTGTGAAGAGAAAGAGTCCAGACAGTAAGTATTTGGACAGTTACACATTTTAGTTCTTCAGCCTCTGTGCTTCAACACATTCAATTTAAAATAAATAATGTGTGTACTACATTAAGGTTTCATCTTTAATTTGATAAGGTTTACGTCAACATAGGAAACACTGTGTGAGAGATATAGTCCTTTTAACACATAGTGCCTAATTTGGGAGATCCAAAAGTAATGGGTTAGATACACAGGAAGTCAGACTAAATGATCATATAACAACACAGACATAACTATGCTAAACAATGCCCATGGTAAATCTAACAATATCTCCCCCACTGATCAGACACTGCTTTCATCATTGGATTATTGAAATTTTGTGGATCTAACTGTGGAAACAATGAATGAACTCTTGTCAGGTGGACACTGATGTAATTCTGACAAGTGGTTCTACAAAGTAACTGTTACTGTAATGGGGATTGAGGATCGGAGAAGCTTGATTTTCTCAGGTCTGCCATGTATGCACATAACATGTACTTAAGACTATAGATAAGGAAAGTGGAGCAGCTGGATGAAAGGAGAGATCATTACACAGAGTGATTTATCCTTGTATTTGAAGTCCAACTAAAATCTTAAGTCACCACTTTTTTTTACTGATTGTTGAATTCAGACACATTCACGCTGTGAGAAGAAGTTATGAATCACAAACAGAGCAAAACAACAAAAGTCAGGACTAACACATGTTTTCTATCACTAATGCTGATAAAATAAGAAAGGCACGTTTCTAAAATAAGGTCAGTGTGGAGGAGAAATCTGATCACTGAATTTTTGCTTGTACACACAGATTTAAGGTTACTAATTAACATGTTCCCTGATTACCACATAACCTGGTTTCTCTGAATAACCCATGTAAGTGCATGTAAACACACTGATAGATGTTCAGACCTATATATTTTTCTTCTCTTTCAGCAGATGGTGATCTCAAGAAGGTTTTTGGTATATATAAGATCAATCTGAGGAGGAGATATCAACAGGTGACTGAAGGAACTGATGACAAAGTAAGGAAAAAACTCAACAGTATCTACACTGAGCTCTACATCACAGAGGGAAAGAGTGAAGATGTTAATACCCAACATGAGGTGATGGAGCCTGAAACAGCTTCCAAGAAGAAGACCCGCCATGACACTCCAATCAAGTGTCAAGACATTTTTAAACCCTTACCTGACCAAGAGGAAGACATCATCAAAGTTGTTCTGACAAACGGTGTCGCTGGTGTTGGAAAAACCTTTTCAGTGCAGAAGTTCACTCTGGACTGGGCAGATGGCTCGGAAAACCAAGATGTCAGTCTGGTGATTCTGTTTTTGTTCAGGGAGCTGAACTTGATCAAAGATGAGCAGTACAGTCTCCTCACGCTGATCCATGAATTCCATCCAACATTAAAAAAGGTCACAGCAGAGAAGCTTGAGTCTGAAGACTGTAAAGTTTTGTTCATCTTTGACGGCCTGGATGAAAGCACACTTTCACTGGATTTCAACAACAGGAAGGAGGTTGTGTCTGATGTCACAGAGGAGTCATCAGTCAACATGCTGTTGACAAACCTCATTGAGGGGAATCTGCTTCCCTTTGCTCTTGTCTGGATAACTTCCCGACCAGCAGCATCCAATCAGATCCCTTGTGAATTTGTTGACAGGGTAACAGAAGTACGAGGCTTCACTGACGCCCAGAAGGAGGAGTACTTCAGGAGGAGATTCAGTGATGAAGACGAAGATCCATCCAGCAAAATCATCTCACACATCAAGACATCCAGGAGCCTCTACATCATGTGTCATATCCCAGTCTTCTGCTGGATCACTGCTGCAGTTCTAAAGCAGATGTTGTCTACAGAGCAGATCGGAGAGCTGCCCAAGACCCTGACTGAGATGTACTCACGCTTCCTGCTGGTTCTGACAAAGAAGAAGAGGGACAAGTATGGGGAAGGACAAGGGATGAGTCCAGAGGAGCTGACGGAGGCTGACAGGGAACTTCTTCTGAAGCTGGGGAGGCTGGCCTTTGAACAACTGGAGAAAGGACACATCATGTTCTACCAAAAAGACCTGGAGCGGTATGGTCTTGATGTCACAGATGTCTTGGTGTTGTCAGGAGTTTGTACAGAGATCTTCGACACAGAAAGCCCACTCTACAAAACTACAGTCTACTGCTTTGTTCACCTGAGTGTTCAGGAGTTTCTGGCTGCATTCTACATGTACCACTGTTACACCAGTGGGAACACAAAGGTAGTGGAGGAGTTCCTGAAAGATGTGGGCGATGAAGAAGATGATGATGATGATGATAGACATCATAACCATTACTCATCTCTGGATGACTTCCTGATAGGAGCCATGCTGAAATCTCTCAACAGTGAAAATGGCCACCTGGACCTGTTTGTTCGCTTCCTCTATGGCCTCTTTCTGGAGTCCAAGCAGGAAATGGAGTCCAACCAGAAAAAGGTGTCCAACCAGAAAAAGGTGTCCAAAAAAAGTCCCTTCAGAGACCTGCTAGGTGAGACAAAATATAGTTCAGAACTCATCGAGAGGGCCATGGAAAGGCTGGAGAAAATGGATACCCGTGACATCCCTCCTGAGAGAAGTATTAACATCCTCCACTGTCTGATGGAAATGAAAGACCGCTCAGTACATCAGAAGATCCAAATGTTCCTAGAGTCAGAGAACAGATCAGAATACCTCCCTGAGATCCACTGCTCAGCTCTGTCCCACATGCTGCAGATGTCAGAAGAGCCTCTGGATGAGTTTGACCTAAAGAAGTACAACACATCAGAGGAGGGACGGCGGAGACTGATGCCAGCTGTGAGGAACTGCAGAAAGGCTCAGTAAGTCCTATAAATCAGTATAGCTTATTAGTTTTGTTCTTCAAATATAAACGACATAAAATTCTTATTATTGTTAAAATAATGTTCTATTTTTTTTTAGCCAAAATAATGTCAGTTATATTTAGTCACAGACTTTCTTGAGTTGTTTCAAATGATGCGAGTGTAAATAATGTTTATTTTTCAACAATCTGCTCCTCAGTCCCTCTCTGCAGCCACACACTTGTTCCTACTCCCCAGACCTCCCATTCTCCACCAGATACCCTCACAATTTTCTGCAGACCTTTCTATCACTGCAATTACCTCATTTCCCTACCTTTGGTGCTCACCCATCTCCCCTTCTCTGTGTCTCTGCATAAAACAGACTCCAGGATCAGAAACCACAGTCTTGTTCATCAACTGAAAAGAACTGAACCTTTTCTATAGAGCAACAGAAGTCAGCTCTTGCTGGCTCGTAGTGGTGTCTTTTATTACTCAAACTCTCCTTCAATCAGTGGATATGAATCATATGTGTTTTTGTTGTGACAGATTCCCAGTGCTTTAAATTATATTTTCTGACATGATCTGTCATCCAGTGTACAGAAAGGGTCTACCCTAACCCTAACCCTAACAAACAATTTTCCTTTGTTCTAAGTCTTTAAATCAGATGAATTTAGTCCTTTGTGCTATACAAATAAAATTGCCTTGCCTTTTATGTGGAATGTACATACAAGGCTATAGGGCAGTAAACTTCTTTCATATATTCATATGTCATTAGAGATTATTTTCTGTTTATGAAATCTATTCAGCGAGTAAATAGAACTGTCATTTTTGTGTTTTCTGGGTTTTTAGTTTCTGTTTGCTCTCTGTTTCCCTCCTGTTTTTCCATTCACACTTATCCTGCCCTGCTCCCAGTGTTTCCCTCAGCCAATCAGCGTCTAGTCACCTGTTCCCTATTACCTCATTAGTTCTGTCTGTATTTAAGTCCTGAGGCCTGCACTATGAAGCAACTTCAACATACCTGAAATATATTGTATTGTCACCTGGCTTCACTGAACCTAACACTGGCAAACCTCTTCAAGCACTCAAATAGTATCCTGCACAAAAAAAAAGAAAAATTAGAAAAGAGAAAAGATTAGCTGAACCACTGATGTAAAGAGTAAATGTTGATCAAAATAGGGAATGTCAAACAGTTTGTCTCCAAATGCATGAAGTAAATGTAAAGTGTCCTCTTTCATGATAACATTGTAATATATGTCATATGTTGTGCCATGACAGACTTTCTGACTGTGAAATCTCGGATACTCACTGTGAAGTTGTGGCCTCAGCTCTGAAATCTGACCCCTCCCATCTGAGAAACCTCGACCTGAGTGACAACGTGCTGCATGAGTCAGCAGTGGAGCTTCTGTGTGATGGACTGGAGAGTCCAAACTGTAGACTGGAGACTCTAAGGTCAGTTCACAGGCTGTAGCTCTAATAGTTGTTTTCTATATGTTCATTTGAAATCCTGAAGTTTCAAACATTTGGCTCATAAATTCAGTTATTTTGTGATTTGCCTGAGCACAGATCTGTAGAATATTTTTTCAAGAATTCAGAATCCACAGCTTTTTTTGTGTAAAAATTACTTCCAAAGTTTAAACTAATATGAAACCTCAGCAGTGTGAGTTACACATAAAATAAGTGTCTTTGTGTTGCTTCAGTGTTTCCTTGCTGCATTACAGTAGAGGGATCATAACTCAAAAAGGGAATTTTATATTAAATAGTCTGCAACTTTGAGTTAGACAAATGAAGTGGATGTCTACCAGACTGTCAAAGCCTAAAATTAGCTTTACCTGAACTTATGAACTCATTTCCTACAGTGTAGCTGTGTTAAGAGACCATTTCAGTCAATATGGACAGAAGGGATGATTACTGCCAACAATAACAACTTTTAATTACATATACTTACTAAACCACCAAATACAGTAAGAAGGAGGTCATGCAATAAATGAACAGATTTTTAGTTCACAGTTGCATACCTGTAATTACATAATTGACTGAGTTCAGCAGCATTTTATGAATTAGTGTTGACATGAATATGTGTATGATATTGATCTGATGTTGTGGTGACATTTGGATACTGACATGATGATCCACAATAGCACAATGATAAAGTCATTCCGCTCATTTAAGTGCAAAGCTTATTGATGAGGACATAATAATGATGAACTACATATTTAAAACATGAACATACTGGATTATAAATTGATATTTATCTGCATGATTTGTTCTCTATTCAGAATGTGTCGCTGCAGTTTGTCGGAGACCAGCTTTGATTTTCTGGCCTCAGCTCTGAAATCCAACCCCTCCCATCTGAGAGAGCTGGATCTGAGAGAAAATGAACTGGAGGATTCAGATTTGGACCCGCTGTGTGATTTCCTGGAGAGTCCACACTGTAAACTGGAGACTATGGGGTCAGTTCACTGACTGTTTGTTACTACTTTCAATCTTAATGTTTGTCTAACAATTTAACCTAATTGATGTACATACATAACTTATATACATAAGTTAATTTAATTTATTTTTTACTGTTAATTTATTTAATTTATATTTACTTTTACTGTGCGTTTAGTTTATGGGTATAAAAGATGATTGATTCTTAAAGAAATTGTAGAAACTATCTACTCTTAGTAATAATACGTAAATTATCATATTCCTGTGAAGCAAAGGAAGGACCTTATGATGAAGTACATCAAAGCTTTAAGCTAAGCAAAGCTGCTCATTTTAGGAAAAAGCTCATTGATGAGGACATGGTAATGTGGAACTACACATTTAAAACCTAAGCACATGTGATTGGATTCAAATGGATTTTACTCTACATTATTTATTCTTTATTCAGATTGAGGGGCTGCAGTTTGTCAGAGATCAGCTGTGATTCTCTGGCCTCAGCTCTGAAGTCCAACCCCTCCCATCTGAGAGAGCTGGATCTGAGTCTCAACAGCCTGCAGGATTCAGCAGTGAAGCTGCTGTGTGATTTTCTTGAGAGTCCACACTGTAGACTGGAGACTCTGGGGTCAGTTCACTGAATGTCTGTTACCATTGTTGATCTGAATGTTTAACAACTGAACCTAATTTATGTACATACACAACTTACATGCATGACATTTTCTGTTTTCCACATTTTCACTGCATAAAGTTTAGTCTTTACTGATAAACAAGTCCTGATTCTTAAAGAAACTTTAGAAATGTCCACTGTTAGTTGTTAAAGTAAATTCATTTTTATAATTTTTGGTAAAGAGTCACATCTGTATACAGATGATCTCAACTAATATCTTTTTTAAATTGAAGGATAAATCTATCTTTATATTATCTGATGTCTTTTAATGAATATCTGATTATTTGTACCACTGTTATCCTTCAGAACATACACACACACAAATCCATGCAGGTTATTTTTCTTAATTAGTGTGTTGACATGAATATCTGAATGTTGTGGTGACATTTGGATGATGTCTGTAGAAGCCTGACATTATGATGATCCACAAAAAACAATGACAAAGTATTCTGCTTATTTTTGTGAAGCTTGTTGATTAGGACATAGTAATATTGAACTACACATTTAAAACCTAAACAAATCTGTTTGATCTATAAATGTATTTTAATGTACATAATTTATTCTTTATTCAGATTGTGGCGCTGCAGTTTGTCAGAGATCAACATTGCTTCTCTGGTCTCAGCTCTGAAATCCAACCCCTCCCATCTGAGAAAGCTGGATCTGAGTGACAATGAGCTGCAGGATTCAGAAATGGCTGCAGTGAAGCTGCTGTGTGGTTTTCTGGAGAGTCCTCACTGTAAACTGGAGACTCTAGTGTCAGTTCACTAAGTGTCTGTTACTATTGTTGGTTTTAATGTTTAGCAATTTAACCTCATTTATGTACATACATAACTTTCATCCATGACGTTAATTTTCTTTTTCTCATATTAAATTGTTTTTACTGTAGAAAGTTTAGTCTGTAGTTATACAGGATTACTGATCCCTAAAGAAACAGTAGAAAATGTTGACTGTCAGTTGTTCAAGTAAATTAATGTTTATAATTTCATATTTGCATATAGAAAATCCTCTCAACTTATATCTGTTTTAAATTAATCAAGCTTACTTGCAGAAGTAGAATTATTTATTTATTATATTCTTTAATGTGTTTTACTGAATATCTTTATATTTATAGTTTAATGACCTGATTATTGATACTGATTCTTCAAATCACACAAACAGGGACACAGAGAGCTCAATGCAAATTTAAAATATGAATATAATATTTCTTATGAATCTGTACTGACATGAATGTATCTTAATATTGTGGTGACATTATGATGATCTACAATGACAGTCACTCTGCTCATTTTAGTGAAAAGCTTGTTGATTAGGACATAGTAATGTTCTACTACAAATTTACAATTGAACACATCTGGTTGGCTTATGAATGGATATTCATCCAAATCATTCAATCTTTATTCAGATTGATTGGCTGCGGTTTAACAGAGATCAGCTGTTCTTCTCTGGTCCCAGCTCTGAAGTCCAACCCCTCCAATTTGAGAATGCTGGAGCTGGGTCACAATGAGCTGAAGGATTCAGGAGTGAAGCTGCTGTGTGATTTTCTGGAGAGTACACAAAGTGTACTGAAGACTCTGGGGTCAGAAAACATTTTTTACTTATGTGCTGAGATTAATATGATGTGAAAGTTGTGGTGACACTAAACTGCAGACATAAAGTTAACATTATGCTGATGAACACTGAGTATTAATGGTACAGTCTATATTCTTCCTCAGTAGTTCAGTCCATTGACTTTGTCAGAGCAATTCGAGCTGCACATTTAAAAACTTGGTATGACAGAAAATATCCTACACGGCACACATCACTCTGAACCTCTGAAACCCTTGATTTTTTTCTTTAAATTATCTTTATTCAGATTGAGGAGCTGCAGTTTGTCAGAGATCAGCTGTGCTTCTCTGGCCTCAGCTCTGAAGTCCAACCCCTCCCATCTGAGAGGGCTGGATCTGTGTCTCAACAATCTGCAGGATTCAGGAGTGAAGCTGCTGTGTGATTTTCTGGTGACTCCACTCTGTAGACTGGAGAGTTTGAGGTCAGTCATATTTTTTTTTACCTCTGTGCTGAGGTAAATTCACAAAGAATGGATTGCAGCTGCTGATAGCACCATCATTTGCAACCACTATATTTCCCTTCTTAAGGTCTGATACACAAAACATATTGCGCTAATGATATGACAAATGCAAACATACTCAGAAAGTTTTGCAGATGAGTGCACTTTGCCCTTGTTTTGTGTCTGATTGAGTGAGTGGAGCAATTTCCAGTGCGTCAGGCTTTCCCCCATATTTCAGCACACAGACTGGTCAATAATGAAAACTGCTGAGAGCACAAAAGCCTCAAATTGTTTGTCTTCAATTAGAAGAGGTGTGCACACACGGAGTTCTCCACAATCACAAATCAATATCATTTTGCTTCTTATACTTCTCTGATATTTTGCATATATAACAATCTACTGAAATTTCAAATGTCAAAATACAGCTATTAATGTGACTAATTTCAAGTAGCTGAACGTCCAAGATAAACCAACCACCCCATACTCACCTGATCCCCCCAGGGTCTGACTGAAGACTTTGCCCTTGATATCATTCAGTATCAATTCAGTATCATTCAATGCATCACATGCGTGGAAAGAGAGAAAGCAAGAGAGAGGGATTTATTGATATTATTGTAAAAACCTGTTGTCATTACAGCTATAATGCTGAAAAAGGAGTGCACAACAAGAGCCACAGGTAGGGAAAATCTGAAAAATAGAATTTAAGATATTAAATTTCTTTAAGCAACAAATACAAATACAAATCACATTGCCATAGCAGCAGTCTCAAGTAAAATCTCCAAATAGTCCATAGCTTTAGTCAGAATTGTAGCCAGACTAAAGTTCACAGTACCTCACAGTACAGCACCATACTGATATTGCATCCTTACCTAGTTTATCTTCCACTTTTTTCTGTTAACATAGACTGAGAGTTTGGCTTCTTCCACCAGAAAATGTAGTAGTTGCCATTTAGATTTATTATTTTTACTATGTCCTGGTCTAAAAATGAAATTTGTAACAAAAATTCTTCCTCAAATCTCTAAAGTGGGTAGCTTAATTAAACCTGAAAGTCAGTTACACTCTAAATCAGCAGTGATGATGCTAACACACTGGAGGAGAACCACAAAAAGAACCCTAACTCCATTTAGCACAAAACATGAGAGAGAGAGAGAGAGAATGTATTCATATGATGTAATTCACACATGCACAAAGTCTATTTCTTCTTCAATGCTTTACTCCATTGACTGTGCCAGAGCAATATTTAAAATCTCTATATCACTTCAAATTTTACACTGGATAATTAACACTTCTTAAACACTTCTTTCATATTTTATACATATCTTTTTCATATTTTTGAACCTGCATCCAGTTGGTTTTAGTTGTCTAAATTCCCATCTTCTGAACTTTAAAGCTGGACAAAATACATGTTTTTGCATTTTTATTTGCGTTTGCCCACCATGAGGAGTGATAAAGTCACTATGTCTTTATTGAAGTAGAAGCATGTTGTCATTAATATTAATGAGAGCTCGTTTTCACTGTATTTGACAGTATATAACCCGCGTCCTTTTGGGTTCAGCTTCTATCTATCTATCTATCTATCTATCTATCTATCTATCTATCTATCTATCTATCTATCTATCTATCTATCTATCTATCTATCTATCTATCTATCTATCTATCTATCTATCTTCTAAACTTCTACATTCTAAACCGTCTTCAGCTCCGAAAAGATTATGAAACATTCAGTGATTTCAAGCAGGAACTTTGTCTTCTAAAGTGTAATTATTTATTCTTTATTTAGATTGTGGCGCTGCAGTTTGTCAGAGATCAGCTGTGCTTCTCTGGCCTCAGCTCTTAAGTCCAACCCCTCCCATCTGAGAGAGCTGGAGCTGAGTGACAACAATCTTCAGTCTTCAGATGTGGAGCCTCTGTGGGATCTTAAGGAGAATCCACAATATAGACTGGAGACTCTGAGGTCAGTAGAGAGTTGGAGTCAGTATTGTATTAAACACAGTTAGTATCAAAGCAAAGATCCAGTATTTCCTGGTGAACCTTCAACCTGCAGTGGCTGCTTTCCTCGGTGAAGCTGTGAGAGGAGAATGGTGACAGGCTTCAGGATTGGACAGAAAGACAGACAGAGAGAGAGGACAGTCAGCCAATCAGATCAGCCAAAAGCCTGATAATCACTGGCTCTGGTTTGACAGAAGCATCATTATGTTTAGTAACCATGTGGTCTTTATACAGACCAGAACCTCTGCTGAAGTCCAGGAATCATAGCAGCTGTTTAGCTGAGAGCTCTGACTGATTGTCATGTGATGATTTAACAACAGGAGAGATCTTCATTCCCACAGAGACTCTGTCACTTTTAAACTTTTATAACAGTTCACATGTATCAACAGTAAATCCATCAGTAAACTGATGAGTGAATGTCTCTGTTTCTGCAGTAATGATGTGTTCATGACTCTCAGCACTTTATTTCCTCTGTGTACTTCAGTGAAATCTGCAGAGGAAACACACTTGATAGCAAAAGTATCTGCAGGTGTGTGAGCTTAGAGCTCAGTGTGTTCACTCCAACACGTTAACATGAGAGCTGAAAGGAAACAGCTACGCTGGATGTGCTGCATCACTGACTGACAGCTGATGAAGTGAGTCTCACTAAACACTGATTTATGACCTCTGTTGTTTCTTCTTCTCTCATCAGCTGGAGTTGACGATCTCTGTGAGAGTGTGAGTGAACATCCAGGAGTGTGTTGAGAGAGGATCAGCTGGATCCTGATGATCCATCTGGACCGGAGTCTGGATCTGGATTTCTTCATCTTCACTTAAGTCTCTTAACCGACTACAAACTGAATAGTTATATCTTGATTTTGTTGAAGTCAGACTCTGACCCTGGGCCCATATTTATCAAGCGTCTCAGAATCGCACTGAGATTTAAATAAAGACTAAAACTATTTTAGGAAGCAGAAGAAAATTTCCTGTGACTGTCAGCAGGAGAAGGATTACTCCTGGGAGAGAGTAAGACGTCGCTGTTTTACCACAGTCAGAGTAACAAATTAGAAATAATGATGACGTGTTGTAGTTTTCTCACAGTCTCAACTAGAATTATTAAACAGTGGTAATTTGGTATTTTATGTGCATAGAAAACTATAATGCCAGAATTGTCACGAGCCAGAGGTGTGGAGGAACCGGTGGACCCAAATGCAGAGAGCCGAAACAGGCAAAATCTGATGCAGACCGTTTATTCTAACAAGTAAATTTCAAAACACAAGGGCTATGCGCAACACCAGGGATAACAACAGACGACTCGACAAGGACTGAACTGAAAACAGGACTATAAATACACAGGCAGTGATTACAAATGAAACACAGGTGAGGAGAACAAGACACAGGTGAGACACATGAACTAACGAAACACAGGAAGTAAAGTGACCAGACACAAGGTAGCAGGGAATTCAAACTAAAACAGGAAAACAGAGGAACACAGGGGAAACAAAACCCAAAACAAAGCACACATCAGACAGGGCAGGTAAAACAAAAAGACAAACTAACAAAAACCCAAAAGTCCTGATAGACCATGACATGACCCCCCCTTCAAGGGACGGATCCCAGACGTCCCACAAGCAACACAGAGGATGGACGGCTGTCGTAAGACAGGGGGAGGACCGGTTCAGCAAGATGGCACACTTCATTCCCCTCCCGAAGCTGCCATCTGCTAGAGAAACTGCCCAGGTTGTTTTGTATCATGTCTTCCGTCTACACGGGCTGCCCAGGGATGTCGTCTCAGACCGAGGCCCACAGTTCACTTCCACCTTCTGGAAGGAGTTCTGCCATCTTCTAGGGGCCACCGTCAGTCTCACCTCTGGATTCCACCCCCAGTCCAATGGTCAGTCAGAGCGGGCAAACCAGGAGCTGGAGAAGGCGCTCCGATGCATGGCTTCTCGCAAGCCCCAGGCTTGGGCACAACAACTGACTTGGGTAGAGTACGCCCACAACTCCCTCACCTGCTCTGTCACTGGTATGTCACCTTTCCAGTGTGTGTTTGGCTACCAGCCCCCTCTGTTCCCCAGCCAGGAAGGAGAGGTTTCTTGTCCGTCTGCCCTCGCCTATGCTCGCCGATGCCGCCGCACCTGGTCACAAGCCCGCGCCACACTACTCAAGTCAGCTACCAGCTATGCCACTGGGGCTAACCGTCGGAGGATGCCAGCACCCACTTACCGTGTTGGCCAGAAAGTGTGGCTGGCAGCCAAGGACCTGCCACTACGGGTGGAATCACGTAAGCTAGCACCTCGGTTCCTCGGCCCATTCCCAATCCAGAGGGTCATCAGTCCAACTGCGGTCCGGCTCCAGTTGCCAGCTTCCATGAAGGTACACCCCACTTTCCATGTTTCTAAGGTCAAACCAGTGCATGTGAGCCCGCTGGTCCCGGTACCACCTCCTCCTCGCCTCGTTGACGGTGGGCTGGTGTACTCCGTTCGACGCCTGCTTCGGTCCAGACGGAGGGGTAGGGGCCTCCAGTACTTTGTCGACTGGGAGGGCTATGGGCCTGAGGAGAGAACCTGGGTACCGACCAGTCGAATCATGGACCGGACTCTCATCACCGACTTCCACCGTCTGCATCCGGACCAGCCTGCCATCCGTCGGGGTCGTCCAAGGGGGCCCCGTCGCTCCTCCCGCCAAGCTTCTGACCCGGTAATCTGACCTCTCAGGAGTTCTGGCCCTCCGCTGGCTCCCCCTCCGCCCGCCCGGTTTGATGTCTTTTGGGGACTTCTGGGGCCGTCCCTTAGGGGGGGGGTTCTGTCATGAGCCCTCTCTCTCTGCCTCTGTCATCTGCTGCTCCACACCTGTGTCTACTCTGCACTCATCACCTGCCAGCTGCACTGCATTCTCTGCTGATCACCCTGTGTATATAAAGCCCTGTCTTTCAGTGCTTCCCTGTCAGATCGTCTGCAAACCAGCACCAGTTGCCGGCCAGTTTTCTTACGCCTCTGACTCCAACCCGTGAACCCGTACCTGCTTGACTTCGCCCCTGATCTCCTGCCCCGGTAAATTAGACCTGCCTTCCGCCTTACGACTAAGAATACTGCCTAGCCCTTGCCTGTACCTTTGCCACGATTCCCTCTGCCCAGTCCTCCCCTCTCTCCGCTGCGAGTGTGTATTCCCCCAGGAACTCCGGACCTTCACTGAATGGGCCCTGGATCCAACCCCGCCATCTCACGCCCCTCAGCTCTGGACACACATCCACACACTCCCTTTCCCTAAACCCTTCAATAAACTGTTAAACGTGACGCTTGTGTGGTCCTCTTCTGTTTGGTATCTGACAAGAATTTAGATGATCATTGCACATACACGTCGTCACTCCAATCATTTTTGGCCAGTTAGGAGTGACTCCCTGCCCTGAGATGCTTGATAAATATGGGCCGAGATGTTATAGATTTGCTGTCCACTAATTTCATCTGGTTAAATTCTGAAAGAATTTATCATTGCTTCAGAAAACCTGTATGTAGAGTACAAATTATATCTTGGTTCTGTTGATAACAACATCAAGTCTGTGGTGAAAACTTTGTATTTTTAATGATCATATCAGCAGCTCGTGCAGATAAAATTAGCAAAGGAGCACTTCTGCTGTCAGAAAACTAAAACCAGGAAAAGAGATTTAGGATTTTTAGGATTGATTTTAAAGATTTGATTGATTACTTTTAAAGGCTCTTCAGGGCTTCAAATTACATTTCAGAGTTGCCCTGTTTGTAATTATTAAAAGGTATCTATCTTTTATATGCAGGTAAGCCAATCAGGAGACTTTAACAATAACTATATAATTTAAACTTGTAGGTGAGATCATGTGATCCAGCCCTATCCAATCAGATCCTTTACATCTTTTTTCTACATTAGTGCAGCATCTTATATGTATTGTACAACACTGCACACAGTGATAATGATGCAAACGGACTTCGGACACAACTTCATTAAAAACATCAAATGTGTGTTCTCCACTGCCAAACTCATGTATCTTCCATCAGCGGTTTAAAACTAATGACAAATGACTAAACTAATGAATCATTAAATAAATAAAGCCATGATTTGCACGAATGCAGCTTGTTTATGTTTAACTTCACACTGAGTGGTTGGAAATGAATTAATGCTAATTATCAGCACAGATAAATATGGGTTCTGGTCTTTGCTGTCAGGCTCTGAATCGACCTGTTTGAGGAGCTCAGTCTGATAAGTCATTATCTTCCTTTAAATCACTTCTTTAACTCACTTTTATCCACTGATATACCAATTATTTTTATTGTATATGCTGCACATCTTATTCAATTTTAATCTTATTTCTGTTTCTAGTTTTCTTCCTGTATGGTTTATTTAGTTTTGTGTAAAACATTCCGTAACAGTGGTTTTAAGAAGATTTATACACTCCTGAAGGGAGGGTGGTGGGATGATGGTGGTGGGAAGCAAACACCAAATTCTAACTTCAGAAACATTTGTGGAATTAAATGAACTTGCAGTATTTTTATCCTGAATCAAGCTTCAGCTTCATGTAATCATCTATTTTTATGGTAGTTATTTTTTCTGTCTTTGTGTATAAATGAGTCATATTTGATTGAATCTGTGTCCTTTGTTTTGTTTCTGTGGATCTGTTAGATATTTTGCCTAACTACTGGACCATCAGGAGGACATCTGAGTTTTTGGTCACACTTTATTTTAAAGGTCCATCACTGTCTGTGTAATTTAGTGCTGCTGTGTTTTCTATATTCTTTAAATTAATGTATGCTGTAATCAAGTGTAATATTCAAGAAAGAAAACGGCAGCATCAAGTGAAAATACAAGACAGTAGCTAAATCTATACAGACCTAACATGCACAAGGAGAAATAAATACATGCAAAAATACATTTTAAAGAATAAATTATAAATATTGTTTGTTTTTATTCTAGAATTTTTGTTGAGTATTGTCTAGTTCTTCTCATAAATTCTCATTTTATGTCTCTACCTCTGCCCTGTGTTTATGCACCAACAAAAAAATAAGTCAAAAAGCATCTTCACTTCACTGTAAATAGATAATCAGCACACAAACAAGTGGGTAATTACACACACACTTTTTGTATTGCGCGTTCTCTGCTGACCTCAACAGTTTCTATAGCAGAGGAGGAGGAAGAGGATCATCATCATCATCATCATCAGGTATGAGGGATTTTATGTAATGTAACAATACAACTCTAAAGTCATAAAAATGTTTCAGATTAATTGAACTTCAGTTTATTTGTTTTGATAAGTGCAGCTGCTGTGAATCTGTAAACACTTCATTTAAATCCTTATTATATTATTTAAGTTTTATTTAAGCTTACTTTTGATTTTATTTTAACTTTTGAAGGTAAAATAACTGATTCAGCTGATAATAATTTGGGCTATTTTTACAGTATAAATTTCAGGCATGTTCACATCTTTTTGCAAAAAAGAATTTTAAAAATCCAGCAAACTACTGATCACTTGTTCTCACTTTATTAATAACATCTCAGTCCCCAGACCTTCCTCAGGTTGAATTCATCATCAGAGTTTATGTCTATAAAACTTTCTGTGAGAACTTTGTAGTCAATGTTTTGCTTGTTTTGTTTGTCAACTGTTAACATCACTGATGTTAACAAATGTTTCACAGCATCAGAAAACCTTATCAACACAAACATAACAACAATATGATTTAATTGGGGTTTTTTTGTAAAAAGAAACCAAACAAAAACTGTCAAACTGTTATATAACATATTAGTAAATGCTGCATGGACATATCACACTGTACAAAGTGTGTCTATGTGTATGAATACACATATTTATAGTTTCTCCTGACATTATATTTTACTATATAACAGAATTCCTCAGAAACTTGTTTACGTCGCCATTCTCACTTCCTGTTCCCAGTTCAGCCTGCAGCAAACGGCTCATACTGAGTTTGTCCACAAGATGGCAGCAGAGACTGACTCTCATCTCCTATATGTGTGTAAAGATTATGAGCCTTTCTCAATACAAAATACATTACTATTACTAATACAAACTTCCATTACTGTGGCTTATATGATTCCCAGCTCAGTAACCATGGCAACTCATACCACAGAACTAGCCTGCTCCATGGCAAGTTAACTGTCAAACTTAATTTAGCTGTGCCAAAAAATGTCCAACAGGTGGAAACAGACTCTTTTCACACTTACATCACTTTTTTCATGTCTGTGTTCGGAAAAGGAAGATGGAAGAACTGGAAGAGACCTTTACAATCATATGTATTTCACTTAATCACCGTTTTATTCGTGGCCACTTTTGTGTTGGAGTGAAACTTTTTTATTAAGAAATAAAAGCGTGCCAATGTTGGTTTGATATTATTTATATATTAATTCACTCATTTTGTTCAAGCTGTGAAGACAAAAGAAAATTAAATAAAGTCCAATCAATGAGCTTCTGCTGTGTTTAAATGCATACAGCGGAAACTGCTTCTGCATGCAGTGATCAGCTGCCAATATGGACCAAAAAGCTTGATACACAAAATTTATGCTGTTTAAATAATTCACCAATAGTCATCAAGTAGTCTGCTTGTAGTGTTTGTTTTGGGTCTCTTCATACAGGACATCATATGGCAAAACATTTTAAAACTATGGTCATTCTTTTGTTTGTACTCTCATGATAAGTGGCTGCAGCACAACTGTTGATCCTGAGACTGGTTCTGTGTGCACATTGAAATCAAGATGGGAAAAAGAAAGTAATTATATTTTGATGACAAACATCTCCTTGAAGCTAATAGTATTGTTTTTCCACAATTGACTGGTGCTTCATATGTGCTCCGTGCATATGCCCAATGCAAGCTTATTCACACCTGGCTAGAGTTAACATTGGCTGACAAACTGAATCATGTTAGTGGAACAGCTTGAGCCTTAAATGAAAGTTGACAAGTATTGACGTAAAAGTACATAAGTATTGTGAGCTTGATGTAGTTAAAGTATTGCAGTAAAAGTAGTGGTTTGGTCCCTCTGACTGATATATTATTATATATGACATCATTAGATTATTAATACTGAAGCATCAGTGTTAGAGCAGCATGTTACTGTTGTAGCTGCTGGAGGTGGAGTCAACTTGCTCATTTTAGGGAAAAGCTCATTGATGAGGACATAGTTGGACTATAAATTACATTTTATCTGCATATTTTATTCTTTATTGACATTTGGTGACTGCAGTTTGTCAGAGATCAGCTGTGCTTCTCTGGCCTCAGCTCTGAAGTCCAACCCCTCCCATCTGAGAGAGCTGGATCTGAGTGGAAACAAGCTGCAGGATTCAGGAGTGAAGCTGCTGTGTGCATGTTACTGTTGTAGCTGCTGGAGGTGGAGCTAGTTTACACTACTTTATACACAGTTAGCTAGTTTAGTCCACTGGTTCCCAACCTAGGGGTCGGGGCCCCTCCAAAGGGTCAGCAGATAAATCTGAGGGGTCGTGAGATGATTAATGGGAGAGGAAAGAAGAAAAAAGTTCTGATACACAAATCTGTTTTCAGTTTTTGGACTTTTTCTCTAATCTTTGATTTTTGCTGAAATATTGGATCATTTGAACATTTATTGAAATGAAAGCATGTGAGAAGTTTAGAGGGAAAAATCACTATTTGGTGGAGCTGTTAACAACTCATAGACATGTGAAATGTGACCCCGACTACACACTGCTTTTTGTAAGACGTCAAAAGACAAAAAGGTTGGAAACCACTGGTTTCATCTTTAACAATGTGTTGTATTTTAAAACCACATGTGGTTATCGGCCTTGTTTGTTGTATTTGTGCTTTGCAAAGTTTTAAGCTAACTTATGTTTGGATAAAAACTGTCAAGTAAAGTGGTAGGAAAGGCATTTAAACTGTACAGCGACTGCTTAGACAGCGCAGTCTTCTTTCCTGATAGTTCAATAGTTGTACATTTAGGGAAACTCTTTTAAGTAAAAACGTCTACTAATAAACCTTCAATCTCTTCTCTGTGGCTAAAATGAAAAGTTGGATATCAGTTTCATCTCTTTTTGTAGTCCGTATGGAAACAGGTGCAGTTCATGTTTAACTCAGCCGAGCGCCACCAAAAGAACAAGATTAAAAGCTTAACACAGCCTGGACCAAATGTTTAGATGGAGACATGCTAGGCAAATCTAGGCTAGACGTAGCCCCAGTTTGTGCCTCTCATGTATCAGCAGACATCAAGGTCACAGAGGAAACCATCAGTTTCTCTAAAAGATAATTAACCAGCAATGTTTGAAAAACCCAGAAGCTTGTTTGAAGACACTTCCTGCTGCTCTGACAGTATTTCCAGAATCCTCAAAGACTATTTGAACCATGTGGATGAAAAAATGTTTCACCTGCTGAATCATAAAACAGATTTTCTTCCCAAGTCCCAAGTCCCTGTCTTTCTCTATCAAAACAAAGAACATGTTAAAACATGTTAAACGTGTTAAAAGACTAAATGTTGTTGTTGTTTTTTTATCCAGATGGTTTGAAGAGTCTTTGGGGATTCTAGAAATACAGTCAGAGCAGCAGGAAGTGAGCTTCTGGGTTTTTCAAACATTGCTGGTTAATTATCTTTTAGAGAAACTTTAAGTTATCTCTGAGGCACAAACTGGAGCTACAGCTAAACATAGCCTGGACCACATCTTTAGATGGAGGAATGCTAGCAAAGCTATGAGCAGATATCCAACTTGGGAGAAGACAGAAAACAAGAGGACCATATATACACTTCCAGTTTCAGCTGCAAGCTTCCTCCGCTGGCAGCTCTCAGCAGCTACTCCTTTATGCAAACGGATATTTTCTCCGGAGACTCTGACAGATGAAGACAGAGTGACAGGCCTGTAGAAATCATCAAAGCCTTTTTTAAAGTTTCCTGGTGCATTAACGTGAGAGTGTGTGCAGTCTGTCAACTCATCAGACTGTCAACAGGAAACGCTGAGCAGAGTGTGTTCATGTATGGAGGTGTTCCTCTAATGACAGCGGCAAAAAGAGTCGGATCCAGACAGAAAACAACCTGATATTTACGGTCACAACAACCCAGGAGAAGGATCATCATGGAAATGTTAGACGTTTAACATTAAAATAAAGGAATACTTCACTGTTTCAGTCTCCACATATTGGAACTGGAGGTGGACATAAAGTAGACTTGTTAGGAAGCTGACTTTGGAGCTAATATGTTAGCATGCAAACTGTGTACTCTGCAGTATCTCTATGAAGCCAAGTCCTTTTATTTCTTGCAACAAAGGTGTTTTCAATAGAACTTCAATTTTCTTATTTTCTAATTTAAGGTGAAAATTCTGGGCAAATTTTAATGGTTTTTGGTCCATTTTTACAGGTGTTACCCATTGAAACATCTTAATTCTTAATCCATGCATATAATCCATTAAAAAATTACGTTTGGTAAATTTATCCATTAATTATTCTCATGTTTGTCTGAATCTGATTAATTAAGGTTCTTTTAAAAGTTACCAATTAAGGGGTACATGTAATGTTATTTAAAGGTTCTTACTTCTTTGAAATAAGATGACATTACACAGATTTTGTTGTGTAGGAGACAAAAAAATGTAAATGAAGGGGAAGTCGTCCTTACAATCTACTTCATTTGATAATTAAAGGCAAATTAAGGTGCTTTAAGGGGTGCGGGTTTTCAAATGAATGGATCTCTGGCTAACCTATTAAACATCTAACGTAACGGGTTTGTTAAGGAGAACAATTAAGGTAAATATGACATTCTTTGTTTCATAGTGTTGCATTCCTCAAACAGTTTTTCTGCTACTGCTGGCTTTGTTTTCTTTGGGTTTATGTTTGAGCTACGAGGCTCTGCTAATTTGCTAATTTGGTTCCAGACCACTGAATCTCATTTGTTTCTCATTTACACCTGTTTCCCCTGATAGGAAAAAAAAGAGCTTTCTAAGCAGTGTTAAAAATGTGGACATTATATTCTATGTGCTTTAAACATAGCGACATAAATACCTGAAAAAGGAAAATAGCCACAAAAATGTTGAAAAATTTAGAAATAAAACTTAACTCAGCATATTTCCTTGAACAATGTGACAAACATTGTTTAATTTGTCCTCTGTTAGAACCGTACATGCTATACCATGGATATAAGTTTCATCTTTTCTTCCAATACAGATAAGTCAAAGCAGTGTTTAGCCTAGCTTAACCTAGCCCTGATCCTTATAGAGTAAACAAATCTTTCGTACTGAGATAAAATGAAGAAATTCATGATGCTTTGTCAAAAGAGTGGCCTTTGTTTAATTAGTCCTCCATTAAAACAGTACATGCAGTATTGTGATTGGACATTTGTTAGACAAACATTAGGCTTCCTCCAACACAAGTAAACTTTAGCATGCTAAATTATTAGCCATGAGGACACTGGTTGCGTGGTGAAGCTGTTTGTTTCATAGTGTCGGGGTTGCATCTTATCTGGTAGAATCTAGAGTCCCTCTACCACACCCAAACCCAACAGGCCCGCACATAATATCAAGATTTTGGGTTCAAGTTTGGTTGTTCTCTGACTTTCTGACAGCGTCGTTGTTTCATGTGTTCTTTTCCAAAGCACAAAGAGACCATAGCGACAGAGCTGTGAAGTGTGAGGGATCTCTGGGTCCTGGAGGGGTTTCCTCGTTCTGTATTCTCATTTCAAATATTTTTTCAAACGATCTCTTCGATGTTACTGAACACAGAAACTCTCCTGGATGATGGTGATGATCCTACAGGTTTATATTCTGACACCAGTTTACAGTATTTACACTTCGTTTCTGACAAATCACATTTTGTCTGTGAGAATAACACAATACCCATGAGCCTCAGCTGAGAAGAACCCATGGACACAAATCAGAGTGTAATGAACTCAAAATGCTTTGCTGTTAAAGTTGTAACCAAAATGCGTCACCACGGTTACTAAATTAACTCAAAGTGACCCAGAAATTAAAAGTGAACCTATTTAATCTGCAGATAGTAAAATCAGTTTGTAATCTTTAGCTTCTGCTGGGCGCTAACGACGCATTAACAGCTCTGTGATTGGCTGTTTCTTGGCCCAAAACCTTGTTATTAGGTATTTTCCAACACAGTTGTTCATCTTTTGCTCTGATGATTGAACCAGCAGGGTTTCATGTTAACTGAAGCATAGACATGCTCAAAGAGGACAGTCTCACAGTCTGTGTAACTCCACTGTGTTTCAAGCTAACGGACAGTAATGAATGAAATATAGCTTCAGGTCAGGTTCAGTCAGGTGTTAAAGACACAAACAAAGACCAGGTTTGAAATGAATGCTGGGTATTGTGGTACATATCAGAGAGACTAAGCAGATGCATTTCCCTCAATACTTTGAGTTTTTTTGCCTCTATAATCCGGGTTACATTCAGCTTTTGGCCCAACATTCACAATCAAATCAGTGAAGCATTCCTTTGTTCTCATATTGTTGGTATGATTGTTAATGGTGACAGTGGTTGGGTGTGTAAAAGAGTAATTTGGGGCCACATATACAATCCAGTTCAGGGCCACGAGGAGCCTGAGGCCCTGATATAAATATTCCAGTTTCTATATTCAGTCGTTCTCATCATTTTGTTCCTCTGGGCTTCAGTGTTCAGACAGACGAAGGAGGAGAGTTACTGAAGAAGAGGAAGCCTCCTCAGTGATGGAGACCTGAGGAAAGACGGGAGGAGGAGTCTGTATGGCTTCCCTCCTCCTGCCTCCTCAGTGGTTTCCACATCTCTACAGCGAGTCCTCTGCCGCCGCCACCGCCGCCACCGCCGCTCGCTCTACATGATGCTGCACTTCCCCTTCAGCTTGTCGGCTCGTTTCTGTTTTCCCGACCGCTTCCCGTCGATGCTCAGGCTCATGTCCCTCTTCTTCTCCAGCGCCAGCAGCTCCTGGAACAGTTCCTTCACGTTGGAGTTCATCTTGGCCGACGTCTCCATGAAGGCACATTTCCAGGCGCCGGCCTGAGCCTCGCCCTCCTTCGACTCAACTTCACGCTGGGCCGTCTCGTCACTCTTGTTGCCCACGAGCATGATGGGAATGGACTCCATGTTGCCTTTGATGGCCACAACCTGGAAGACATGAGATCAAGTCAGTCAAATTAAATAATCGTGTATCTACATTTTTGTAAAGCACATATTTCTTGGCAACAGTCATGATGAAGTGGATAAAAGTCATCTGGATGAATTCAGACAAACTTTATGGAGGGTTTTACTTCCTGTTTCCATTGCACTTTAGGTATTGCTTTGGTATTCTGTGGTTTTCTGCTCTTATGTTTCACCTGTACAAGTCAAAAGTACAACTGCAAAAATTGATTGATTAATCAACTCCATCTTGTGCTTTGGGAAACAGTGATTGACATTTTATGGACCGACAATGAAAGCAATCATTAGTTGCAGCCCTGGTAGGTCACAGTGATGACAACTCACTTGTAAACCTTCGTGTAAAGGACTGAATCACTTTTGCCAAGAAAGTTTTAAAATAAAGGTGTTAATCTACAGGAATGTAACCCTCATAAATCTCCATTAAATCCTCATGTTTCATTTCGTAAAGTTTCATTCTGTTTCATTCATTATGTAAAGAGACTCCAGTCAATAATGCAGAAGCTCCTTTTTTATGCTGCTGCCGACGTCTACACATCCAGCAGGTATTTATGGAACACATTCACAGATTTATAATGAATCGTTGTATAATCGTCATATTGTGGTGATTGTATTGTTTAGTCTTGATGTTGAATGTTTTGTGTTTCTTTATGTTTCTTTGTCTTTTAACGTCTTGGGAACATGTTGGAGAAGATGTTATCCCTTGGATTTCTGTTTTTGTGTCTGTTAATCTAAACATAGAATCAATCAATCAATCAAGAGTCTGAAGAGGAAAAGGAGTCATTAATGTCTTCCACACATCACACAATAAATCAGTTCTTTCATCAGACAGTGTGCAGCTATAACGAGGACTCGGACCTGTTGGTAGATGGGTTTGAGCTCCTCCAGTGATTGGCGGCTGGTGATGGAGTAGACGAGGATGAAGGCGTGGCCTTTGGAGATGGACAGGCGCTGCATGGCAGGAAACTGATGACTTCCTGTCGTGTCAGTGATCTGCAGCGTGCAGACACTCTTATCACAGCTGATCACCTGCAGAGACAAGAGGTACTCATCAATATTCAACACGTCAGTTATTGTCTGTGTTCACTGTGCAGGTGAAACTCTGGTCCCACCTGTCTGTACGTGTCCTCTACGGTGGGGATGTAGGTGTCTCTGAAGGTGCCTTTAACAAACCGAAGAACCAGCGAGCTCTTCCCCACCCCGCCGGCTCCGAACACCACCACCCGGTAGTCATTACTCTGCTCAGGCATTCTGGGAGTTGGGAGTCCACCTGCTGCTCTCAGTAGATCACCTGTGTGCTGAGGAGACGAGAGGAGGAAATGAATTATAGTGAAGATTAAATAGAGATCAGAAAATGTGAATCCAGGATTTTAGTGTCATTCTGCAACACAACTGCTCCCTTTAAGAAAAGGTCTGACTGGCCATCAGAAAACTTCTTTATTCCTTTGACTGTACTTTTATATTTTCTGTAAATTCTGAACTGAGTGTCACAATTTCTAATCATGTAATTAAGGGACATTAAAGGGATAATTATTATTATTATTAATGGATAAATAAACAGATTGTTATGTATTGAGCTCTCTGCATGATTTAAGAGCTTTTTTTAACTCATAAAAACGCTCACTATAAACCATTATTTAGATATTCACCATGCAGGAATTAAGCTATTATAACTAAAGTGTGAGATTTTTACATCTAAATAAACATCCATTACACAATCCTGATTAAGCCTTTCTCTGCCAGATAAATCTCTCTGTATTTCTCAGTGTACAGAGTTTATAAATCTGGTGTCCGTGGCAACATTCCCGCGCTGGCGTACCGGTAGTGCCAAAGTATCCCAGAATGCATTTGGCACCAACCGACAGTGAAATTTTCACTGTAGGACTGTTAATATGTCACTTTATTACATTTTGCCAAAGGAGAAAGTAACATCAGATTATTCAGAATGTAAAGGGGAAAGTTATATAACTACTGGGGCTATTTGTTCATTAAGAGATATTTTCAGGGGTTTACTGCATGGTGTGTTTCTGAGGCAAATTAAGGGTATTTTTTAAATCGTTTTACATTTGCAATAGTTTAAAAAATCCCCAACATGTTGAGGGATGTAATCTGTGTGGAAAATACTGAAATTAACTAAATAAGATGAAAAACTAGTAAATATCTACAGACGCTGTAAAAGCCAGAGTGAAAGGGAATGTAGAGCTGAAAATCAGATCACATGACATGTTCAGGGCGGAAACACACAAACGATCTGAATGTAATTAGTCTGAGTGCCATCGACAGTAACTGGTAAATGAAAACCACTCTGGTGTTTATATGTGAGAGAGGCAGCAGAGTCCTTCAGCCGGATCCCCGACCTGCTTCACATGCACATCATCTCCATGTGAATGAGCGTGAACTGTAATTACTGAGAGTCACTGCAGTCCACCTGCTGGAAGTCTCAGTATCCACTGTTATCAGAACCACCAGCCAACGTTCACTAGCTTCTGAAAAACAACACCATCTCTCGTTCAGCTTTTCTTTCATCAGTCTTTCTGAAAAATAACAAGAATCCCGAAAATAAAGTCAAACCAGAGACGTTGTGGTTATGCTGCATGTGCTGTAACCATTCAGCTTTCTATGTTCAGACAGCAGCTGCCGTTAATTTAACGAAGCTAAACGACATTTTCATTGCCATTAGCGGCCATTGGTGGACTTTACTTTTTTATTTCCATGTGATGCTACTTTCTACATTTCAGAGGGAAATATTGTACTTTCTACTCCACTACATTTATTTGACAGCTTTAGTTACTTTTCAGATGCAGATTTGACACAATGGATAATATAACAAGCTTTTAAAATACAACACATTGTTAAAGATGAAACCAGTGGTTTCCAACCTTTTTGGCTTTTTAAGTCTTGGATGTTTCTCTTCAGCGGCTACAACATTTTATTTGAGGTTAGCTAACAATTCATTTTAGCGACTGTTTGATTCGAGTTAGCTGACGTTTGGTTAAGGCTAGCTAACAGCTCATTTAGCCACTTCTAGACTTAGTAATGATTCTGTTTAGCAGCTAAATCAGTCTGGTTAGCTAACAGTTCAAATTAGCAACTGTTTGGTTAGGGTTAGATGGTTCTGTTAAGCAGGTAAAACAGTTTGGTTCAGATTATCTGACAGCTGTGATTCTATTAATAAAAACTTCCCAGTATAAAACACTTATGAGTTGGGGATTGAAGAGTTAAGGTTGACTTGACCTCCACTTTACTTTCATCACAAACTGCTTCATGTTTCTGTGAAGTGCAGACAAACATACTGACTGGGATCTGTTGTATTCTACAAACTCTAAAAAAAGACTTGTTGTGCTTTAAGTTGCTGTAAATATGATGAGAAATGTTTAGTGTATGAAGACAGTGAGTGATGAATAATCACTGCTGTGCTGAGTGTTTGTGGTGCAGCTGCAGCTCTGTGACATTTAAATCTTCAGTGATGTGAAACACGTGGACGCTGCAGCCGTCCTCTCTGAACTCTCAGAGCGTGTTCCCAGATAATGTGACGAATGGGAACGAATCAAAAAAGATATAACAAAGGCCTTGGGGAGTTTCCCAGCATGCCGAGCTGCGTTCCCCCCAGAATGACTAACGAGCATTGATTAGAGCTTTGCATCTCATTAAAGAAGAAGAGCTGATAAAACCCAGAGAGGCCGAGGAGTTTAACACCAACACGAAGCGCTTCACACTCTGACGCACAACATTATATTTAGTCTCTAAAACATAAGTGATTTCTCATCATTACACCTTCAATATATTAAAACTGGAAAACAGAAGCAACAGCATTACTCACACACACACACCGGCTGTGAATCATGTGATTTGTTAGAAAATCCGAAGCACGTTGTGTTTTAAAAAAATAAGGATTCAAATCAAGACAAACTGAGAAATCAAATGAAATGAAGCGTTTCCCAGCAGAAGACAGAATAATAACACAAAGCTTCTCCTATTAACAGATTATATTTCAGTCCAGACAAACAGGAAACATGAAGGGATAGAGGAGAACATGCAACAAGGGTCCCCTAACTGGAAATCAAACCGTGTTGGTGGTGGTTATTTGGTATTCTGCTTAACCATTAGGCCGCCCACTCTTACCCTGTTAAAGGCTAATTACACACTCAGATTCTGTTAGCTCCCTCCTAGCATGTTTTTAAAGATGCAACAAAAAGGACTGGAGGGCGACTGACCACTGCTCAGTGTAGATTAAATTAAACACATTCATTTTATTATCATCCCACAATAAACACAATGAAAGAAACACAGGTCACACATCCTTCATGAAACACACGTCAGCGCTCCTGAAGACTGACTGTGAGAGAAGACACAATGCAGCCCAGAAATACACACAGCACCATGTTTCCACTGTGCAGCAGCGACTGCAGCACTGCTGTGAGCTTTTTATGTGCAGGACGCACACACACGCCCTCTTTGTGCTGCCGCCGCCGTGTAATAGAGAGCGATGGGCTGACGGGATAAAGGAATTTCTCGCTCTGTTACTTTTGCAGCTGGAGGCCTGAAGACGTGGTGCATGATGGGAGGGGCTGGAGCTCACTGGATCGGCTGCTGTGGGTGAAGAAGCAGCTTTTCAGACTCTGACAGGGATGTCAGGTTTGGTAGATGTCGGTTATTTTTCCATTAAGACTCACGGTTTTGCTGAGTAAGTCCTCCTGCAGCAGCATCAGCGTTACCGTGCCAACAGAGGATGCAGAATGTCATAACACTCTGAATAAAGAGGAATCAAAGAAGGCTAGCTTCCCTAATAAACACAGCCGTTGTTTGGCTTTTCTGAAACATACAGTTTGACTTCAGTTTGTTATCAGTGTGCTGCTCCACTGCTTCAACCTCTTTAAGAAGGAATAACGATGCAGAGCTGGTAGTCAGAGTTAACCAGCCATGAGCTAATGTTAGCGTGCAGCACTCGATGTTCCCTGTAAGCTAGCGTTAGCTTGGCTCAGAGGTAGCGGGGCGAGTTTCCAAAGCGTGAAAGGAAACAACCTGCACTTCTTATTTGGAAAGTCCAGACTTAATCCAGCTCCAAGGAAACCAACATGTGACATCACACCTCGCTTCGTCAATCTTTATATACATGCATTGACATAGATCGTTATTTCAAAACAGGATGAGGTTTCTACATGTCTTAAAACATGTCTGGATGGATTTTTATTCATCCTCAGCATCCTCTTCATATATATTATGAATCCATTATAATATATTATGAATCCATTATAATTGTGGGTGCTGTTTCCTGTCTGCCGTCCTGCACATCTCTTCTCTGCTGCTCTTCCTGAATGTTCTTAAAGTGGTTTTAGGGAGTTTTTCCTCATTTGAATCAAGGAGGATGTACTGCTGTGATTTGTGATGCTGGACTAAACAAATAGAGATATCAGATCCATCTAGTTGGATTTACTGTAAATATGTGACGGTGTAAAATGTGCATGAAGCCGAGTGGATAGAAAACATCTTCCAGACTGAACTTCCCACCAAACTGAACTCATGTTGCTTTCATTAACGTGACAGAAACATGAAACTGCAGACAGACGTCTCAGATCTGCTGTCAGAGCAGCTTCTGCCGCTGACGTCACCACTTCTTATCTCAACCACAAATTTAGAGCGCGGTGACTAATCAGCTGCTCCTTAATCAATCTGTACAACACACACACACACACACACACACACACACACACCTGCCTCCTGATAGCATCCTTTGTGTTTCTTGATGTAACCATGGGAGCATCTGAATGTTCTTCGTGTGTGTGTGTGTGTGTGTGTGTGTGTGTGTGTGTGTGTGTGTTTGTTGCCATGGTGACGGGGCCCGGAGGAGAGCCGGTGACAGAGACAGACAGCAGAGATTTATACGCTCGGAGGGGAGAGTGCAAACATGTCATCATCGGCAGGGCCGTCGTCATGGTTACTTCCTGCCCACATCATCTGAAGTCACTTCCTGTGCGGAGGCAGGCGGCAGGGAAAACACCACCGACTCAACCCACAGAAATACATCTGGACTCATCACAAGCACAGAAGAAAATATTATCATTTAACCAGAAATGAGACTATAAGAGTCTAATCATCAATAACTGTTTCTGTTATTATGACTTTGATGACTTTTCATATTTACACACACGATCAGTCGATTATTAAAACTGTTGCTGATTAATTTTCTGTCGATCGACTAGTTCTGGATTCATGCAAGAAGCTCTAAAACTAATTTATGCATCATCATCATCATCATCATCATCATCATGCTGGCAGCTCCCTGATGTGCAGTTTACTGTTTGGGAACATTTCTGTGAGCAGAACCGACCAGCAGCTCCACGTCTGGAGTCTGAAACACGCCAGCTGCTCCATCTGACGCTCGATCACAAAGCATCAACTTCTCTACAAACACTGAGTCAGTCTTTGTTTTCAACCAGTCATCCTGCTTCAGTCTCTACAGTCAGGCCCTCTGAGAGTGAGCTGGTGGCCATTTGGGGAAATTATTGCTCTGCTAATGAGATTTAAAGACTTATAGCAGCTTTAATGTCTGTCATGTGCATTATGATTGACAGCTGTGATTGACAGCTGAAGCCGGACTGCAGGAGTTTTAAAATAAAACACATATGAGGAGAATCTTCACACACACACACACTACGAGATTTGATGTTGCATCATATTACAGGATATTATTAAGATGAAGGTGCCGGAGGAGCAGCGCAGCGCGTCATGTGATCTCATCTCACGGGGATGCAGATGTAAACAAAAGCAGAAGGCTTCGCAGGTCTGGATGGAGGAGTGTTTGAGGAGACGTCTGTTCTTCACTGGAGGTGAGATTTGAACTGTCAGTCTAAATATGAGTGGTATGCTAGCTAACATTAGCCTCAGCTGCTCAGGGACTGACTTTAGCTTGTAGCGCTGTTAGCTTTTGTGGCTCAGGAAGTAGAGCCAGTCGTCCACTAATCAGGAGGTCGGTGCTTCCTGTCGCCATGTTGACGTGTCCTTAAACCTCAGATTGCTCCTGATGGTTGATGTCACCTGATTCTGATACCTGCTGTCAGTACTGTTTATTTAAACCAGCAGGTGACGTCACGCCCGTCTTTATAAGCCTTCTGTGGGCGGGACAGAAGGTTCAGCTCCTCATCATCAGGCTGAAACCAGTCAGTGATGTTTAGAGAACCTCACAACCTCAGACTGAAATAAAAAGCAGACAGATCACACACACACACACACACACACTGGGAGGCTGCAGGTCCGGGGGGATCCAGGCTCAGTGTGTGTGTGTGTGTGTTAGTGTGTGTGTGTGTGTGTGTGTGTGTGTGTGTGTGTGTGTGTGTTATGACAAGCTGCTGCTGTTTCACACCTTCACTTAAACTTCTCACTTTATTCTCTCTCAGTTCCTCCTGAACATCTCCACCTTTTATATTCTCCTCTGTTCTTAACACACACATGAACATCTTTCCATCTTTGACCAGCTGAAGACTATTTTGACAGAACTGAACTTTTATAAACACTTCACACTGACGACACTGAAATAAACTGATCTGTCCTACAGAACGAGAATAAAGTGAACACAGTGAGAAGGATCCAAACATCTTTCTGTCATACAACATATACAACACACACTACTTTTACTGCAATACTTTAACATCAAGCTCATAATACTGATGTACTTTTAAATCCTCTTCAACCAGACTGAAGAACACAGGAAGGAAACACTCTGATCTGTCATATTGTTTATATGCTGCACATTAATATGTTTACTTCACACCATTACTTCTGTGATAAACTTAAGATTTAAATGTGTTTCCTGTTAGTCCTTTCTTAATCTCACCAGCACAATTTTTCTCCTTCATGTCTTATTATTTGTACAAATAATTTTAAACGGTGCAGATATATCTTCTATACATACATACAGATACATTTTCCTCTCCGCACTATCTGACTGGTCTGGTGACTGTTTTTATTTTACACTCATATTCTTGCTTCTTCTTATTGTAAATAAATATAAACTAATAATCCTTTACTTTATGTATTTTACTGTCTAATGTTGCTGTTGACTGTTGATGATGTTTGACTGCAGTAACAGACTGTGATGCTCTTTGGCGTCACGACACTCAACATTTTAATACAACACACACACACACACACACACACACACACACACAGCTGACCTGCTGCTTTGTTCTTGTTTCAATCAGCTGCAGACTCTCATTATCTCCTCACATCATGTTAATCAGTCTGACTCCGCTTGATAGTAAGGATGGGTCGGGCACGCGCACAGGAGGGCACGCGCAACCGGTAGCCTAAGTGGACGTGCACATCCACACACATACACACACACACACACACACACACTGATGGAAATTGCCCCGGGAGGCACCGAGCCGGTCTCAGAAATCAGACCGGCTGTGGAGCTGCGGCGCCGGGCAGCTGTCTCTCCGCTCCCCGCTGACGGAGCCTGAGTGTCGGCGTGTGTGTCGGTGATGTGGCCGGTGTGGACTCACCGTGTCTCCGCGGATCCTCTCAGTCTGTGTGCGGGGTTTCTCTACTCCGGAGCGGCTGTGAGCATCCTGAACCCTCCGCTCTCTGACTCACAGCATCATCATCATCACCATCATCATCATCATCATCATCAGACCTGCTGCTGCTGATCAGCACACATCAGCCCTCCTCTTCCTCCTTCTCCTCCTCCTCCCTCCATCACCATCACCTCCTTTCTCAGCTGCGAGCAAGACTTCCGCTCCGGTTTTTTTGGTTTATTTTCAGAATAAAAGATTATTTTCTACAAACCTAAAGCAGTGGTTCCCAACCTAGGGGTCAGGAACCCCCCCAGGAGTCACTGGCTTGATCTAAGGGGTCGCAAAGTGAAGACAAAAGAAAAAAAAAAAACATATATCTGACACACTTTTTAAAACTTTCCTCAAATTTTCTTTTCATTTATTATGAATTAAAGTATTTTATCTCCTCAATTCTCTGCAAAGAATCAGCTGATCTCAAACCAGCTGATCACCTGTGAGAGATTTAAGAGTTCAGAGACTGTAGAGTCAATAACAAGGAGCTCTGAAGCTGTTCTGGCAGCACATGTAGGTCCAACACCTCACTGAGACACTTTATGTTGATGTTTTTGTCACCTGTCACCGGTAATTAATAACAAGTCTTCTTTCATTTAACTGGTAGACAATGCAACGTGTGACGAGGAGTTCCAGGTAGAATTTGCTTCATTTTAAGGTTGGCAACCACTGATCTAAAGAACTCAAACGGTGTTAAACATTCATTTTGCCTTAAAAATTCAAACAACTGTTTCAAATATACATTCTTTAAAAAGACAAAATTATGTAAAACTTCAAAATAAATCAAAATATTTCAGTAAATTATTTGTCTCTTGCTGTTGATTCCGTCCAGCAGATGGGGAAGTGGGGACTTCATTTGATTTTTTTTTATTTTGAAGGCTATAATTGTCAACCGGAAGTTTATGTTCAGCTTCCATCCTGGCATCTCATCCTCCTCCTCCTCATCCTCCTCCTCATCCTCCTCCTTACCTTCACCTCCATCACCGTCACAGAAACGTCATCAACAGAAGAAAAAAAAATATTATTAAGAATAAAAATGAACTCTGATTAGAAACAGAGAAGATTTCTATTCTTTAAAATAAAGATTTGTGATGTTTTTATTTTATTTATGTAAAATGTTTCCATTAACTCAACATGTATTTAACTGAAAAAGGTTTTAATGCATTTTTTAAATTAATTTGTTGAAACGTGACATTAGATCATCTGTGAAATTTACATTTATCTATTCTGTTATTTTTGTTCTTGATATGCACATTAAACATGTTTCCTTTATAAAACCTGCACTGAACTAACGAGACTGATTCAGTTTAATATTTAGATCAAACTTTCAGCTGGACTCGAGTTCATATGTTGGTTTTTATTCCTTCTCTGCAGCCACGTTCCTTTCTCTCATCAAAGCTCTAATCTGTAATTATTCCTCTTTAAAATGTATAAAAACAACTAGACCAGACAGAAGCTTCTCTCCTGAAACCGTCAGGTTGTTGTCACTCAGGTCTAGACCTATGTTCTATATGTTGTTGAGTTGTGTTCTTACATTAATGTTCAAACCCAGAGAAATCTGTCATTTTAATCAAAGTAACGGACCGTTTCATTTGGTGGCCTGTCAATGGCGTCATACCTCCTCTACTCCAACTCCCAGCATCCCTTGCTGCTTCCGTCTGTTGTTATTGTTTAGCAGCTGAAATTACATGTTGTTCATTTAAGTGATAAAATGAAAATGTTTGAACGGTGTTGTTTGGTGCATCATCCCATCATGTAATGACCAACCTGCCACACAGACACAGATGTCATTAATAAAGTTGATGTTAATAATAATTTCTCTACATGCTGACTCGTCTCTTCTGACCTCTGATAAATATTATAAGTAATAAGAAGAAACGACTTTCTGTTTTTTTATTCTAACAGGTCGATGATGTTGTTATCTTGAAATTATAAATCTCATTTTCTCAAGATAACAAAATAATTAACTCATGATCTCGAGAAAACTTCTTCCATAATTTACATAGAAACATATTGTACTTTTCTATGTGCAAACAAAAATAAATAAATCTACACATCCGTTTGAGTAATTTTTTAAAATCATTTTACTGGCATTAAGTCAATGATTAATCTGTTTTTTCATTAAAGAACTAATAATGAATATTGTCACTTCATTAATGCTTCAGGTTCATTATTTCTAAAAGATGTTGAAACAATCTGAAATATTAAAAATACAAAAACAATCTCCAGGAAACAGTTTAACTGAGAAACGTTCAAACTGTAAAATGACTTTTACGTTTCAGGTCCTGAACTGAAGATAGAAACTGTTTGATTAGATCAGCTGCTGTTACAGAACAACTTTAATTAGATCATATATCACATATAAATGTGTTTACATGCACATTAGTTTCCTGGTTCTGATCATGTTTGGGTGGAACATGTGACAGGAGAAACCTGGTTATTTATTTAGTTATATTTATTTAATAATGGTGATTATCTGCATTAAACTACATCTACCAGTTTCTTGTTTTGATGAGAATTTAACTGACAAAAATCAGGATGATACAAAAACCTCATTAAAACATAGACTTGTCCTCATTGGCTGGAAAACTACAGTTGTGTTTCTGTTCTGTGTTTTTAAGTCTTTAAACTCAGACTGACTGTCTGACAGATGACAGATATTAAAGTGTGATGCTGCCTGCAGACTGACCTCGTGCTCTGCTTAATGTTATATAATATAAACTGTTCACAGGACTGAAAGATCAATAACTGATTGATTGTTGTCACATGATGTTTTAGGAGAAACAGAAGTGTGGATAAAATAACTTGACTGAAGTGTTTTGTGCTTCATGTTTCTTCTTCTCTCTGCTGCTGATGTCTCTGTTATAAAACAGCAGGAAACAAACAGAGTCCTGCGGCTCCCTCTGCTGGACACAAACTGAACAGACTCACCACACAGAGAACAAAAGAATGGACTCAAGACCTGTTAAAATACATATTTATCTTCTTTGTCTGTGAAGATTCAGGTTCATGAAGTTCACAGTGAATCAGTTCTGACTGGCTGATGGTTAATGTGACGCTGCAGCGCTCCTTTAATCCAGAGAAGAAAGAAACATGTTTAACATACATTAACAATATATAACCAAATAACTAGGAAATAAAAATGTTTATTCTGACTCTGTGTCTCATAGTTTTGCCAGCATTTATTAAAAATGTGTTTTTTAAATTGTATTTAATTGTGTGTGAATAGTTTTAAGTTTCAAGTTTATTTTATTTTTATAAAACTTTAAAAGCAAACAAGTTTTGCACCAAAGAGCTTCACAAAGACATAAAGAAATATACATAACAGAAACACAAATTAAAACCCAAGAATAAAGACACTTCCTGTGTGATGTAACGTGTTCTTTAACTTTTGGAAACCTTTTGGTGACCTGAGGCTACTCTCTGATTGGTTGCTTTAATTTTATTGGTAGCATAGAGACCACATGGGTTTCCGAGCCGGCATCAGTCAGACAGATTTTCATTTTTTTAGAAAGCTAATGTTTCAAATGTTACTCACATCACAAACATCAGTGCAGCAAACAGCAGGAACTATATGCTAATGATACTTTATTGTTTTCATCTTGACATTATTTTATTGTTTTCATGCTACACACACTCAGCTACTTTTTCACTTCCTGTAAAGTTAAAGTTTTGTTGTCTGTGTTTGGAAAAATACCATAATACCAAAATCCTGCAGTTCTACACTAAGACACAGAGGACTACAATGGTCGGGGTGTTTGAGTTACTAGTGAGATAATCCAGGAAGTCAAATAGGAGTTACATATTAATGCATTTAAAGGTGTACTATGCAGGATTTACCTTAAAAAACAATGTAAAGATTCATACAACAGTCAATCATCATTTATAACCCACTAGAAGTGTGTCTGTGTGTATTTACCTGTATTTATTATTTTCCTACTATTTTGCTGAGTTCAGGAAGTTTCTGGGTGTCAAACATTGAGCATGAGATGTGTAGGACTTATATAGTATAGTATATAGTGACCAGGTTACATCTCTCCTCTGCTCCACTCTGCTCTCTGTCTCTGTGAGTTGGATGTGCAGCAGGTCTGTGTGTGTGTTGACAAGGGCGGAGCTGAGCTACACACACAGAGCAGAGAGGCCACAACACACACCTTTAATGGAAAAACAGCATTGACAAAAAGTAAAAAGAGTATTTGTATATTTATTAAAACATGTCAGGACCTTCCACTTTAGATTTGAAGGATAACATTGAACCAAAAGTTCTTACTGTTAAAAATCAAATAAATCATATTCAGTTAACTGCAGTTGAAAATGATAAACATTTACATATGATTAATAATTATAAAATAATATGTAAATATAAACTATAATATTAAATACAATACAATAACAGGCATTTTTACAGATGTAATCACACAGAAACATTTACTACAGAGCTCGTTTCTCTCAGATTATGACTTGTGCTTGTGCATGTGCTTTTACTGCACATTGATAAATTCAGAATATATATGATTTATTTTTTCATAGAAAACCTTTCTCACACCTTTATATTAGACACAGGATAACAGGAAGTGAGTTTCTGTCTCAACTTCTCCTTTATGACAACACAACAGTTGACATCAGAGTAAAGGATCCACTTCCAGTCAGGAGGAGGAGGAGGAGGCGCATTTAATGAAATAATTTAACTTTACTGGGTGGAGAAACTATATTTGACCAGCAGGATATTTTTCATATTTCTATTTAAAATATGTCTGAAGATCTTTTAACGTGTCTTCATTTATTTTGTTGTTAATTTAGTGAGCTGTGAGGTGCTTTAGGTTTGTGTTGGATGCTGATTGGATGCAGGCAGATAAAGGGCGTTAAAACCTCGCTGTGCTTCTCCCTCCCTCACAGATCTGCAGCTCTGCTCGGAGTCATGAGGTAAGAACGACCGCTCCTTCTTTCTCTGCCTTTAACTCACATTTATCTCGTTCTTTAAAAAAAAAAACCTCATTCTAACCCGGGTTAACCGCCTAGTCTCTGTCGGCCCGGTTCGGTCCGGTTTGGCCCAGTTGTGGGAATAAAGACAATAATAAGAGTCTGTTTGATTAGCGCTGATCAGACGGGAGGAGGATGTGACTCCACGTTTTAAAAACCTGCAGGTCAGATTTTTAAAAAAGATTTAAATCCGATTTTTAAGATTCATAAATGTGCGTTTTCATCCTTCATGCGGGTTTTTGGGGGGATGGGAGGATGCTCCCCCTCCTCCTCCTCCTCCTCCTTCATGCAGGATCAGGGATGGAGGATGGAGGAGCTGATGAATCATAGATGTCGTCAGAAAATCAGCAGCTAAAACAGCAAATATTCAGATAATCAGAGGTCAAATATTAAAAACAGATTTACAGTTTCATGCTGCAAATAAAATCGGAAATATGTTAGTGTGTGTGTGTGTGTGTGTGTGTGTGTGTGTGTGTGTGTGTGTGTGTGTTAAATGCATCATATCTGCGAGAAAATGTGATTTTTTAAAAAAAGATGTGAAAATCATATCTGAGTCTGTTTATGTGTGTTACTGAAATATTGAATCATACATGTGAGTATTTGTTGGATGTATTTGGGTTTTTTTTTTTTGTTTCCGGTTGGTTGGTGATTTTTTGCCCTGAACGTCTCCTGCAGTCTGTCCCAGTCTGTCCCAGTCTGTGCTGGTTTCACTGGTTCATTAAACTGTGATTCTTCTGCATGAGGAGCTTCAGAGCTGTTTAATATTCATGGATTCTGTTTGTCCTGCGTCTCTGTTTTAGTTTAGATGTTTGTTTATCTGAATATCAGCCTGGTTATTGACGGACTGTTTGTCTGCTGTCTCTATTTCAAAGTAAAAGGTTTTACAGCTGATAAAAATCTGGTTTAATTTGGTTTAATCATCCTGTTATCTATCTATGAAATATTACAGGATTACAGGAATATTATAGGATTCCTGCTCTGCTGCTGGTTTGTTGTTGGATTGTTGGATTGTAAAGCGTGAATATATAATATACTGTGTCTATATAAGATATATAATAATATAAATATAAACATTGCTGTAGTGTCGGTGTCTGAGGTGTTGAAAGCTGAACTCTGGTCATATTCTGTATGTTTAATGACAACCAGCATCAAATGTGGATTCATCCGCCGCTGAAAATAGTCCCCAACAAATGCATGTTTCCTCCTGTTTACTGAGCCTTTTTAAAATATGAATCTTCATATTTTTGGCCCATTTTTTTAAGATCTCCAGTAGGAACCAAAGAGCTTTGAGGTGACAGACTGAGAAAAGTATCAGGAGCTGAAACTAACAATCATTTTATCAGTGATTAATCATTTTGTGTCATTTTTTAAAGGAAGAATTTCCAAAAGATGATTCCTCATGTGAACATTTTCTGGCTCCTTCAGTCCTTGTTGACAGAAAACTAAATAATCATTTTCATCATCAATTAATCTGATGATTATAATCTTGATTAAAAAATGTAAGAAAATGATGAAAAAAGTGTTTCAGTGTTTCTTAAAGTCCAAGACGACGTCCTCAAATGTCTTGTTTTGCCCACGACTCAGAGATGTTCAGTTCACTGTGAGTTCACTGTCAGCACTAAATAAAAGCAGAAAATATTCAGAGAATTTGGACTTTTTGACAAACGCAGACAGAAGATGTCGTCCTGCTGAGATGCCAGATTAGAAAATGCTTCTACGTGTCGTTGAGGAGGACTTGTTGTAAAAACCTGAGGGTTTGAAGATGTATAGCCTCTCTGCTGGAGGCTAGTAGCTCCAGGCTACATTAGATGCTGCTAGCATCACACACGGCAATCTGCAGGTGTATTGTGGGTAATGTAGGCTGCAGGTTTTGATGATATCTCTGGTTCTGTCCATCATGAGTCTGATGATGTCACAGAGGTGGAGACTCTTTTTAATGTGTTTAAAGGTATAATTTGGTATTCTTGAATATAATCTGGTGTCTTGTTGAAGCTTTCTGTGTGTTGTTAAATCTGAACTTTTATTATTTGAGTTTATGTCGAGCTCACATTGTGCAGTTTCCTAAATAAAACAGGTGTGTTGGGTCATCAATAAGGTCCCAATAACAATGAAGTTCTTCATGTTTTAAAGGTTATTTAAAATATTTTTTTACATTTTACTGGTAAAACTGATGTAAGCTGAGTTGTTGTTGAGTTTAGTTGTGCTGGTTTAGTTAGACAGGTGGACATCAGTCAGAACTGGACTGTAGGTGGTTTTATAAAGTTAAATACAGACGATCCACAACAACAAGACAGAAACTGGACTTCAGAATCTAAATAGAAAAACAATCCTGCTGTTGAATGGTTCGTTTGTTTTGGTTCTTGACTGTGTTGATTTGCATATTTGATCATTTTCCTGACCAGGAAGTTAATTTCCATCCATTTGTTTTTAAAATAATCTGAATAGAAACACTGGAGATAGAAAATAAAATGTAAAAGACGAGTGATGGAGGATGAGTCTGGGTGTGGCTGCTGGCAGCTGCTCTGCTGTCTGAGCTCAGAGTCTCCTCATGAAGGAAAAATCCAGAATCTGTTTCAGCTGCAGATTCGCCTCAAAAAGACAAAAGAGAGTTTATTACAGCATCTGAGTTTAGATCTGATTTGTTTTAGTTTATTTCTTTGAAAATCAACCTGCAGAGAAACTTTCTGCTCTTTTTATGCAACAAATGACCAAAATTCACTTTTGACAACGTCTGTTTGTTATCTGATTTCCTGACGACTCGTTCAGCATGTCAGATCCTTTACTGCAGTAAAAGTATTCTGAGCTTGATGTAGTTAAAGTATTGCAGTAAAAGTAGTGGTTTGGTCCCTCTGACTGATATATTATTATATATGACATCATTAGATTATTAATACTGAAGCATCAGTGTTAGAGCAGCACGTTACTGTTGTAGCTGCTGGAGGTGGAGCTAGTTTACACTACTTTATATACAGTTAGCTAGTTTAGTCCACTGGTTCCCAACCTAGGGGTCGGACCCTTCAAAGGGTCAGCAGATAAATCTGAGGGGTCGTGAGATGATTAATGGGAGAGGAAAGAAGAAAAAACAAAGTTCTGATACAAAGTTCTAGTCCAAGATGTCTGATTTCACTTTGATCCTCCAATTACAGGTTTGACAGTAGAAGGCTGACATTATGATGATCCACAATAACACAACGACAAAGTCACTCTGCTCATTTTAGGGAAAAGCTCATTGATGAGGACATAGTTGGACATTAAATTACATTTTATCTGCATAATTTATTCTTTATTGACATTTGGTGACTGCAGTTTGTCAGAGATCAGCTGTGCTTCTCTGGCCTCAGCTCTGAAGTCCAACCCCTCCCATCTGAGAGAGCTGGATCTGAGTGGAAACAAGCTGCAGGATTCAGGAGTGAAGCTGCTGTGTGCATGTTACTGTTGTAGCTGCTGGAGGTGGAGCTAGTTTACACTACTTTATATACAGTTAGCTAGTTTAGTCCAGTTGGCACTGCTGCCTCACAGCCAGAAACCCCATCCATCTTGTTTCTGTGTGGAGTTTGCATCTTCTGGGTTTCTGCTGTGTCCTCCCACCATCACAGACATGTATGTTAGGTATTAAAACTCCTGTCAGTGTCTCAGTCCCTGAGCGCTGCAGTGTGGCTGTTCACTGCTTCTAGTGTGTGTATAGGATGGATCAAATTTCAGTTCAGTATCAGTTTCCACGCGGGGATCAATAAACTTCTTCTTCTTCTTCATAATCTACCGTCTGCACATAAATCTGAAGAGTCACAACATGATTAAAGATCCAAGGAGGGTTGAATCGAGGGCAACTGGACTTTGATAACTATGATCTGGATGACTGAAAATCTTCACAGATATGAAGATGTTTTGGTTTCGGTCGATTAATAGTTTGGTCTATAAAATGTCAGAAAATGTCAGTCGATGTTTCCCAAAGCCTTAAATGTCTTGTTTTGTCCAGAACTCAAAGATAATCAGTTTACTGTCAGAAACCAGAAGATATTCACAAACTCAAAGCAATAAATTGATTGTTGGAGGATTAGTTTTTGATTATTTGACTAATCTCCTGATGTTCAGAAGCAGTTTGAGGTCGTGACAGTTCAGGCGGCTCTGACCGTGACTCAGTGAGCCCTGGGGCAGGGAGGGGGACAGGAAGTTCTTGCTCTCTAAGCTGGAAAAGGCCAGCGAGAGGCGTCTGTGATGTAACGTTACATAACGACAGAAACAGCTGATTCTGTTTCTGAAATCTGCATCTTTTTAGCATCACCTCTGACCTCTGACCTCTGAGCTTCTTACTGCCGGTTGTTTGTAATTATAATCAATCAATTATTTCAAGATAAGATGACAAAATTTTTCTGGTTTCAGCTTCTCAAATGTCTGTTTTACTGCATATTTTGTTTTTTTTGACTTTTGGTCGAACAAAACAAAACATGTAAAGAATCATATAAACATCATCAGACTTTGGGAGGTTGTGATTGATTTTTTCCCCACCTATTTCATTGAATAAAAGATTAATCAATTTTGAGGCTTAAAATCCACTTTTCAAATGTTTTATAATTAAGGAAACACATTCAACATGTTGTAAGACTATAAAGCGTCTATAACAGACATCTCTGTCTCTCCACAGTCTGATGTGTCAGTGTGTGATGTGTTATTGTCTCCTAGTGATGAACCTCGGCTTTATGGAGCTTTATAGTTTCAGCTCATTGTTTATCTGTCCGGCTGCAACTTTACTGTTCTGGTTCACTCTCAGCAGCTCTCAGATCGTCGTTTTCAGAGAGAAGAAGCTGTAAAAAGCTGCTGTACACTACCTGCTCAAACAGACACAGTTAGCTGTAGCTTAAAGACACAATGAGTTCTGGTGAGAAACACTGAGTATAAACAGGAACTTTAGTTTGTTTTTGAAAGTGCTGCACAAAGTGTTTTAGTGCCTCCTGTGTTTGTTAGTTTTCTTTACCAAACTAATGTCAACACTTTCAACACTTTGAGCCGATCTATCAGCCTTTCCTGGAGGAAATATTCCTGACGAGAATCAAATAAACTACAAACCCCAAAACCTCCACTGTCATCAAATCAATCATCAACCTCTGAAATTTCCATCTGTGTTTCATGAACCTCCATAACTGACGAAGAGAGAGAGAAACAGCATATTTCACATTTGATTCTGTTAACAGCAACATGGCCGCGCTGCGTGAGCACATGATCCAAACATACTCAATAGATGGACTGTCTACATTTTAACATTTTAATCCCGGAACAAAATTTACCTGCAACCTGAACTACATTTACTTTTGACATCTCACAAAAAGTTGTGTTCTTTCATTTCAATAAATGTTCAAATGATCCAATATTTCAGCAAAAATCAAAATTTAGAGAAAAAGTGCAAAAAGATTTATCTGCTGACCCTTTGGAGGGCCCCAGCCCCTAGGTTGGGAACCAGTGGACTAAGCTAGCTAACTGTATATAAAGTAGTGTAAACTAGCTCCACCTCCAGCAGCTACAACAGTAACATGCACACAGCAGCTTCACTCCTGAATCCTGCAGCTTGTTTCCACTCAGATCCAGCTCTCTCAGATGGGAGGGGTTGGACTTCAGAGCTGAGGCCAGAGAAGCACAGCTGATCTCTGACAAACTGCAGTCACCAAACGTCAATAAAGAATAAAATATGCAGATAAAATGTAATTTATAGTCCAACTATGTCCTCATCAATGAGCTTTTCCCTAAAATGAGCAGAGTGACTTTGTCATTGTGTTACTGTGGATCATCATAATGTCAGCCTTCTACTGTCAAATCTGTAATTGGTGGATCAAAGTGAAATCAGACATCTTGGACTAGAACTTTGTATCAGAACTTTGTTTTTTCTTCTTTCCTCTCCCATTAATCATCTCACGACCCCTCACATTTATCTGCTGACCCTTTGGAGGGGCCCCGACCCCTAGGTAGGGAACCAGTGGACTAAAGTAGCTAACTGTATATAAAGTAGTGTAAACTAGCTCCACCTCCAGCAGCTACAACAGTAACATGCTGCTCTAACACCGATGCTTCAGTATTAATAATCTAATGATGTCATATATAATAATATATCAGTCAGAGGGACCAAACCACTACTTTTACTGCAACACTTTAACTACATCAGGCTCATAATACTTTACTGCAGTAAAGGATCTGAATATTTCTCCCATCAGTTATTTAGTTTATATTTTTGCACAAGAAGCTTCAGTTTTTAAAACCCTGAAACACAAAACAAAACTCTGCTTTTAGAGACATTTTCTAATGTTTGATGATTCAGTTGATTCTCACTGACCGCCATTTTCTGCTTCTCCTCCTCCTCCTTCTTTGCCTGGAGGATGCGGTTGCCGTAGTAACCAGACAGTCTCAGAGGGAAAAGAGAGCAAGAGGCAGGCTAGGAGGATGTGGGGGGGTGAGGCAGTGGTGGTGGGTGTGATCGACACTCTCTTTGTTCAGACACAAAACACTTTAATGCATGAACATCTACTGCTGAGGAGGTTAAGAATCAAACTGACAGGAGTTATTTTTTTTTTACAGACTAATAAATGATCTTTACTCGACTGTAGATCAGGTGTGTTGTGGAGGAAGGACATCAGACGACCTTCATCTGGCATTTCAATAAGATCTGTGTAGAAACATGAGCCTAGAATAGCTTTTAGTAACAGTATTGATGTGAGGAAGGTTACAGTCTCCTCATCATCGCTCCACACAGATCTGATGTTTTCAGCTCGAATGATTCATGATGTCATCATTTATTCACTCAGTCTGTGTTCAGACCTCTCATTCATTTGAATGGATGCTAGTGTGTGTTGACGCAGTGTTCAACCTTTACTGCAACACAACATGACATCATCCAGCAAAACGCTGCATCGGCCAATCACATACATGAACGCCGTGTTTCTGTTGTTTACCTCCAGATCATAACAACAAAAGATCGAACAGTTGCTGCCATGATAACTTTCCAGAATTGTTCAAATCTGTGTTTTGCATCTGTTCAACCTTAAATGCATTAATCTGTAGCTCCAATTTGAATTCCTGGATCATATTTCATGTCTAATCGTTACATTAAACTACAGTTTTACATTGTTTTAGCGCCTCTCAGTTCTTTTTATGCACGGATTGAAATTGAGAATAAAAACATGTTGATGGAAACATCTTCTGTCTCTCTGACACTAACAGTATCGTGTTTCCAAAGATTGTTGCTCAAAACTCAAAATTACAATTTAAAAATTACAAAAAAAAATCACTAATTTTTTGTTTGTTTGTTTTGGAGCTGTTTCACCGTCATCCAACATTAATGTTTTCCAGTTGTTTGCATTTTTGTTTTGTCTGAAGCGACAGATGTTTGATTGTAAATCAGCAGAAATGTTTTCTTAGTTTCTTTTGGAGTAAAGAAGGAGAAAAAGAAGTGAAATCCTGCTACTATAGTTTGTTTACGTAGCCTCCGGAGCCGGAGGAAGCTTCCTGAAAGCTGACCAATCAGAACAGAGCGGGCTCATCAGGAGGCGGGGCCTTAAAGAGACAGGAGCTAAAACTTCCTGTTTCAGACAGAGGCTGAACTGAGGGGCTGCATAAAGGACCAGTAGAAGATCAATAAGGAGTTTTTATTCCAGAATATAAATATAGAGGCTGAAATGTGAAGAATATTTCTTCTTTGAGTCTTCAGACGCTTTGATGCTTCGTCTTGTGAGATTCGCTCAGTTTCTCTTCCTGTCTTCATATCGGGGTCACAGGCATCGGATCGTTCGTTTCCATGGCAACTGCACTGTTAACAGGCTCCACTGTTTCTCGTTAAAAGCTCTGTCTGATTCGTTATCCTCTCGGGAGCGGCACATTTTCTACCCAGCATGCCTTGCAGCGGCTGCAGCAGCGGGCTGTGTGTGTGTGTGTGTGTGTGTGTGTGTGTGTGTGTGTGTGTGTGTGTCAGATCAGATGACAAGCGAGGCAGAGAGAGACATCACTTGGATGTAAATGTGTCACCATGGCAATGGTGGGGGATGTGGGCATGTTACCGTGGTAACGCAGAACATCAATATGTTAGATGTCTTTGATGGGAAACACTGAAATTATACACACACACACACACACACACCAGCTGAGGTCTGCAGTATCAGGGCACCTTCACACACACATTTGTCCTTGTATACTTGTGAGGACCTTCATGTACAATAATAAACCTGAAATAAATCTAATCTGACACTGAAACATGTCTCACTAGAATCAGACAATATGACAAACACATTTCATCACAAACATGTTTTATTCTCATCAGTCAGTGTCGTTGTTCTTTGTCACTGAGAGCAGAGAGACGACAGGAAACCAGTTCATGGTCGGCGTTCCTCCATCTGTCCTGAAACCTGAAGGAATGCTTTTCAGGAAGTAGAAGAAGAAGAGTTAGAACGAATGTATGAACGAATAGTTTCATTTTCATGTCTGTCAACATCAACATCATCCAAACATGAACATAAATGTCACAGAAACAATGGAAATACAACAAATATACAAACAGTCCAACAAGCATAAAACACAATAAACAAACAAAACAAAATCTGTGCAGCTATTAATGATGAAAACTATATTTAATCCAGTTTATAGACACAAAGACTGCAGTTCATATAGAACAGAATATGAGGATTTTATCATATGTTGTTTTTCTCCTCCGTTATTATTAAAAAGGTTTCAATTAAAGGTTCATTTTCAATTCTTATCAAATCTAAATCTAGAAGATAAACTTTTAAAACAATATTTGTCATAAATCATGCTGTAAAGACACTTCACAGATTCTTTCATCTTCAGTCACATCTCTGTTTCTTCCAGTTTCAGTATGTAGAGGTAATATATCTCATCTCTCCTGTCTGTAGTTCGTTAAAAAGCTGCAGCCGGTTAGCTTAGCTTAGCATAAAGACTGGAAACAGGTGGAAACAGCTAGCCGGGCTCTCAAAGCTCACTGATTATATCTTGTTTGTTTAATCTGCACAATAAACAAACTAATAAACAAACAACACATATCATGAAATACACAAAGTCTGTTTCTATTGAGTTTAAAGATTAATTTAAAATTCCTGAGTAATATATTCAGAATTACCAAAAATTATCTGCTATCAGAAAATCTGTTAAAATAAACAGATTATACAATAAATCTCTTTAATCTTGTTGAGTATAATCTGTATAAATCCCACCATATTATTATAATATTTACAGTTCATATCTTTGGTCTGTTACATTCATCAGTTAAAACTCTTTATTTTATCAGAACTGTGTGTTTTACTGTTATTAACAAACTGTTAGCATCTACGGCTAACATGCTAGCAGCTGTCTGAAATCACTTCCTGTTTACTGTATATGAAGAATATTTACTCTCCTCCATCTATCTGCTTGTCTGAAGTGTTTAAAACTCTAAAAATCCAACTCAGCATATTTTATAGATGTTAAACTATCGTCATCTTCTTCTATTTGTCCAAGTCACAGTTTGTTTATAGAGTTTCTCCTCGTCTGAATCGATGGTTTAAGGACAGAAGACGTTCTGCTGTAAATTCTTCTGAAGCACATTTGTGACTAATTGATTAATTTATCATGTAAATAATCGTTTCAGCCTAAAATCAGTTCATAGAAGACAAAAGAAACCAGAAGATAATCACATCTGAGAAGCTGCAATCAGAATTTGGACTTTTTATGTCTGTGTGTGTGTGTGTGTGTGTGTGTGTGTGTGTGTGTGTGTGTGTGTGTGTGTGTGTGTGTGTGTATTGATCACCATCAGACGGTCACATCAGGTTATCGGAGGTTAAATTGATTTTTCCAGATGTTCGTCTGTTTCATAACAGGCTGGAAAATGTTTCTTCTTACTTCACATATCAGCTGATTTGTTTTGTTTTTTGATTAAATATATTTAATAATTAAAGTAAAATCATAAACTGGCACGGCGCAGTGAGTCAGAGCTCTGCAGTCTGAAGCCGATCTGACCCACAATCCCCTGGGGCTCATAATGGATGCAGCAGTCTGACTCCAGATCTGCTGCTCTGAGCAGAAACCTGAACAGCAAGACAGCGAGTCACTGCTAAAACAAACAAACAAACAAACAAACAACTAAACAAACAGCCAGCTGATCGGAGCGCGTCGCTGCTGCAGCTTCAGCTTCAGCTTCCTGCGATGATCATGATGATGTCGTTGCAGCGCTGCGTCTCTGCAGTGAAGGTCACGCACTGATTCAGCAGCTGGAAAAACCGCACTGAGCATGTGCAGCTCTGACCCCGGACAGATGACCTCACTGTGTCACACACACACACACACACACACACACACACACACACACACGTAACACAGAACATCGATGAACAGAGCTGGAAATGTAAAAGTTAGTTTTTTCATTTGTTTAATGATGTTTGGACAGATTTTCACCATAAAACAAACTTTATTAATTGAAATTGTTCATTATTCTATTTAAACAAGTTTTATTATCCACAGTGAGCGCAGGACATCCTCAGCATAACATTTATACACAAGAGACAACTGTGCACAATAAATACAGAATAAAAAATATGAAAAACAACCATCAGTAGAGAAATATTGACATGAAGGTGCTGTTACAGTCAGAATGGAGGAGCAGGCTGAACATGTGCTCCTCTGCAGTAATGTCCTGTTTACATTTTAATGAAAGGAGGAAGAAAAGGAGGACACACACATGAATAAAACACAGCAGAGGAGACTGAGTGTGCAGATTCACTAACAGCCTGTCAATTAAACTCTTATTAACATGCAGAAGGTTTGACAGTTACAGGCTTTAATTAACAAAATAGATTGAAAACATGATTATAGAATAAACATCAGATATCAGCTTCACATGTTTGTACAGTTTAAGCTTTTACTTTACTATTTCCACCTGATGCCACTTTATACTTCATTTATTTTACAGCTGTAGTTCAATATTATCTGTATATGTATATATATATTTATATAATATGCTATATTACAGATTAGACCACCCAACAGTTTAAGATATTAACAATAGATCCACTTCATCAACATTAAAATGCTCTAAATAAACTGCCATTAAATTAATTTATTACATATATTATACACTAATTAACATCATATCCCTACATCATACATATATCCTAGACACACTTTTACATTAGACACTTAAACCTGACGTTTGCTAACATGTTAAACATGTTAAACATGTCAGATGTTGTTTAGTTTGTCACTTCCTGTTGTTGTTTGTTCCAAAACAAGGTTCCAATCAGATTTTTCTGACTTTCCGCCTGCAGACGAGACAAAAACATGTAAAGCTTGCAGGAATAACGAGAGTTAAATGTGATTCCGGGTCGGAGCGAGTCGAGGCTGGAAAACAGCCGCAGGAGAAACTTAGATAACGTGTTATCTAACAGGAAGCTTCCTGTCGGCCGCTCAGAGCCGAACCGCCAAAAAACATCGATCTGAAGCTGGAGTACATCTGACAGATAATTAGTCTCCCTGTGAGCCATCTGCTGCCAGCAGGAGGAGGAGGAGGAGGAGGAAGAGGAGGAAGAGGAGGAGGAGGAGGAGGAGGAGGAGGAGGAGGAGGAGGAGGAGGAGGAGGAGGAGGAGGAAGAGGAGGAGGAGGACATCTTGTTTCCTCCTGATCATGAAACAAACGAGGCAGAAAGAGAAGTTAACGTTTGTTCAGAGGTTTTAAACAACAAGAAAATATCTGAGTCACAGTTTATTTACAGGAAGATGATTTTTGATGTGATCACCATCAGATTCTTCTGTCAGGAGGAAAAGTTCAGATGCTTCTGTGTCGTAATGTTCAAGTTTACTGAGGCGACGTTTCAGCTCTGTGTTTGGAGGATTTATTGGTTTAAAGAGTTAAAAAAGTTCCAACATGGAGCTGAAGGTCGTCTCTGATCCGTTTTATGCTCTTTGTTTAAAGAGATTTTTCATATTGTCAACATGTTATTCGCTGTTTCTAAACAAACTCTTCCTGATGAAGGATCATGTGACCCAGAGCAGCGCTGTGACTCGCTGACGGGTTTTAATCAGAAATATCAGCTTTGATACAAAAACAATAAACTGTTAGTAGATCAGTTCATTGATCCTTTAAGATTATTGCAGACCAGTTTATAAAACTAAATGTGAGCAGAGTTTTGTTTTTGGGAGTCGGACAGTCGGTGTTTTCCTTCAACATGGAACATGATAAATGATAAAAGAATGATTGTTGGACTTTATTACTGGGTTTGATCTTATCTGAGTGAATCTAATATGCTGCATGATGAGAAAACTTGAATGTGGGATTCCTCAGGGAAGATGTCTGGGACCACTGTTATATTCAATATTTAGTAGAGTTGGATGATCTGAGTTTTAAAATTAAGTGTTTTTTTAAGATAATATCACCTTAAGAGTCAATGGAAGACACTGACGATGTGTCTGTTTCCTCTCAGAGCTGTTAAACCTGTTAAACAGATCTGATTGGACGGTTCGGTGTTTAAAGTGTCTGTATGAATGTAAAGTTCGTCCTTCGTCACTCATGTCTGTTCTCGTCCTCTTCCTCCTGCAGGGGGCGCTGCAGAGTGTGAAGATGGCCAACGCCGTGGCTTCCTACGACCAGCTGGCCCACCAGGTGGAGGCGCTCCGCAAGGAGAACTCCCACCTGAGGAGGGAGCTGGAGGACAACTCCAACCACCTGTCCAAGCTGGAGACCGAGACCTTCGGCATGAAGGTCAGTCTGAACCCAAAACCCTCCCGTCAGGTTTCACACTGATGTTTGACCTTCAGCTGCAGGATGAATTCACCTTTATAAAAACTAAACTAAAAACAACTCAGTCATCATTAATCATTAATAAAAATCTGCTTTATAGAAGTTATATGACTGTCAGTAGAAGGGATGTTAATGCTTCATCTGCCAGTTTCCTGATTAAACAATTAATTATTTACTTTAAAAATGTTTAAAAATTGTTTTAAAAAGAAAGAAAGAAAGAAGAAGTTCCCAGAGTTCACTGTGACCTCCAAAAACCCAAATATTCAATTTAACATCATAAAACGAAGAAAAGCAGGAAATCTTCACATTTAACTAATTAAATAATTACTCAGTTATTAGAAATGTAAGTCATTTTCTTTCAGTGGACAAGTGATGTTATGATCCTTCATATAATATAATATAATATAACATAACATAACATAACATAACATAATCATTTCTGTTTTTCTGTTTGTATTTGTTTATTTTAGAAATTAAAAAAAATCATCATTTTTTCAAAGGCTTCACTTTACAGGGAAAAATTCAAAACATATCAAATTTAATCTTTCTTTTAAATAAATATAAGGACAGCTTTAACTCAAACTTGAACTAAAACTCTCTGATCTTCTCTGTAAATAATCAATAAAAACACAGAAGCCTGAAAAAATCAGGTTAAGACCCAAATCCTGCTGGAACACATAAATCCTATCAGCCACACTCACACACACACACACTCATGCTTCTGCACACATGCACGTGACTACACACTAACACACACACGTGTCCAGATGCTGAGTGCAGCTGGATTATCAGCCAGAGCTCAGCTGCTTTTATCAGAATCAGGAGGTCGCTGAGTGTTTCAGAGCCGCAGAGCGACGTGTTTCACCTGCAGGACGACGGCTTTGACTCATCGACACACAGAGAGAGCGGTTCTTAAATCTTCAGCAATCTTATGAAGGAATAACTTTATATTTCATCTGCTGATCGTTCATCCTGCTGCTGGATTTATCACACCGACCATGATCAGTCTGACTTTCTCAGATTCTTCTTTTCACTCTTTGGTAACGTTTTTCTGACAGAAACTCGAGTGTTGTTTCAGTTTTTAGCGTCGTACTGTGACTGTGATCACACTTCTCTCTCTCTCTCTCTCTCTCTGTGTCTGACTCTTGTTGTTGTTTGTTTGTTTGTTTGTCCCGTTTGCTGCAGGAGGTGTTGAAGCAGCTGCAGAGTAAACTGGAGCAGGAGGCGGGAACGCTGGCTTCATCCGGGAGGAGCGACGTGCTGCATCAACTCAAAGGTCTGATTTCATGTTGTTTGTGATTCTGTGACTGGATGTGACTCTGCTGGATGTGACTCTGCTGGATGTGACTCTGACTGGTTGTGACTCTGCTGGATGTGACTCTGCTGGATGTGACTCTGCTGGATGTGACTCTGCTGGATGTGACTCTGCTGGTTGTGACTCTGCTGGATGTGATTCTGCTGGTTGTGACTCTGCTGGTTGTGACTCTGCTGGATGTGACTCTGACTGGCTGGATGTGACTCTGCTGGTTGTGACTCTGCTGGATGTGACTCTGCTGGCTGGATGTGACTCTGCTGGATGTGACTCTGCTGGTTGTGACTCTGCTGGTTGTGACTCTGCTGGATGTGACTCTGCTGGTTGTGACTCTGACTGGATGTGACTCTGACTGGATGTGACTCTGCTGGTTGTGACTCTGCTGGATGTGACTCTGCTGGTTGTGACTCTGCTGGATGTGACTCTGCTGGTTGTGACTCTGCTGGTTGTGACTCTGCTGGATGTGACTCTGCTGGTTGTGACTCTGCTGGTTGTGACTCTGCTGGATGTGACTCTGCTGGTTGTGACTCTGCTGGCTGGATGTGACTCTGCTGGTTGTGACTCTGCTGGATGTGACTCTGCTGGTTGTGACTCTGCTGGTTGTGACTCTGCTGGATGTGACTCTGCTGGATGTGACTCTGCTGGTTGTGACTCTGCTGGCTGGATGTGACTCTGCTGGTTGTGACTCTGCTGGATGTGACTCTGCTGGATGTGACTCTGCTGGATGTGACTCTGCTGGTTGTGACTCTGCTGGTTGTGACTCTGCTGGATGTGACTCTGCTGGATGTGACTCTGCTGGTTGTGACTCTGCTGGTTGTGACTCTGCTGGATGTGACTCTGCTGGTTGTGACTCTGCTGGCTGGATGTGACTCTGCTGGTTGTGACTCTGCTGGATGTGACTCTGCTGGATGTGACTCTGCTGGATGTGACTCTGCTGGCTGGTTGTGACTCTGCTGGATGTGACTCTGCTGGATGTGACTCTGCTGGTTGTGACTCTGCTGGTTGTGACTCTGCTGGATGTGACTCTGCTGGTTGTGACTCTGCTGGCTGGATGTGACTCTGCTGGTTGTGACTCTGCTGGATGTGACTCTGCTGGATGTGACTCTGCTGGATGTGACTCTGCTGGCTGGTTGTGACTCTGCTGGATGTGACTCTGCTGGATGTGACTCTGCTGGTTTGTGACTCTGCTGGTTGTGACTCTGCTGGATGTGACTCTGCTGGTTTCTGATGCCGTGTGTCTGCTGAGCCTCCGATGGGACCGATCATCACTTACAGAAATGAATCGGTTCAATCAGCTAACCTGATTGGCTGCAGCTGGCTGAGCCTCGTTATGACTCAATCCAATTAGGAACCAGTTAATATGAATTTGATCGTCTGGGCTGCAATTCAATTAACTTGAAGTGTGTTTAACAGCAGGAGTGGATGATAAACACACTGACTGATAAATACCTTCAGAATTAGGAAGAAAAAACAACAAATAACCAAAAACTCTACATTTATATTTATTAATTTATATTTATTGTGAAATCAACACTGAACATTTCACTGATGCACTGAAGCTCTTCTTATTTAACTTTGTATTACAGTTTAATTTATAGAAAACTGTTGAGTGGTCTTAAATATACTGACAGACTCTCAGTGAAGAGTCACAAACCTCCAGAAGAGCTTCAGGCTCCTTGAAGAGTCTGTGGAGCTCTACTGGAGAGATGAACACCACAAAATATCCTCTCATATATATAAACAACCTTTATTTAATCATTATTATGTCATTTATCATGATAAATAATGAAAGACTAAACAAAAAGAGATAAATAAACTGGATAATAATTCATCTTTTCCTCCCTCAGAGCTCCACATGGATCTCACCAACTACTACGAGCTCAAACATCAACCTCACAACCTGCGGCTGCTGCCGGACAGTCTGGGAGGGGCGGGGCTAACCAGCCTGGGAGGGGCGGGGCCGGGGGCGGAGCTAGACGACCGTCTGGCTCTGCCTCCGTCCTCCTGCTCCTCGTCCTCCTCGGCGGTGGCGGCAGTGGTGGGCCGGGCCAGGAGTCCGCTCAGAGCCGCGTCCCGTCAGAGCACGTCGTCCGGAGGGGAGGCCGCCGCCATCATGCTGCCGCATCACTTCCTGGACGGAGCCCCGCCCAAAACCGCTGTGATCAGCGGCGCAGACGGACGGCTGAGCGACCATCATCTGGAGGAGCTGTACAAGGAGAGGTGAGCGTTTCCACTAACACACAAACCATCAGAAACTCAGAATTAAGGAGGCACCATGTTGGATATTTGGCCGATATCTGATATGCCGATATTTCCAACTCACTGTGGCCGATAGCAGGTCTGGACCCAACAGTTCCTGCTACATGAAGGAGGAGAAACTAGTTAACAGACACGACTCACTGTGTCCTTTTCCTTCCTTATGAAACATTTCCAGCCCTGCGTTGTTTACGTCCGCGTTAATAAACCTGCTCTCTTCTTCTCCTTCTGCTTTGCTGGCATGTTGCTGAGTTTCTTGGCGCTTTGCAGCCGGCATGAAGCCGTTGGCAGGAATGTGCATCACGTCCTCGTAAGCGTGCAAGAGACAAACAAAACTTCTAGAAACTCCACAGGGAACCTTCAGCTGAACTTTTATTTTGGAAAGCCCAAATAAGACACAAATGATTATTGTGAGCAGAGTATTTTATAGTCTTTAAACATGTCTGGAGGGGATCTTTGGCAAAAAGCTGCAGCCAGTTCATTAAAGGTCAAATTCAAGTTCAAGTTGTTAGTTAAACATCCTATATGCTTAGATTACACCACAACCCTCCTCTGGCTCTTAATTTGCAGTCTTGTGTGATGTTTTTAAATCCAGCAGAAGACAGAATCAACCTTACAGCACGATCTTTTCTGACCCTGAGCCTGATTAAACTGTCTGTAACAGTCTGATACAGTGTGTGTGTGTGTGACTGTGTCTGCAGGAACCTCCTGCTGGGGGAGATCGACCGGGAGGAGAGAGAACGCTGCTGGTACTTCAGCCAGCTGGAGGCGCTGTCGCAGAGACTCGCCCAGCTGCCACGCATCGACACGGTGAGCGAACACGATTATACACGCAACAGCAGCTCCACTTTTTCCCTTCTGTTCTGTTCTTCTGTCGACGTCTGGAGGCAAGAAAGAGTCCGAGTTACGTCAGCGCTTAAAATAACCGTCAGTCAGAAAGATGAAAAAACGCTGCTGACGTCTTCAAAGATATTCTCATCATGTCAGCTCACGGTGTGTCTGACCTCGGTGTGTTTGTGTGGTAGTTTTCTCTGCAGATGGATCTGATCCGTCAGCAGCTGGAGTTCGAGGCCCAGCAGGTCCGGTCGGTGATGGAGGAACGCTTCGGCACCAGCGACGAGATGGTTCAGAGGACGCAGGTGAGACTGAGCGGGGCCTCTGATTGGCTGCAGCATCAGCCACGGCGGATAGTTTCATGAAACTATTGTTGATGATGAGATTCAACACGGACAGCTGCTGGTGTAAACAGCACATCTGGACGAGTCTGAACTGTTTGTGTGTGTGTGTGTGTGTGTTTGTTGCAGATGCGTGTTGCTCGTCTGGAGCAGCTGGAGAAGGAGCTGCAGGAGTCCCGAGGGAGTCAAGAGAGTCAGCTACAGGTCAGACATACAGACACATAAACATACTAATACACACACACACACACACACACACTAACAGATGCAGCACATAAACATCACAGAGCAGACAGACTGATTCTGGTAATGAGAGGAGAGTTTTTATTAAAGCAGTTTTATAAATGTTTCATTTTCTGCATCAATAAATCTGATTATCAGACTGATGAACTGATCGATCATTAAACTGCTGATGAGAATTCACTCAGCAGTTTTACATCCTGTCATGAAGCTTCTACTGACTTTTAAACACACTTATAGTATCCGAGGCCTTCATGTACGTCAGTGTCAGAGAGAACAAAACCTCGTTCTCAACTGAGTTTGTGTTGTTTACATTCTGTGATATTAATGTATAACTTTAAGAAGCTTCTTCATAGAAACACTTTTATCGTTAATGGGAAACAAGGCCCAGATCTTTATGTCTGACAGGTTTATATTAGAGAACAGGTCTTTATTCCTCCAGACAAAACAAACTCTTCCTTCATGTTCCAAGATCTCAAGTTACAAATGTAAGATCTGTAATACTGCGCTCAGGCTCGTAAAAAGTCCACATCAGCTCCTCAGTGAGCCTCAGAACCAATAAAATCCTTCTTTGAGAGGTTCTGGATGATTTCAGACCAACATCAGCTCTGTGAGAGAAAACACAGCCTCTCATTCATTTGAATGGGAGCAGCAGAGGAGCCACCACAGAGGGGTCTGCAGTGGCCAATCACAGACATGCAAGTGCACATTCTTCACTTTCTAACATGTAAAATCCTGTCTGTGAATATTACAAACCATCTGCAGCTCCAGCCTGACCTCCTGGCACCTCAAACAACACGGGCCCACCTCTGCAGCTCCTGTTCTGGTTTAATGCAGAGCTGGTTTCGGTCTTCAGTCTTCACTGCAGCTGGCGTTCCCAGTCTAACTCCACCTCACACAGCGTCACCGAGCCGCCGTACGCCCACACCCAGCAGCCCGGGTACAGCGGCTCTGTGAAGTGGGAGGTGAAGGTGTGGAGGTGGACCATGGTGTCCTGAGAGACGCAGTAGAAGGACAGAGAGCCGGCGTAGCAGTCCAGATAAACCCCGACTCTGTGAGAGAAGGGTCGAGGCGAGCAGGACCGGAGCCTCTTGTTGTTGTAGCTCGGCGTGTAGCTTCCCTCCGAGCACTCCAGACTCCAGGAGCGCTCGTTGCATCCCAGCAGGCAGCTCGCCGCGTCTCCGTCTCTGCCGATGCTGCTGTAGGTGACGCCGATGTCGGCGCCGCCGCACCACACCACCTCCCAGTACACTTTACCCAGCAGCCCCTCCCTGCACAGCAGCTGAGGGCAGCTCCTGAACCGGTCCGGGTGGTCCGAGGGCTGGCGGTCCGACCACACGCGAGTCGCCTTCCTGTTGCAGTCGGACAGAAGGAGCTCTGAGTTGGCGGTGTTGGGGTCAAAGGTCAGATAATAGGCGTCTGAAATCAAAACAGGAAGACAGGAAAACAAAGAGAGAAAGAATGAAATGTTTGACACGAGCAGAGATGAGATGAGACGAGTCATCGATTCACGTTAGAAGAAATAAATCCACTATCAGTTTATATTTGATGAAATATTGACGTCAGATCTTCAGTTAAACATTATTATTTTGACATTTAATAGAACAAAATATGAATCCATTGATCCATAAAAGAAGTAAATGATGAGATTTCCAATCAGTTAACGATACAAAGATGAATTAAATCATTAAAAATGGTGAAGATGTTCAACCCAACACTGTTTTATTTTTAATTCTGCTGTCTTCCATGTTGTAAACAGTCACATTATGGTGTAATAGATGTGACAGCAGCTTTTGCACCAGGACACATTTAAAGAATAAAACATGAGGTGCAACTTTTGCTAAAACGAGAGTCGCATGTTTTCAGGTGTCCTGCTGCCTTTACAGATTTAATGAAGTGAAGAAGTGGTTCTGAGACCAAAAGCAGCTTTCTTTACGCTTTAAGTTCAGGAACGTATCAAACCAGACACATGGATAAACTTCAGTGTACCAGGATTAGAAATTAATTTTAAAATGAACTTGTGATCTTCTGGTTTTTAACCCCACAACAGCAGTAAAGCAGTGAAAGTTGCACCTCTATGCAGACGATACTGTAAACATCATTAAAGAGGGATTCAATGTAGGAGAACATATTTAAGCAGAAAGAATCTAGTTGAGCTCACAGTTCTTCAGCTGCCACAGATCTCCATCTGTCTGATCACTGCAGAACAAAAACATCACACAGTTTAATTATAATCACACAGAACGTTTCACTTCCATAATGTTTGATCAGATCCGTCTGCAGCAGTGATTCCTGTGTTCGACTCACCTCCTCACCTGGTTAATGTCTGTCAGACAGATGAGACTGATCCCAGAGGACGGAGAAAATGTATCTCCGTCTCCTTCTGACACCTGAGAGGAGTCATCACTCATCTCTTCAGCCCAACATATCTGCTCATCTGTAGAGAAACTGGGTTATTATAAAAATATTACACACACTGTCTGCAGCCTTTCAGCCTCCTTTAGCTCCTAGTTTTGTCTGGTTCAAACCTGCTGTGCTCTTATCAGCAGCAAACAGCAGACACAGTTAGAGATTCACTGCTGAAGAGTCAGATGTGTTTCTGGCTGGTGGAGACCAAACCAGAGCTAAAAGCAGATTAAATGTTGGACTAACATTCAAACATGTTTCCAATGATCATGTTGCTCTCCGTCTGCTGTTTGCAAACATTTTAACCACTTCATAAGATAATAATATGTCAGCTGTTGTGTTTTAGGTTTGTTATGCCACTAAGTAGAAATAATTAAAAATAGTTAATATAGCTTTAACCAACAGTAGAACCCAGAGGAACCTCACAAGTTATCATCTGCAGCTGTTTGCTAACATGTTTGTCACCGTACTCGCATCTCCATCAACTGATATTTCTACATTATGTTTGTGTTTATTTACAGATTAAACAAACATGCTACCAACATGCTAATTAGTGTGTTTCAGAGGCTAGCTGTTTCCTCCTGCTTCCAGTCTTTATGCTAAGCTAGCTAACTATGAGATTGATATCCCTGTTTAATATAAAAACAACATTCCTACCTGTTGACATCTCTCCATACATCAGTGTTTCAGAGAAGTTCTCAGTTTTGTCCTCAGAGACGTTTCCATCCAGCGGACTCTCCTCCAGCTGATTCCCTCCCTCTTTCTTGGCGTCGACTGTCTCTGCGTTCGGCTCTGAGAGATTTCCCTTCAAAGCACTGTTCATCTGTTCCTCGCTCGTTTCTGAAACCGTCTCTTTATCTTCTTGGACGTTCTCTTCTCTTCGGACCGTCTGCAGAACTTCGCTCTGATCTTTTCTGAACAGATTGGCTTCGTCTGAGCGCTCGCTTCTTTCAGCTGTCGAGTCTTTTATTTTGACGGCGTTGGCGGAGTCGTCGTCCTTCACAGTGACGGCCTTGTTGTCCCTCTCCTTTGAAAGACCGATTCTGAAGATGCTGGAGATGTCTTCTCTAAAGTGACTGAAGTCTTCTTTGAGGAGACTCAGCGGGTTGATCATCTGACTGGTTTTAGCTTCTGCAGACTTCACGTCTTTGTCCTTGTTGAAGACGGTCGTCACGTCTTCTTTAAACTGACTTAAGTCTCCTTTCAGAAGCTCCAGTGTGCTGGCAGCAGTTTTATCCTCATGTGTCGTCTTTGCATCTTTGTCCTTAAACACGTTCAACAAACCTTCCTTAAAGTGGTTTAAATCCTCTTTGATAAGAGTCAGCGGACTGACCGTTCTCCTCGGCTTCTGATTTACCTGAAGAAGATCTTTCAGCTGCTCGTCTTCATCTTTTGGATCTTTTGGGTCGATTTCGTTGGCGGAGCTGTTCTCATATATTTCAGACTCTTTCTGCTCATCTTCCTGTGAAGGTTCTGACATTGATCCGTTGGTCAGGTCGTCCTCAACAAAACTCATTTTGAGACTCACAAGTTTTGTTGTTTATCTTTGAACTTCTTGCTTTGTTCACTTCATGTCAGCTGTGGTTTACAGATGCTTTTTATTCAGTGTTGGAGACCTGCAGGAAAAACATCAACAGAAATATGTGGAATTAAACAGGTATGCAGGACAGTGTTATACTGGTGAACTGAGGTTACTTCCTCGACTGTGCTGGTTTTTGATGCCAATCCAGTGATGAATAATCATATTTTTTTAAATCCTAATTTATCACCAGTATTGTGTGAATGTCTCATTATGTTGTTATATGTATATTATCAAACAGGCAACTACATTGTTCCCTAAATGTCAGCAGTTATTTTTGATTTTTAAACAGTCAGTAATATCCAAATAATATTCCACCAGCAGAGTAAAAACAAGTTCATTCAACGCTGCAACCATCAGTCCATTAATCCATCAGTCTATTGACAGAAAATAAAAAACAAAATGTTTCTGATTAAAGCTTCTTAAATGTGAATATTTTCTGATGTCTTTAGTCTTCTGTGACATTAAACTGAAGAACTTTGTTTGTGGAACAAAACATTTGAAGACGACATCTTGATAAATTGGTTGATAATGAAAATAATCGTTAGTTGGGGCACTAATATTAACATCAGAGGGTCAAAATGAGTCTTTTTTCATTCTAGTAAATGTAAAAAATGAATCCTCATCTCACCTTCCTACAGCGCTGAGTCTTCACACTGCTGAACTTTAGTTTGACAAACAGATTTAAACAGTTTATTAACATTTAAACCTTCAAACTAGAGAAACTTTAACCAGAAAACATTTCATTCACTTGGTTGTTCTTCGGTCTCTCAGTCAACAAATCAGTAAATCTCTGCAGGTTTAACACTGATCTGTTTGTGAGTCTCTGCTGTTTATTCTGTTAATCTGTCAGAGTGACGTTCAGATGTTCGCTCAGTGTTCAGATGTTCAGATACTTACAGCTGACGTTCTGCTCGCTCGTTAAAACAACCCAACGATGATCGGTGTGACAGTTCAGTGTCCTCTCTGTGATCTCTGAGTGTCTGAAAGGAAGCTCCACATTCCTTCATTCATCCGAACACGTTTCCTCTGGTTCGACTGGTTTGACTCCATATTTGACTGAGCGGAGCAGCTGATTGGCTGACGGGAGCAGCAGTCTGGTTGAGACTCGCTGCTTCATGTTCAGATGCCCTTTGACCTCTTTCAGGAGTCACAGCTGAGTTCTGCTTTAAAGTTCTGAGCAGGATTTTACTGAAAACACTCATTTTCCTGCCTCGTCTGACAAAAAGTGAAAGTTTTCTTTCAACAAACATGAATCTACTTTAATGAACTAAACTTTTGTCATTAATAATCAGCATATGAACAGTTATAAATAGTTTATAACTCTCTATAATGCAGCTGTCAACAGATATAAGTGTTTATTAATCTATTAGTCAACAACTATAATTCCTCCTGTGGACACATAGAGGTGTCTGCTGCTGTATAAACAGATATGAGTGATAATATAGTAAAACACAGCTGTAATAATATAAAATATGTCTTCATAGGAGAAGTTAGAATACATACCAAACATTAATAAACACTTAAATGCTTTTAACTTCATTATAGTGTGTAATAAACATGTAATAACTCTTTATATACTGATTATTATTAATCATAAACATGACTAAAGTAAAGTGTTACCTTTTACTGTAATAAATATAGAGTTAGGGTTAGGGTAGGGTTAGGGTTAGGGTTAGATAGGGTTAGGGTTAGGGATAGATAGGGTTAGGGCTAGAGATAGGGTTAGGGTTAGATAGGGTTAGGGTTAGGGTTAGGGTTAGATAGGGTTAGGGTTGGGGTTGGGGTTTGGGATTCGGGTTAGGTTAAGTAGCACTGGCCTACTGACAGGACCCACCATTAACCAGAGGGGGGTGTGTGAGGTTTGCTGTAAGTCCCTCCATGAGGGACCAGGATCTAAGGGGGCAGAGGTGGGAGAGCCGAGAGAAGGAGGAGAGATAAAAAAAAAAAAAAAAAAAAAAAAAAAAAAAAAATTATGTGTAGAAGATTAGAAAAGGTTTAGGGGGAGGGTAACACCCCTGGGGGGTCTGGTAAACATGGGTTGTTTGACCTTAGTCATCGTTGAGACCCCCCGGGGTGGTTGTCCCAAGTTTTTGTATCCAGATTTTCTCGGCTCTCTTTCTCTGCCCAATTGACCAGTGGTCATTATTGTCTAGACCTGAAATTATGAGGAATTGTGAGGAGTGGGTTTGAAAATGTTGAACTAGATGGGTGCCAAGACGACCTGCCCCAATGTTGCGGAGATGTTGAGTGAGACGGGTGTGGATAGAGTGTTGAGTTTCACCGATGTAGTGTTTGTGACAGAGGGTGCAGGTGATGATGTAGACTACATTGGAGGTGGAGAGTGAAAAGGAGCCGGATATGGGGGATTCTAATTGTGTGTAAGGATTCTGTATGAATTTGCGGTGTTTGTAGTGTTTGTGATGTGTGAGGGAAGTGTGAGGTCTGTGGTCTGAGAAGAGTGATCTGATGAGTATGGACTGTAGGCTCTGGTTTTTTCTATGGGCTGAGATGAGTTTGTGGTGTTGAAGTGCCGGGTGTCTGGTCTGTAGATTATTGAAATTGTTTTTGAGTGTGTGGTGGAATGTTATTGTGCGGTGTGAGAAGGTGGATATAAAAGGGATGATAGATTGAGAGGAGGGAATAGGGGGGTGTGTGTTGTAGGGGTTGGTGGACGGGTCATCTCCTGCCCTGGAAGGGGAGGCGGGAGGGGGAGGATACAGACCCTGGTTCGGGTAGGGGTTGAGGGAGGGTGTAGGGTGGGACGAAGGATACAGACCCGGGTTAGGGATAGGGTTAGGGTTAGGGTTGGGGTTTGGGATTCGGGTTAGGTTAAGTAGCACTGGCCTACTGACAGGACCCACCATTAACCAGAGGGGGGTGTGTGAGGTTTGCTGTAAGTCCAGGATCTAAGTGGGCAGAGGTGGGAGAGCCGAGAGAGGGAGGAGAGAAGAGAAAAAAAAAAGGGGGGGGAGGGAGTGGTTAGGGAAGGAAGTGGTTAAGTTTGGGGGAGGAAGGGTTAGGGGAAGGAAGTGGTTAGGTTTGGGGAGGGTTAGGGTTGTGGGAAGGGGGAGGGAGTGGTTGGGTTTGGGGAAGGAAGTGGTTAGGTTTGGGGAGGGTTAGGGGAAGGAAGGGGGAGGGAGTGGTTAGGTTTAGGGGAAGGAAGTGGTTAGGTATAGGGGAGGGGGAGGGAGTGGTTAGGGTGAGGAAAGGGGGAGGGAGTGGTTAGGGTTAGGAAAGGGGGAGGGGAAAAAATGGTTAGTGTTAGGGTTAGGGTTAGGGGTTAGGGTTAGATAGGGTTAGGGGTTAGGGTTAGGGCTAGATAGGGTTAGGGGTTAGGGGTTAGGGTTAGGGCTAGATAGGGTTGGGGTTAGGGTTAGGGCTAGATAGGGTTAGGGTTAGGGTTAGGGCTAGATAGGGTTAGGGTTAGGTTTAGGGTTGGGGGTAGGGTTAGGGCTAGATAGGGTTAGGATTAGGGTTAGGGGTTAGGGTTAGGGCTAGATAGGGTTAGGGTTAGGGTTAGTGTTAGGGGTTAGGGTTAGTGTTGGTTAGGGTTAGGGTTAGGGTTAGATAGGGTTAGGGTTAGATAGGGTTAGGGTTAGGGATAGGGTTAGGGATAGGGTTAGGGTTGGGGTTGGGTTGGGGTTGGGTTAGGGTTAGGGCTAGATAGGGTTAGGGTTAGGGGTTAGGGTTAGGGTTAGGGCTAGATAGGGTTAGGGTTAGGGTTAGGGTTAGACAGGGTTAGGGTTAGGGTTAGGGCTAGATAGGGTTAGGGTTAGGGATAGGGATAGAGTTAGAGTTAGGGTTAGGGATAGGGTTAGGGTTAGGGTTAGGGTTGGGGTTGGGTTAGGGTTGGGTTAGGGTTAGGGTTAGGGCTAGATAGGGTTAGGGGGTAGGGTTAGGGCTAGATAGGGTTAGGGTTAGGGTTAGGGGGTAGGGTTAGGGCTAGATAGGGTTAGGATTAGGGTTAGGGGTTAGGGTTAGGGCTAGATAGGGTTAGGGGTTAGGGTTAGGGCTAGATAGGGTTAGGGTTAGGGTTAGGTTTGGGGTTGGGTTGGGGTTGGGGTTGGGTTAGGGTTAGGGCTAGATAGGGTTAGGGTTAGATAGGGTTAGTGTTAGGGATAGGGTTAGGGATAGGGTTAGGGTTAGATAGGGTTAGGGTTAGATAGGGTTAGGGTTAGGGTTAGATAGGGTTAGGGTTAGGGATAGGGTTAGATAGGGTTAGGGTTAGGGTTATCAGCTGGCAGATTGGCTGTTTTATATATTTATTCTATTATTAGCCTGTGTTTATTTTACAGTAGCATTGTAGCAGGACAGAGGAAGATATTTCAGACATTAAAAGTAAAGTTAGACTTGTTGTCAGCTTCTGGGCTCATTTAAAAAAAGACAAGAAAAAGAGAGATTTTGGATCTTCAGGTTCTGATTCAGTAGAAACTCTGGAAACTATTAAACCTGCAGTCCTCCTCCTCTTCCTCCTCCTCCTCCTCTTCCTCCTCCTCCTCCTCCTCCTCCTCTTCCTCCTCCTCCTCCTCCTCATCCTCTTCCTCCTCCCTCTCCTCCTCGTCTCTCTCGGCTCGTTGCTATGCAGAGGCGCCGGGCTTTTCTCCCCGCCGCTGAGCTGTGCTGTGATTGGCTGTTGCCAGGCTGCAGAGCTGGCACGGAGCGGAGCGGGTCTGTGATAAAGAGCGAGGCGGTTCGTCCTTTCTCCGCTCTGATTCCCTCTGAGAATAACAACGAGATGAAATCATCACTGTCAAGAAAGGAAGGCTCAGCGGCTCGGCTCACCTAAATTATAAGATACATATTCCCTCATTTCCCTCTCGTCCAATCAGATTGATAGATTTCTGCTCCTCAGCACAATGGAGGTGACTTTATATATTTGGTCTGTTTCATGCAGTAAACTGACCTGATGACACTGGGACAAAGTTTAGTAGTTTTAAAGGATCATTCTGCTGATTTTCTACATTTTAGCAAAGAACTGATCTACTAACAGAACTGTGATTAAACACTGGGTCACATGATCCTTCATCAGGAAGAGTTTGGTCACTATAGTTTGTTTAAAAATGGCTCCAAAGACGAATAACAGCATCACGTTACTGAACTACTCTCAGCTGATCAGCTGCTGCGGCCGGCCTGAGTTTGATCTGAGAGTCATGTGATGGCACCACATCAGTCAAGTTAAAGAGCAGATCAGGTCTTTTCAAGTCTGTCTTAATACGTTACTGATGTGTTCGTCTGTAGCTGGAAATAGGTCACAGTCTGAACGAGGCTGAAGACGTTTCTGTCAGAGTCTCTTCACTCCAGGAGATATTCAGGCCGTCTCTGGTCACAGTCATGTTTCCCTCAGACATCAGTGACTCTCAGGTCTCTCTTCTACAGTTTGGATTAACATGAAACTCTCCTGGTTCATCAGAACATAAGATGAACTGTGTTAGAAAATATCTGCTTCTTTAGTAAAAAGTCGAAGCTATAAGTCTGTAGACATAAAGATTCCAGGGTTTCAAGTTAACTATGACTCCCAAACTGATTTTATAATCTAATAAAAATAATAGTACATTTTATTTGGAGGCGCCTTTCATGTCACCCAAGGTCACCTTACAAGAAATAAAAGAATCAAATCAAGAATCAATCTGCAGTTTAAATCAGTTCACAAGGAAACGTAGAAACAGAAAAACACTTCAGAACCAGCAGCTGCAACACAAATCTGTTGTTACAGCGACGTACATACTGACACATCAGACTGTAAAACAACCTGAAACTGTCCTTTAAATAACCAGGTTGACTGGATGTGGAGCTTTGGCTGTCTGGGTGAAAGTGTCCTGAGGGTGGCGCTACAGGAAAGGTCAGGAGGACAGTTAAATCATTTCTGCTGCGTGCAGCATGAACATCCAGTAAATCTCCGTCAATAGTTGGACGTCCTGTGTTTTTACTGACGGATGAATCCTGACAGTCAGAAGCAGATAAACTGAATTCATCCTCCTCCTCCTGCTGCTGGCTGCGTCTCCTCTCGCTGTCGTCCATTTTGTCGTCATGTCAGCAGCTCGCTGTGTTTAATGGAGGTTTTGGATCAGAGCCACAAACGGCGAGGATTCAGTCTGTCGAACACACAAGAAGAAGAAGAAGAGAAATGTTCAGGTTTCCTTTTGTTAACAAGAAGAAGAAAAAAACACACAACTTCAGATCAGCATGTCTGCAACACACACACACACACACACACACACACACTGTCTTTGTCTGCAGACAGTCTTTGGCGCACTCACACACACACACACACAACGCACCCAGGGGCGTTGCCATGGTAACGGGATGGAGAAAAGGGGGGATGAAAGCTTTGATACACGGCTCTCTGAGGATTGCAGTCTGTGAATCTAAATGGAGCTGAGTGTGTGTGTGTGTGTGTGTGTGTGTGTGTGTGTGTGTGTGTGTGTGTGAGTGAGAGGATTAGCAGGCCGGCAGTAAAATGAACGCTGTGCAGCTAATTCTAGAGGAAATCTTTAGGTTTAACAGGAACTTGAATATTTCACTCAGAGGAAACAAAAACTACAGTTTTAGTTTATTTAGTTGCAAAGATTTTTTAAAAAAAAAACACAAAAAATATTACAATATAGATCAATAAAATAAATATGAAACACGTTAACCTACAAAAGAAAATAGAACAAATAACAGCAAATAATCAATGAATAGTAAATCAATTAGATTAATTAATCTGTCAAATTTAGCTTTTTTTCCCTTCTTTTTCATAAACCATTCATCACTGAAGTGCTGCTCCATCTCATCAGAGAATTTAATTTCATTAAGTGGAGATTTTAAAAAAAACAACAAAAACAGGTGAAATCTAAAGTATTGATCGCTCTGTGTGTTCGTGTTCGTCTGCGTTCTCTTTAAGAAGCAAAGCCATAAATTCTGCAGCCGTTAGTCTGAAACTAAACACACAAAAAGCAAAAGTAGGTCAGGTGTTGTTTTCACTTCACTGGAATTTAACCCAAAAAACAGTTTCAGCTGCTGCACTGAACGCCTGGATGGAACAAAACAACATTTACTGTATATATATATATAATACACCACAGAGAAATACAGAATATTAACCTGCAGCAGCTTTAAGTTCAAATGATAATTTAAAAATAACTAAATATGACACTAAAAAAATGTTTCATGCATTCAGTTCCTAAATAATTGTAAATTAAGGACAATATAGTACATTATCTGTAAAATCAATTAAGCTTTATTAATAATATAAAGTATATCAAGCAGCATTGAGCCCATAAATAAAACAGATGAAAGAGCAATTTACAAAAAAATAAAAAATGAATCAAATGTAAATAAAAGAACAAACATTGAATATGAAACAGAAAAATATATGCAAGTGTATAAAAATACTAAAATAATGACACTAGATAAAAACACAATTAAAACTGCAATGAAAATAAAATGAAATAAAACACTAAGAAATATATTAATATAAAAGTGATGCAATAATGTAAAAAAGTAGCATAAAATGTAAATATTTAAGCTTTTTGGTAAATCATAAAACATCAAATCCTTTAATCATTGATCTAATATCATGACATGTATGACTCAGTATAATTTACTATGTTAAATGATTTGGACTCAGATATTCTGTTCAGTTCGTCTGGTGTCATCACATCTGACCTCACTTTAACCCGACACCAATAATCAATCGATCAATCACAAACATCATCGGGAGCTTCATGTGTTCCTCCTCTGTGTCTCTGCAGCTGTCCGGTGCAGAGAAGCCTCCTGCTGGAGAACCGGAGAACAACACGTCATCGGCTGCAGCTGCAGGAACAGAAGCTGCTGCAGACGGAGGCAGCAAGGTACCAAAACCAGTTCATATGAAACATGTTCACATTTATATTCATGTTCAATTTTACCAGGAAAACCTCATTAAGATTAAAAACCTCAGACAGGCAGCAACAATCACAACCTGCCAAAACCTGTTTGTGTCTTTGTCATCAAAGTAAACTGATTGTTTTTGGTTTTGGATTGTTGAAAGACCTGGATTATAATTATACAGGCTTTTTTTATTATTTTCTGACATTTTAAAGACAAAATCAGTAATGAAAATAATCGTTAGTTGATGTTTTAATTACAGTTACAATAAAAAAACACTTTACTGAACCCCAAATAATTAAGAAATTAATCTGTATTTTATAAAACTACAGTTTCCACAATGAAGTTTCAAGTTTATGTAATTTAATTTTCATAGAAATGAACTGAAACTATCGGCTGGCTGTAAATCTAAAAACTGATGAATGATTTGAAAAATGATGAGCAGTGATATAAAATGTGAAATTCCTCCAACAGTACTACAAATAATAATAATAATAATGACTTGATGGCTGTAAACCAGTGAATGAGGAAGGTTGTTGACCTTTGCCCCCTCAGGTGGAGATGGTGTTCTGGCTGCTCTCCATGCTGGCTAACAGAGATAAGGAGGAGATGTCCAGGACCCTGCTGGCCCTGTCCAGCTCCCAGGACAGCTGCATCGCCATGAGGAAGTCCGGCTGCGTCCCCCTGCTGGTCCAGATCCTGCATGAAGCTCCCGGTGGGACCGGAGAGACGGCAGCAGGTGGCACAGCGACGTGCTGCAGTCGCGAGGCCAAGTCCAGGGCGAGCGCCGCCCTGCACAACATCATCTACTCCCAGCAGGACGAGGGTCAGGCCCGCCGGGAGATGAGGGTGCTGCACATGCTGGAGCAGATCCGGACCTACTGCGACAGTGGATGGGACTGGATCGAGAGCCACACCGACACACCGTCACCCGGAGGAACCAAAACAACTGGTGAGTCAGGTTCCCTCTAAACCCAGAGAACCCAAACTCAACATCCAGTTCCCTCTAAACCTAAATGTACCTCTAAACCTTAAGGAACCAAAACCACAGTTGCCTCAAGTTCCATCTGAGCCAAAACTACTTTTGAGTGAAGTTCCCTGCAAACCTAAGAGAACCAAAACAAACAAGACATCAAGTTCCCTCAAAACCCAGAGAACCCAAAGAACCCCAAACTACCAGTGAGTCCGGTTCCCCCTGAAGCTGAAGGAACCAAAACCACAGTTTACTCTCTGGTTGTGTAGTTTGACTACAGCTCCCTCTAAACCTAGAGGAACCAGAGAATCCAAAACCATTAATGATAAATTCTCCACACCTGAAGGAACTAAAACCACCGTTGAGTAACATTCCCTCTAAACCTGATCAAACCAAAACCAGACGTTTACAAAACTGACAGTAGTAGATTTGCAAGACTTCCTGCAGTGGCAGAAAACCACAAGTAAGACAACATAAACTAAAGAAATATTCAGTTTCTTCTGATCTTTCTTCTTCTCTGCAGACATTCCTGAGCCCGTTGACCCTCAGATCTGTCAGGCCATGTGCGCCATCATGAAGCTTTCCTTTGAAGAGGAGTACCGACGCGCCATGAACGAATTAGGTTTGTGAAACGCCGAAATATGCCACTAAAACTTCAACATTTAATCAGGTTCAGCTGCTCAGAGTTCCATGTTGTCTTCCAGGCGGTCTGCAGGTGGTGGCAGATCTGATCCACCTGGACCAGGAAATGTACGGCATGCAGAACGACCCCATCAACATGGCGCTGCGCCGCTACGCAGGGATGGCTGTGACTAACCTCACCTTTGGAGACGTCGTCAACAAGGTCTTTTAAATGCAACATAATTTACTCTCCCAGTCATGTGTGAGATATTTAAATGATTTAGGGGATAATAATTAACCACTAAACCTTGTCAGAAACAATTTACTCTATTTAGCATTTATAATCAATATATTAACATCATCCTCCTGCAGGCCACACTGTGCTCGAAGAAGAGCTGCCTGCAGGCTCTGGTGGCCCAACTGGGCTCAGACAGCGAGGAGCTGCACCAGGTGGTCTCCAGCATCTTGAGGAATCTGTCCTGGAGGGCCGACATCAGCAGCAAGAAAGTCCTCAGAGACATCGGCTGTGTTTCTGCTCTGATGACCTGCGCCCTGCAGGCCACAAAGGTAACAAAGACCAACCAACACACACAGAGGACGTAGAACGATAACAGGGTAAAGAGCTTTGGTAAGAGAGAAAACAGCTTCTATTCTGGATTTGTTTATCTTGTAGATGTTTTTCTGTTTTTAAGTGTCTATAATATATATTTCTATAACCCAACAGTCTGATGTGTCAGTGTGTAATGTGTTGATTGTGTCTGGTAGTGATGAACCTACAGCTCCTCTCAGCTTTATAGTGACTCTCAGCTCATTGTTTATCTGTCCGGCTGCAACTTTACTGTTCTGGTTCACTCTCAGCGGCTCTCATAGCGTCGTTTTCAGAGAGAAGAAGCTGTAAAAAGCCGCTGTACACTACCTGCTCAGCAGCAAACAATGAGATTGATATTCATTCCATCAAACATCATCCAACCACAGATTGCCTTCTAAAATGTGTTTCTGTTTTCCAGGAATCCACCTTGAAGAGTCTTCTGAGCGCTCTGTGGAACCTGTCGGCTCACAGCATCGATAACAAGGTGGCGATCTGTTCGGTGGACGGCGCTCTGGGGTTCCTGGTCAGCACACTGACATACCGCTGTCAGACCAACTCACTCGCCATCATTGAGAGCGGAGGAGGAATCCTCCGAAACGTGTCGAGTCTAGTCGCCACACGAGAAGACTACAGGTGTGTTTCTGAGACTCAGATACTGACTGTCACATCAAAGAAACATCTTCCTTTTTGTTATCACAAATCGTCACATTGAAGAAAAAGTACTTCCATTAAAATACTAGATTTAATCCACTGACTCTACTATTTTTTACCATCATTACCCATTAAGTTTAAACATTTGATTGTTAGATATCTTTGAGTGACCATCACCTCTTATTTCTTTCTTGTCAGAGTTACATTGTTGTAAGATAACTGATAACTGAAACAATGGCTCTATAGAAAGAGGAAGAAAAACAAATTCAAAGATATAAAAATAAAAACTACCGTATGCTTTGGAAAAGGCCAGTAGTGACATAAAGAATATGTGATTGGCAGTAAATTTGGCTAAAGATAGTATGGTACTTCAATAACTGAAGTAAATAAGTAACAATTTGTTCTGCTGGACATAAAAAATGTTGAATTGTGTGCTCCTTTCTTTCTATGCAGGCAAATCCTCAGGGACCACAACTGCCTCCAGACTCTGCTGCAGCACCTGCGCTCCCACAGCCTGACCATAGTGAGCAACGCCTGCGGGACTCTCTGGAACCTCTCTGCCCGAAGTCCAAAAGACCAGGAGCTGCTGTGGGACCTCGGGGCCGTTAGCATGCTACGCAACCTCATCCACTCCAAGCACAAGATGATAGCTATGGGCAGTGCTGCAGCTTTAAGAAACCTCCTCACCAATCGACCCCTGAAATATAAGGATGCTGCAGTCGTGTCCCCGGGCTCCTGCATGCCCTCGCTCTACATGAGGAAACAGAAGGCTCTGGAGGCTGAGCTGGATGCCAAACACCTAGCAGAGACTTTTGATACTCTTGAGAAACAGAGCCCCAAGCATCTGAGCCTCAACAAACCTCTACGGCACATTGAGAGCCTGGCGAAGGATTACGCATCTGATTCTGGCTGCTTTGATGATGACGAGGCCCCAAATGTCTCCACTAGTCTGGATACTGGGAGTTTCTCTATGCTGTCTATGTTCCTCACCAACTCTAACTTCCTGCAAAATCAGCCACGTAAGAGGGACAGCGAGCCTGAGAGAGACGTAGACCCACTGCAGATGATGGAGAGGAGACACGCACCTCCTGACGATGTGTCTGCTGCTGCGGAGAAGCTAGCGAAAAAGATCACCAACACGGTTGCCAAGATTGACAGGTTAGTGGAGGACATCACCATGCATACGTCCTCAGAAGACAGTTTGAGCCTCAGCTCTGAGGACCACCTTGCGGATTGGCCTTACGGACTGGATGAACTTAATGAAGCCCGAGCCAAATCATGCTCCCCCTGCCGTCTGTCCGATACAAGCAGCTTAGCCCATAGAGAACGCCTCAATAGAGCCCATGCCCTTCTGCGCCTCAAAACTGCTCATACGAGTGTGTCCACAGACAGCCTCAACAGTGGCAGCACCAGTGATGGCTACTGCGGCAGCAAAGACCAGGTCCGCCCCGCTCCAAGAGCTCTAATCATGCAACAACGACCCAACCAGCTTGATCTCAAGGTGGCTCATCAAGAATATCTTAACGTACGTCCTGCCGTGATGAATGAGACAACCCAGCAAGATATTCCAGAGAGAGACTCTGTGGACAACAAAGACATTAAAGCTTTAGAGCTCGGCAGCACGGATGCAGAAAAGAACCAAGAACCAGCTGCACAAACACCCGTCAGTGTATCCACTAAAGTCTCCTCTGATGTCAGCATGACTTCGATCAAGTTGTCTCCTTCTTATCAACAGGTACCACTCATTCAGAGTGTGGCCAAATTTGGTGTAGCAAAGACAGCGATCAATGTTCAGGCTGCCCAAGCAATGAGAAGGCAAGCCTGGGTCCCCACTGTGATGACTGGGGGGAGTATTACAAAATTTTCTCCAATGACATCAACAAGAAGCCCAACCATTGGAACGATGGAGACAGTCCAGAAATACTCTGTGGAAAACACGCCAATCTGCTTCTCCCGCTGTAGCTCGCTCTCCTCCCTCTCTTCTGGTGATGGAGCTCTGGATGGACAAAGTGATAATGAGCTTGAGAGTGACTCATCATTAGAAATCATTGAAGTGGAGGATGGAGAAGTGGTGAAGAGGCCTGAAGAGGACGAGACCTTGGAGGATCTGAGCGATAGCCAGCTGCTGATGACCGACTCAAAAACCTTCCCAAGCAAAGAGACAGGTCCCATTGAGATCCCCTGTCCTGCTAAAAGGGAAAAGGTGTTTCTTAGAGGGGCCTCACCAGCTATACCTGAAGACAGATCTCCATCCAGTTCATCTGAGAACTACATCCATGAGACGCCCCTGGTAATGAGTCGCTGTAGCTCAGTCAGTTCACTGGGTAGCTTTGAGTCTCCCTCTATTGCCAGCTCAATCCAAAGTGACCCCTGCAGTGAGATGATTGATGGAACAATAAGTCCCAGTGATCTTCCCGACAGCCCAGGGCAAACGATGCCTCCTAGCCGAAGTAAGACTCCTTGTTGCGTTGAGTCAAATGGACCGGAAGCACAGGGAGCAGGATTAGCAGGTCAGTGGGAAAACAGCCTGCGAAAGTTCATGGAGATTGCAGACTCCAAGGAGAGGTTTAACCTTCCTCCAGACCTGGACACCATGATCTACTTCACTGTGGAAAAGCCCACTGAGAATTTCTCTTGTGCTTCGAGCTTGAGTGCTTTGCCACTTCATGAGCACTACATACAGAAAGATGTGGAGCTGAAACTGACCCCCTTACTGCAGCAAAATGACAAAAATCTTCCTTTCCCTGATGAGGATGAGCAAGGGCTCGACCACGGTGAGAGATATAGTGAAGGCAACTCGGACGACGACATAGAAATCTTAAAGGAATGCATCAACTCAGCAATGCCATCCAAGTTCAGAAAAGTAAGACCTTCCTTGATGACCACAATACCTCCTCATATTCTCAATTCCCAGATCCGAAAACCAATACATCTTCCAGTGTACATGATGCTTCCAAATGGCAAAACTCAAATGTGTGCTGGGAGGAGAATTGTCATCCCACAGAAGGACTTAAAATTTGATGATTCGTCCTTCACTGATTCTGCAGAGGGTACACCTGTCAACTTCTCCAGCACAACATCACTAAGTGACGAAACACTTCAGTATCCAGTGAAGGAAAGGGGCGCCAAGGACTGCACAGCTAAAGGTATTAACAAGCAAGAATTGCTTGATGATGAGGCGAAGAGGATTGAAGACTTGAGGATATTCTCACACTTCCACAAACCAAACAGGATGAACTACCCACCCGAGATTCAAATGAACCGAACAATCAAACATGTCATTCCCACTCAGAGGGTGCTGATGCAGAGCAAAGAAGTAGCTGATAGAGTCGCTAGCCAAAGAAATCGTGATCAGTCTCCTAATCAACAGAAGAAGAGGCAAGGCCCTATCAGGAAACTGGAACTGCCAGTCATAAAGCAAAACGCAGAAGGTAACCTTAATCTGGGATCACAAAAAAGAAACGCAGTCTTTAAACAAATGACACATTCATCAGAGGAGAGTAACTGCTTCTACGATGATGAAAACGATGAAGAAACAACAAAACAACTGAGTAGGAAACAGATCAGGGAGGCAAGTAGGAATACTCTCTCTCGGAGCATGACAAATATTGGCAGGATTGATAATTCCCAAGGAAAGCATAGAGGGTTTCACAGAATAAAACAAAACCTAATAAAAGATGAAACTCTGGCATGTTACTCACTCAGCTCTTCTCTAAGTTCACTGAGTGATGCCGAGTTTGAGGATCATAAATCAAAAGCTCAACAAATATGGTACAAAAACAGACACAACAAAACACTGAACATGATGCAACAAACAAAGCCGATGAACATTCACAGCCAGTATGAAGAGCAGAGCTCACCAAGTTCTGTCAGCATGGATTCAGAGGATGACCTCCTTCAGAAATGCATAACGTCTGCCATGCCAAAGCAGAGACGGAAGCTGGCTGCCAGGAAGAAGAAAGCAGAGAGTACTCAAAAACAAAAGGCCTCTGATGGGTGGGACATGGATGAGGAAATGGACAGTGATGATACAGCGTGGGATAAAGATTCAGACCTCAATAGTGTTGAATGGAGAGCCATACAAGAAGGTGCTAATTCTGTTGTCACTGGTCTGCAGGCGTCAAAGTCTCAAGAGCCGTCCTCTGAAGAGACCGAATCAGTCTTGTCATTCATGTCAACGTCCAGCTTCACACCCAAAGAAAAGAAGTTTGCTAAAGACAAAAAGGCGAACAAACCTCTGGACTTCGCACAGCGCAAGCCAGTTCCAAACTTGCCAGTGGTTTTCAGAGGCAGGACAGTGATCTATACACCGAAAAAAGAGGAAGCCCCATCACAAAGACCTCCACCCAGGAAAGTACCAACCAAGACAGATGCTCCAAAGAACCCAAACCTTGCTCAGCACAGATCAAAGAGCCTTCACCGGTTAGGCAGACCCCAGGACACAGAGCTGTCTTTGCCAAAGAGGAGCTCTACTCCACCTCCAAGGATACCAAAAAGTTCATCCTCTGGATCATCTCAAAGCTCTACGCCGTCCAGGCAGTCACAGAGGAAGATAACATCCCCGATTCAGACAAATAAACCCATCCAGAAAAAGAATGCCACACCGGCTAGTAGCCCTCCGGTTAGTAGCCCCCCTGAAAGAAAGGGACGCTCTCCTTTTGTGAATCAAAATGAAAAATCCCCACCACCTAAAACTCAGAAGTCGCCCGTCAGAATCCCTTTTATGCAAAATTCAGCGAGGCAACCCAGACCTCTGTCACCGCTGGTAACCAACCAAACATCTGGCAAACAAAATCCGGTCAATGGGAAAAGGGTTCCACCCGCCAATCGATTTGACCTGGTCAGGATGACTTCTGTCCATTCAAGTGGTGGTGAGTCTGATCGAAATGGATTCTTCAGACAGCTGACGTTCATTAAGGAATCAAAGACTGTGCTGAGACGTGATGGCTCTGCACGCAATATGCCTGGATCTCAGAATGGATCTCCCCGCAGGACAGCTCCAGGAGCTTCTGCTGTCTTCCTCTGCTCATCACGCTGTCAGGAACTTAAAGCAGCTGTGCAGAGCCAGAGAAGAATGCAAGGAAAAGGTCCAGGACAAGCACAGCAAGTCCAAAGGCCAAACTCTGGCCTTCAGAAGCAGGCAACAACCCTCTCTAGGGCAACCTCCAGTGAACGTGACCTGTCTGCAAGACGTCCAGCCAGGAGAACTAGCTCTGAAAGCCCCTGCAGGGTGGCGCAGAGGAATGGGCCTGGCAGAGTTTCTGGACCAAGGCAGCAGCAGCAAGACAAAGATACCTTTAAACGCCACGCCTCATCACCGAGCATAAACATACTGAGCCGAGTGACCAGCCGTTCTTCCCTCCGCTCTTCATCCTCTGATTCAAGTGGAAGAGCAAAGAGCGAGGACGATACAAAGAAAAAAGGGCAGAGATCTGCGTCTCGGCTAAATGACAGAGTCACCTGGAGGAGAATAAGGGATGAAGATGTACCTCAGATCTTGAAAAACACTCTGCCAGCCAATGCATTACCTCTGGTGCCTTCTCCTGACGGGGAAAAGCCAAAGCCACCAGCTCGTCCAGGAAAACTGCCAACAATTCTGCTTGCATCACGCAAGACAAGTGATGCAACAGTCCAGACAGAAGATTTTTCGAGTAAGACCAACTCGAGCACCTCACCGACTGTAGAAACAGCTCCAGTGAGCTCAGAGGAAGCGGCTAGACTATCCCTCCTCAGAAAGATCAGCGCCAACTCGGGAAGTACCCTCCAAGATGGAGATTCAGACAGCTCCCTGAGGAGCCACAGCACTTCTGTGGGAACATCAGATAGCTATGTGGGTGGAGTTGTTCATTTCCGCCAAGGATCTCCCAGTAAGGCTGCGAGAGTTACTCCATTCAACTACATCCCCAGCCCGATGGCCTGCTGCCTGCAAGACACGCAGGGCCAGGCAGCCACAATCACTGAAAAGTCAGGGGAAAAGAGTGAGTCGTAGGACATTTCATAGACGACTGGACGACTACTGTGTTCCTGAATGAAACTCAGCACTTGGGTCAACAGACGAGGAGTGTGCTGCTCCCTATACCTCGGGTATTGACCCTTTTCTTTCCCCTTTCACTGCATTCAAGTTTGTGAATAATCGATCACAGCTTCCATCTACCATTCATAAAAGGTTGGATGTATGCACTGAGACAGATCTGACATGAGCAGACCACCAATAACATTGGGAGATGCATTTCAGAGAGAAAAATCTCACATGAAAAGGAGGTGCATCTTTTTCTACTTTTTTTTGTATTTGTAGAATAATCATTGCCTGGTAGAGATGTAGTGAAAACATAAAGCAAAAGACAATGAACTCGAGTTCAGCACATAAATCACCATCGGTCTCCTGGACAGAATCGATTAAATGAACAATATTATGCAAACTTTTGAATGACAACTCAGCTGGACTTTTATCTGAAAAGGTACGAACTGTGTCGGACTGTTGACAGACTCTAAAAAAGGACACAATAAACTGACATGTAAAGTATTTTTTACAGACAGTACATCAACGCTTTGGGCCTTTGCCTCACAATTCAGCTGAATATGATACACTGTTAACCTTTGCTGTTTCATACGGAGCCCAGTTTGGTTGAAGGGTACAATTTTGATAAAACACTCCTTCAAATTAATAGCATTCTCACCTTCGATCCATGTGTCCTTGTCCCCTCGACACTTGTGCTGTAGATTTTACACAGTTTTAGTTTGATCTTGGGCTAAGGTACTTGCATATACTTTATTTTTCCGATTGAAACACGCTGTTGAGTTAGCATTGGCATCCCTTTAATGTATATTACAGGCTTAAAACTGGATAATGTATGTTTGGGAACTCTTCATAGCTATGGATAGATGCAAAGAAGGCCATGATTTCTTTAATTTGACTGTACAAATTAAATACAAACTAAAGGTTATTAATTTCAGGGGATGATTTATCACACAGTTTTCCCTTGACACCTACTGGACTCCATCATTGCTGCATAAAATATTATAGCAAATATGTCATTCTCCAAACTATCAGCTGGGTAACTTCACACTCTCCTGTACTCTTTGTCTCAATCGGTATTGTAAATAACATGCAGATATACAAAATCTTCAAAGCTTCCTGGTGGGTAAAAGAATCTTGGTGTTGCTCCCTGACAGCATGCTAATATATTCACTGACTGTATACACACAAACACACACACACAACTGTTAACATTGTGGAAACTGGACAACAGTGTTGTTCAGTGGTAAAACACTTTCTAAAGCCCAATCAGAGCATTACTAGCCATCTGTATTCTAGTGCTGCAAAGACCTATAATGATATAAACTATCAGCGTAGATGAACAAAGCAACCACACGCCTCTGTTAATCGAATGTGATGATATATGCGTGTTTGCTACCGGATTCAGGAACTTCTGTTTTCTGTTAAGTATTTCCTGTCAGGAAACAAAAGGAGTCGATTTGATGACGGTTATTCCTCTGGAAGTCTTTATAATGTGTTAATAACTGCTTAAATGTGTTGCCGTAAAAGTAGTGATAGGTCAAGAAGTCGAATATTAAGACGATGAATATTCTCTGTAGTTGTACCATCACTCTTTCATGTGTGTTCAGAGATCAAAGACAGCAGAGTGCTGGACCGAACAAAGATGAATCTACATTAAGGGGCTATTTAGTCATAAAAACAAGGTTTTTGTATTTGCTGATAACACCTTACTGTATTCCCAAAGCATGTTTTCAGTATGAATAAAACCCAAGTAGCTTTTGGATGCTGGCCATTTTACAATATCAAAGTGATAATCACCAAAACCAAATCAAATATTCACTCAATATATTGCATAGAGGCTCAAATAAGGCTCAATAAGTGTTTGAGTGTATGAATCGATTCTACGAAGCAATCTCAGTGCTTGTGGTTGTATATTTATGCACAGATTATATCCATGGTGAAGTTTTTTGGCCTGAAAGCAGGGACAACATTTATACCTTTAACTTAAATATGTGTAACTTCAGTGTCAATCATAATGTTGGAACTTTGAGTGCTGGGTTTCACAAATTTCTGCTTTTAAAGATATAATTCATGAAATTGAATCTCATTCAGTAATTATCTCTCAAGACTAGAACAAAAAAGACCTTCTCATGTTTTTTCTATGATTCCAAATCCTTTCACAGGTCTGAAGCATGATATAGAAACACAGGCTATGAAATTATTTCTGATCACTTCACGAGTTCAGAATCTTATTGGCTCCTTATTTAAGCCCATAACTGTAGGTGTGAAAGGTGGAAGTACAAACTTTGTGGTTTGATCCTCAGAAGAAACACTGTTAATCCAGTTTAAACCGGTAAAGATCAAAGTCTTTACAGGGAATTCGTCATGTTTAAATCCCTTTAGAAGGTCCTGGAAGTTTTTCCGCCATCACTGTCAGCGGCCTTGTTCACGCCGGACTGCAGACGAGTTTCTGGATGAATTTTAAATAAAACTTTTTATCTACATTTAGCGATCACTTGTTCCAGTTCATAAACTGAAAAACTAATTATTCGGAAAAATAGAATTTGTGCATGTGAGCGTATGATTAGATTAATTATTAACACAACGAGATGAGTCTTGTTTTATGATACGAGGCTGCATCGAGGTCGGTTTTCCCAGCAGTGAACGCGTGAACGAGGCCACAGAAGCATTATGGTGCCATGTGAAATAGGCAAAGCAACAGAGGTGTGTCATTATAAATGTTTTCATCCAATAAAAAGTGACGTGTTTCATTATAAGTGTGGGCTTTCTTTCCAAACAGACGCAGGTATAACACTGAAAATGCTTTTTATTTTGTTTTTATTAAATGTTCAGTTACAACTTGTGAATGTGAATCTATGAAGGCGTGTTAAGAAGAAGAACTGTAAAACATTTGAGCTGAAAATGTTTCCAGAAAACAGATTTTTCTCTGTACAGTCGTTGCTGTTTGAGGCGATTTAACTCTAAAAGAAACTGAACCAAGGATCCAAATCAGCTAAAAATGTCCTTCATGAATCCACCTGAACAAACATCTGATGATCTTTCATTCAGATACAACGAGGGCTGAAATTACTGCAACTAACATTGATTTTCTCATTTGTTTGGTTGATGAAATGCTGAAAAATAGCAACCAATGATGTCTTTGATTTGTTAGTTTTGTCTAATGAACAGAAACTAAAGATATTCAGATGACTGTTATAAATGTTGAAGAAAAAGAGCAAATCACATTTAAGAAATAATAATCAATCATCAAAATAGTTGTAATTACTCTACTGATAAAACTTCTCAATGACAGTATTGATACTGATTGATCCTTCATGAAGTAGAACTACCAAAATCTTTGTTCACATATGTTTAAATATGAGTTTTCTCTTCCTTTATTTCATAACAATGCATATTGATCAGTGTTTTACTGTCTGTTGGTCAAAAGAAATGATCAATTTTCAATTATCACTTCAAGTTCTGGTAACTTGTCATTATTGCTGACATTTTAAATACTGAATAATTTCTAGAAACTATGAATCATTTGTCAAAATAGTGGGCAATTTATTTTCTGTCTATTGACTAATTGATTGGTTATTTCAGCTCTAGAGACAAAACCTTCTTTACAGCTGCAACCAACGATTACTTTCATGATCGATTCATCTGCCAGTTATTTTCTTGATTGATCATTTTGTCTATAAAATATCAGAAAATAATGAAAAATGTCTTCTTTGAGCCCAATGTGCTGTCTTCAAATGTCTTGATTTGTATGATCAAAAGTCCAAAATCTGAAAATGATCATGTATCTTACTTAAAGCTGAAAGTCTCACGTTTGAAAAACTGCAATACGTAAAATTTTGACTTTTTTTTCTTAAAAAAAAAAATAGACAAATGATTATTTGATTATCAAAATAATTGTAGTTTATTAATTTTCATTCAATTGGTGAATCATTGCAGCTTTACTTGTCAGCTTAATACACCACTAAAGTCTTCCAGTCACATTAATGCATCTCACACACACAGATTTCACTCTTGGGGTCAGAGGTCACAGGTCAGGTGACACTGGAGCTCCTGAAACTCTGTCAGGGGCTCAAAGCTGTGAGCTGCAGTTTACAGAACAGTCAACACTGTTGAAAAAAGTCCCGTTCAGCGAAGGAGAGTCTAATGCAGTCAGAGTGTTCGACCTTTGACCTCTGTCACGTCCTCTTGCAGCTGCTCGCCTGCTGCTCGCAGCTCGGCTCTCTGCTGCAGCAGCCGCTCTCGAGCCTCCTGCAGCCGCTCGTTCAGCTCCAGATACTCACGACACTGCTGGAACTTCAGCTGCACGTCGCTGTCTGGAGACGGCCGGGACGAGTCTGAGGGAAACACAAGGAGAACGTTCAGGGAACCAAGAACAGTCAGTAAACTACAGGAGAACAAGAGAAGTACAACTGGGGAACTTTCAGTAAACAAGAAGAAAATGTTGGGAAACATGATGGTGTGAAGCAGCAAGGGATGATGGGAGTCGTTGTCAGTGGGATAGGATTACTCCAGTGTTGATGGTTCAGGATGTTTTTACCCGCAGAGGTCTCCTCCTCTCCAGAACAAACGGACCCGCTGATTACAGGTAAAAACACTGAATAAAGCAGTTTCAGCTAAAAAAATCAGTGTTTCTCCACCATGTTGGGCGAGCAGCGGACTTCCTGGAGGGGCTGTTAGCCGAGCTGCTGCTAACGTTTGCCCAGTTTATTTCTCTGATAACTTAAGATCCAGACGTCCAATGACTAAAATCCTTCTTGCGGCTAAAAGATCAAGTTAAAAACCAGCTAAATTTATCATGAAAATGTGGCTTCAAACTGAATAAAAGTCAATTTCTAACAGTTTGTGTGGAACAAGCACAACAAAGCCCATGTATTATCTTGTATGTGTGGAAGTTACTCTTTGCTAGACGCCATTGTAGCGGACAAACACGGCGCAGACGCATGCATCTTGTGCACTATACTCTTTGGTAGAGGAGGTATGACGCCATTGACAGGCCACCAAATGAAACGGTCCGTTACTTTGATTAAAATGACAGATTTCTCTGGGTTTGAACATTAATGTAAGAACACAACTCAACAACATATAGAACATAGGTCTAGTTGTTTTAAGCATTTTAATGAGGAATAATTACAGATAAGAGCTTTAAAATAATAATTCAACATGTTGTGAAATCTTCTCGTTCAGATTGATTCTTCACTCACAGCAGCCAGTTAGCTTAGCTAAGCATAAAGACTGGAAACAGAGGGAAACAGCTAGCCTGCACTGATTAACACTGATTAACATGTTACATCTTGTTTGTTTAATCTGGACATAAAAAGCTTTAAAGTGGTGAATTCTCTGCTGCCAAATGAAAACTATTAATTGGATCCAGCTCTCTCAGATGGGAGGGGTTGGACTTCAGAGCTGAGGCCAGAGAAGCACAGCTGATCTCTGACAAACTGCAGTTAATCAATCTGAATAAAGAATAAATGTTGTAGATAAAAAATCAATACATTCACAAGTAAATTTCAGGCTTCAGAGACGCAGGCTTCGGGGAACGCGTACAGCTTTTCCAGTGTCATGTGTTCAGGAGAGTCATTCTATAACGTCCTGTTTAGATTAGATTGTTATTTTAACTGTACTGAAGGTTTTGAATTTGGATGATGATGTCATCCTGAAGCAGCTGCAGTCCCCCGTCTCTCCTCTGACTCTGCAGATCTGTGTGGACTCACCTTGTCCGGTTTTTTCCAGGATGCTGAAGACCGGGTCGTTGGGGGTGGCTCGGTCGATGTCCTCCAGGATCTGGTCCACTGTGGGGGGGTTGGGACGGCTGGGCAGCACCACCCGCTTCTTACTTTTAGAGACGATATTCATTCTGCTGCTTCCTCTTGCATCTGAATCATGATTTACATAAATTAGTATAAGTATTGGTATTGGTCAGTGAGTGAAGCAACTGAACAAGTTTATGATTTAAGACACGTGTGGAAAATTAACTTTGACCGTTTTGCAGCCATCAAAATAAACATGAAACAGAGAAACAGCTGCGACTCTTCCTCCAGGTTTTACGTGTTTAAAATGTTAAACTGAGACTAAATAACTGCTTCTAACATTCAACAGTCACATTAACTATCATGTTGATTTAAATCAGTGTCTTATTTATCACTGATGCATTCATTAATCTTCCCACAGACACGTAGAAACTCTTCCCCAGACTTCTCTTCATTCAAGTCTGAATTGATATTAAATTACGTGCGGATGGATGTTCACAGCTAGCTGGACATAAACCAAAATAGATTTCTGACTAACTCTTATTTACTCTTTAATTCGGCATTGAAAGAATGAATCAGGAAGAAACGTTAATGAATAATTAAAGCTGCATCTCTTTCTGACAGTCATCTTCCAGCAGCTGAGAGACAAACCCGCTAGTTTAATCAGTCCAGATCTCATTATTTGTTGCAGCCTGGTGAAATACTTATAAGCCGAATTCAACAACAAGTCCTTTAGTTTCATACGAGGACTTCAGCTTTAATATAAGATAACTTTATGTTTGTCGATAAGCAGTTATTTGTAGAGTCTGCGAACATTTTGATGGAGTTCGGCTTTCTGTTTTAACAGGCCGGAAGGATGATCGGTGCTCACCGGGGTTCAGTCGTCCTGCTTCTGCTTCTCTGGTGCAGCGGACAGCGGGATATGTTCATCAACTGAATCTGATTATGTAGAGAAAAATTTGATCTGCAAAACACTAAACAAGAAGGCTGCTGGATGAATAAACGTCACAAACAACACGACACGTCCGACATGTCAACGTGCATCTGACACGTCAGCACGTCGACGCAAGAAGCCACGCCCCTCCAGAAACGTGTCATTGTTTTTTTGCCTTGAATTTATTTAAATATATAACCACCAACATGTCTATTTTAAGTCAAACTGTCTTAATAGCATAAACAACAATCATGTGAATGGGTTTTTGATGGAGACTTTTACTGATATTGAAATTAGCTGAAAAACGAATTATGCATTCCAGTTTTTATTCAAATTTACTGAATGTATTTTACTCCTATTTTTAATGCACATATATTTTAAAGGCAAGGTTCCCAGTGTTCCCAATGTGTTAAACCAGCAGTCAGGTGTCCATATGAGCAGTGAAAGAGGTTTTCCTGGCTGTAATCATTCCTCCTGTTCATAATGGATATTAAAAGATCTCCTTCGTCCACAGTGTGTCCAGATAGACATTTAAAGTGTGTGTGAAGCTTCTGTTCAGCTTCAGCAGTCTGAGTTAGTCATATCAAGTGGATATCTGACACATTTACAGTCTTTTTAGCATCAAATTCTCCTCTTTGTGTTTCCCTGTTGAGCTGCATGTGGAAGTATAGAAACAAAAAGAGGGACTTTGCCACTAAAAAGACTGTAACGTTGAAAGATATCTACTGGATTTGACTCATTTGGACGCTGAAGCTTCACTAGAGTCACTTTCCTTGTATTCAGAAACATACTTGGCTAATAAAGCTGACCCTGATATGTACATTTATCTGATATATATTTAAAAACATAGCAAAACGACTATTTGTCCAATGTGTATATATATGTATGTGCATTATGTGCTGACATTAATGCAACATTCATGCTATACAGGATGAAAAGTAACGATAAAGATTCCCATAATTACATCAACTATTAACACAGGGTGATAGCCAGAGTGTGATTTACTGTTCATAAGTTAATATGGTTTTATGAGGCTGTAATCTTCATGCTACGAAGCAAACAGACGTTTTAACGGTTAGTACTTTTTATTTTCTATCATAATTTGATTTTCATACAGTCACGTATGTTCATAAACAAAACAAAACACACTCAGAAACACATCATCAAAAAAACCCAAAACAAAGACACAGTGTCACTGATGTGAAGCACCAAGAACCAGCTGATAACATCCAACTGCAACAGCTGCTGCAGTTTTATTACTTAAACCACCTGCTAGAAATCTACGGAGGCTGAGAGGAGCCACGGAGAAAGAAATAACTATTTTTATGCTTTCAATTTAATAATATGAGCTCTAATTTTGTAATCCATACTGAAGATATTTCCCCTGTAACATCAGTTATTGATCTAAGCTGGATCCAAGGCATATATCATATATAAACACACAAATATATACATCCATGTCCACAATGAAACTGAGTTTTTATGAAGTGGATAACATCTGCAGGAGCATGAAAGTGTTTACAGTATTCTACTGGATATTATAGGGATGTCGGAGATAAAACAGTGCTGTGCTCAGAGTTTATTCACAGTGAGGGTTCAAATTATTATTACACTGCATGAAAGAAAAAAAAGTTATTAAATCAAGAACACAACTTATTTTTCTCTCCATGGCCCTCCCACCCCTGGGCTCTGTACAAATCTAAAACACACATAATAAAAACCAAAAACTGCAGCTATTAAAAAAAGTGCATCGTAACACAGGTGCAGGTGGCGCCAGCTGAAAATGCAGCAGCTATAAATTTCTTTTCCTGACAGGTTTACATCTGCAGGTGTGAAATGCTGCTGCTGTTACTTCCCTTTCCTCTAGGTGGAGCAGGTAGGCAGCTGTAATTGGTGGAACAGCTCCCCCTGGTGGAGAATCTGCAACCTGCTAAATGTGAAGTTATTATAAACTGGTTCTATGAGGTGCTTCACATCTAAAAAAAACAAAAAAACAAAAAAAACATCCCATTGACCCCCAAATGTATCATAAATATAAATAAATAAAATTTAAAACAGCATTTTCAGAATCAGATTCTGTTTCTTTGCTGTTTGAAGAGTCAGTCTGAGTTTTGGACTAAACAGCCCACAGTAGGTTTTTTTTATATTAAATCATGTTACACGTCTGATATAAAACTGAAATGAGTCTCTTTGACAGCAGGTTGTCTTCTTGTCTGAGTGTTGGAGGAGTCTTCTGCTCCTCTCCGCTGCTATCTGCAGGTCTGAAAAACAAAAAAAAGTTCAGGAAAATACTGTTGAAAGAGGCAGTAATGCTTTATTTGAAGGGTTTGTAGGTTCCCAATAATTATCTAGACAATTTCCTAGAAGAAGTAATTTATGGTAATAATTACAGGTGAAATAGAGAAACTGTTCAATTGATACATTTACCTGGACAGTTTTTTAGTCAGTGCAGTTCAAGGTCACAGTTTTATGTGCATTAATACAGCTTTCAATAATAAATGAAGAATTAATTAATATTTACTTGGATTTTAATGGGGCACCTTTCAAGGTAAAACATTTTTCCTGTAATTAGTACAAACTTACAAAACTTACAACTCCCTAGGAGATCATTGTGGACCCGTATATCAAAGCATTACATTATTATAATGTAATAATCATATTAACAATTATTTCACCATTTTTGTTTACACTCATTAGGAATTCTGAATCTTGGGAAAATTCAGAATTCTATGGAAAAGTGTACGGACACAGAAAACTGATGAACACGTTGCACAGCTTGACTGCAGGAAACACTGAACCTGAGACATTTAATTGGATTAAACATCTTTAGTAGCGGCAGTAATAACAGACGCTATACATACCTTCATGAATACTTTTTATCATCTCAACCTCACAAACTTTATTACTGTGTGATTATAAATATGTTCTGTGATCACGTGAATTATTTTATGATCTCAAAAACACAAACTTGTTATGTAACAAAACTAAAAAAGTATCTTTACAAAAGTCCTCTGTGTACAAAGAGCCAAATATTTCAACATGACAAGCTTTGTTTTTATGTGATCATGAAATAATTATCCTCTCTGGGCTTCCATACTAAACCACCATATACGACTTACCGTCAGTCTACACTGAGCTCCTGATGATCCTGATGTGCAGACATACAAGAGAACCAAAGATCAAACACAAAGTAAAGACCACCTTCACTTTAAATAAAATATCTCTGCTGTTACACACAAAAAAACACAAAACTGTAGGTTTGGCGCTTTTCTTCATAAGTTTACAATCTGCACAACTGCCTTTAACCTCTGAGAAGCATTTATATAAAACAGATCATATCTAATTAATGAAACACGCAACTGATTAATATTTTACTTAAAAGTTCCTCCGTTTCTAGAAAACCAGACCAATTTATTGTATGTTTGTCTCCAACCTAGCTTCTGAGCTAACGTTGAATGAACAAACAAAGAGTTTGCCACTGCACATGCTCAGTAGCATCTGTCTTACACAGAACTACTCTCTAGAGACTGAAAACGTGATGCTGTTATTAGTCTTTGGAGCCGTTTCTAAACAAACTAGTTCATCAGCAGATCAGTCAGGGAGTCAACAGGTGTAATATGAGCAGCAGGTAAGGATGGTTGGGGGCTGTTAGAGGCTTTTTTACATCTGTTCAGGTCTTCAAAGACTCCTGCTGCTGCAGCCAAACCTGCTGCCCAGCACCACTGAAGAAGAAAGCTGCTTTACGTTAAACCATTACAACACAGAGACTCAACGAGGATCACTGAGGTTCATGCTAATACTCTTCACAACACATACACGGTACCATATGCTACTGTAATGTCTGAACACCAACCAGTTAACTTACCACACTGGTTAACCCAGGAAAGGCTGGAACAGGTAAGAGGAAGGCTGGGTTAGCACTTTATTCCTCATCTCTAATCTGAACGTGCAAACATTTTTATAGTCATCAACCAGCATTTCCTCCCATCAGGACACTAAAATAGTACTAAAATACAAATGTCATTGTGATCATATTTAATATAATTGTGGTGGAACCAGGCAGCTTTCAGTGTAGTTAATGGGGGCGAATGTAGGAATGACTGAAGATGTTGTGAGAATAATCTGAACCTAAAACACATCCAGAAATATGGAAATTGCAGCTTCAAACAGACCTCAGCACAGCAAGGTGCTGCACATCTACTCTGTCTGTCTCTGTGAGGGGTTGAAATGTCAGCAGTCAAAGTTAGATAGAGCTGATGATACTGAACTGGTGTCAGGATGCTGTTAGCCTAGCTTAGCATTGCAACTAGAGGCTACAACATCAAAACAACAGCCAAGACCTGGAAATTCCAAATCAACACTTCTAAAGCTAACTAATGAACATGTTTGTTATATTTATAATAAACCACAGTTAAAGGCTTCATGTAATGGAGAAAAGCAGCTGTGGTTTACGTACTGGTCGTTCTTCACTGGGCTCAGAAGGACCTCCTTTAGCTGCTGATGTTTCTCCTGATGTACTTGGTAAACTTTTAGCTTCAGGCTGAGCGGCCGGCGGCATCGGACTCACCAGGGATTTATTTTTCATCAGAGTGGAAAGGACTGAAGACAATGAAGGAAAGCAGAGGACAATTTTTCAAATAGTATTTTAAAATGTTTGATACTGGTGTGTAAGAGCCGTTTACTGGTGTTGAACAGGTCTGTACCTTCTCTGGTGAGGTTCTCGGCGGCGCTCATGGCCTTCCCACTGAGGTCGCTGACCATGTTGTCCACTGTGGCCTCGTGGCGGAGGAAGATGGGACGAACCACTCGGTTGTAGATGACCTGGGAGCCGTTCCACGTTATTGGCGCCATGCACCACAACAGGAAGAGACACTGTAACCACAGAGACACTGGACATGGATTGACAGCCTGGTTCCAAATGGCTGAATCTTTGGGTTTTGTGGAGCAATTTTAATATCATGCTTGCAATGATTTTGCAATGATCAATGGTTCTCAAGTGTTGCCTCACCTTAAAAGCGTAGTAGAACGGGAACCAGTAGAGGAAAATGTCGGAGAAGAACTCGCCCAGGCTGAAGACGCCGTACACCACCCAGTACGTTAGCCATTTTGTATCGTCTTCTTTGTTCGCACTTTCGATGGCTTTGATTCTGCAGATACAAGTAGAAACAACTTGTTAGAGACCTCCTCATCTACACCTGGTATTCACCTGTGATCAGATGACGATCCAGAAAGCCCCATGACATACGCAAATCTTTCACTCAGCTCTAAAATTGGAGGTCGAGGTGGTGGATGGATACATATGTTTCATGCAGGAGACCGGAGTTCATCCCGTCACAGACCTGTAGTTAATGTTCACCATTTTAATAAGTGTAACACCATCTTAACTGAACCTTAACAATACTGTAGTTCATTTTAAAAAGATTGTTACTGGACTGTCATTATCTAGAGTTCTGCAGAATCGTCTCATATTTGTATATATATTGTCTGGTGATTAGGTTGGTAGTTGAGTCTTCGACCGTGCACATTAAAGTTTGACATCAGAGAAACTCATGAAGCTGTGAAACCAGGGTTGAACTGAATCTGAAGTTCTCTGATTGGGTGTTTCTCACAGCAATGCTCTCTGGGACTCGTAGACTCGTAGATGAGTTTCATGTCCATCACAGTGTTGGATGTACATGTCTCTGTGATTGAAGGAAACCCAAGAAGCAGAATCAAAATAAGAAATACTCACGAATAAAATGCTGGATAGACAAAACCAATCAGGTTGCAGAGGAGGGCGGCACCATATCCGTACACCAGGTAGAGTCCTGTCAGTGAGACGGCACCTGGAGGACACACAGGAGACAGACTTCATATACACACTGATGCAGATCAACAACGGAGGTCTTCCACTTTCTGTTCTCCATCTGGTCCTGGACTTTCAAGAGTAGGCTTCCTTATTGATAAAGCTTATCGTTAGGGCCGACTGGGTCCACCTTGGATCAGCCTTTAGTTATGCTGCTATAGACCTAGACTGCCGGGGGACTTCCCATGATGCACTGAGCTCCTCTCTCCTCCTCCTCTCCATCTGTATGCATTCATTTAACATCAATGCATGTTATTAACTTGGCTTCTTCTCCAGAGTTTTGTGCTTTCTCGTCTTGCAGCAGACCTTCAGATGAAAGCCAACTGCTGTGCAGCATAACACCCACTGCTGCTGCTGTTATTATTTGTCATATTTTTGTTGATATTGTTATTATTATGGCTGCTGTGCTTCCCCAGCCGGTCAAAGCACATGGCTGCCCACCTAGAGTCCGGTTCTGCTTGAAGTCTCTTCCTTGCTGCTGTTGCCAAATGTTGCTTATGAAGGAAATTGGGGCCTCTCTAAATTAAAGAGTTCAGTCTAAACATGCTCTATGTGACGCTATATAAATAAAACTGACTTGAGTTACATAATAACACATAATGAGATAATAACACTTTAAAGCTGCTGAAAACAGTACTGAAGCTCACTTTGGAGTTCTGGGTTACACAAACCACCAGACAGATCTGTGTTTAAGATGAGGAACTGGTGATGAGTTACAAGTTTCAATACACTTCACATCATAAATCTTCATTGTATATTGTCATCATGGCAGCAAATCTGGATGTTAAATGTTATACATAGAAGCTTCACATCAACTTTTAAATGACTGTGTGGACACTCACATCACTTCCACTGAAAGCACATTTGAAGGAGATCTTTTAATATCCAGTATGAACAGGAGGAATGATTACAGCAAGGTAAACCTTTCACTGCTCCTACAGACACCTGACTGCTGGTTTAACACACTGGGAACACTGGGAACACTGGGAACTGTCCTTTCCAGTTTGCACATAGAAACTTTGAAAACAAATTGCACATACATGGTTCTGCACAGAGAAGAGAACAAGAGGAAAACTATGTTTCTGAGCGGAGGGAGAAGTGTTTATTTGGCTGCCTCACATTTAAAGACAGTTAGGATTCTCCTGCTAACTCTGCATCTGACAGCCTCACTGAGCACAGCAGACAGACAGGAAGTGGTATAAAAACTGTCCTACCTCTGATCAGCTTATGAGGCGGTTCGCACATGGAGGCCGGTCTGCGCTGCTGTCTGTCTCTGAGGATAATCTGCTTTAACTTTATAGCAGGAGAGTGGAGAGAGTGGGGGACACTGTGCACCAGGCACTAGTGACATCATGTCCTGCCTCCCCGTATGTGTGTGTTTGTTTGTGTGTGTGTGTTACTGATCCACTGTATGACCATCAGTGTGGTATGAATAGACTGCTGTTTCTGCTCAGCTAAGCACATCCTCATGTAACCAACTGATTCTACATAAGTGCTGGAGGCTTATTAATAGTTATTGTTTATCATGTATTAAGGGTTTGATTCAGAGCGCTCCACTTAAAACTTCAACTGCCTGTCACTATAACCTCGCTACGACACATTGTCTCCATAAAATCATGGGCAGAGTTGAAGCAGTTAGCGCGCAGTGTGTCCACACAGTCATTTAAAGTGTGTGTGAAGCTTCTATTCAGCTTCAGCAGTCTGAGTTAGTCATATCAAGTGGATATCTGACACATTTACAGTCTTTTTAGCATCAAATTCTCCTCTTTGTGTTTCCCTGTTGAGCTGCAGGTGGAAGTATAGAAACAAAAAGAGGGACTTTGCCACTAAAAAGACTGAAACGTTGAAAGATATCTACTGGATTTGACTCATTTGGATGCTGAAGCTTCATATTAGCTTCACATAAACTTTTATGAATGGATCTTCTAATGATTACAGCAAGAAAAAACAGCTTTCATGTTCATTGGGGCTCCTGAACGTTGGTATAAGACTCAGTGAACTCGTTGTTTAAAAGCTACATTAAAGAACTTCATACAATAAAAAACATTAAAACTACAAAAACAAACAGTTATTTAGTAAACATACACTGATTGATTGTTACTGAAAGAAACACCATTTTGTATATTTGTAACTTCATATTGATATCAGGTGGTGGTAATAACACCTGATATCATATGATTGAAGTTCCTTACTTTGGTACTTTGGTCATGTGATAAACACAAAAATCTCCACGACACATGAGCAGCTCCGCAGAGGAGGACCATGAGATGTGGTTGAAGGAAAAACAAAGTAAGTGGACCATATATACATATATACATAGATAAATAAACTAAACTAACTAAACTAAAGGAGAAAGAAAATAATACGGCAGCATAGGACTGCCATGCTTAGTAAAAAATATGCTTTTACATTTCTCATTATAATAAAATATCTAGTTTAAACAAGAAAGTTTTCTCAATAAAACAAAATATATTTTCAGTATAACAAGAAAAAAACAAATACACAAACACATCCCCACACGGATGGGACAGTTTAGGGACCCAAAGTGTCTGTGAAGTGTTTAGAGTTTATTACGTGTTTGGACTAAAAGAAAGTGAGACTTGATCATTTCATTCAAACGTTCAGAAGCACTGCCGTTTTTATTAGATACAATCTAATATGTCAAATGCTTTTCACATTATAACTAGTGTTTATTCCAATTATAACAAGAAAATTTACTAATCATTGACATAATCATCTTATATTAGATGATATTTATTATAATGAGAAAGTTTATCTCATTATAACAAGAAAACCTTTTTTCTTAAACATGATAGATTTTCATTATATTAACAAAATTCATTCAAAGTTCATCAGTGTCCCCTGACAAAAGTCAAACTAAAGTCACTTCCTGTGCATGCGTGCACCTTTTCCTGCTGTATGCAGTTTAAATATCCAGTGGGAAAGATGGTAAAGATGAAAACTCATATAGAGAGAGAATAAATACATTAAGCCGGCTGTAAATATGATAAAAATTGGTTTTATATGATTAAAATCTTAGTCTTGCATCAATAATTAATTACATAGGTTTTATAAAGTAGTTGTTGCTAACATGTTAGCAAACAGCTAACTACTTTCACATCCAGCAGACACAGAGCAACATGATCATCTCATAGTGTCAGTAAAGACTTGTGGGGTTCCTCAGGGTTCTGTTCTCGATCCTTTATAGTTTCACTTTAGTTAGAGGTGCTTTATATGATGTATTTTTCCATTTGTTTTCATTAAATCAAACTTTAAAATCAACATCTGACATTTAATCAGTTTATAAAGTAGTTGTTGCTAACATGTTAGCAAACACAGAGCAACATGATCATTCCATTGAAGTCGAATTTGAATGTAAGTCAAATATTTATTCTCCTTTCAGCTCTGGTTTGGTCTCCTCCAAATCCTGACAAACATATCTGGCTTTTTAGCTGCTCGATGTTCCACTTTCTTCACCAGCTAGTCGCTAACTGTGTGTCTGCTGATGAACAGGTAGAGTACAGCAGGTTTGAACCAGACAGGAAATGTGCTGCAAAAGCAAAAACCTCAGTAGAGCAGCAGGGTTTGTCACTGCTAACACCTTTCACATTACACAGTTATTTGATCCACAGTTTATATAAAAATAGAAGTTTAAACACAGAGAATAAACTCCAACATGAATGTGACCCAGAAAACATTCTCAGGTTCATATTTACAGGCTTCACAGTGTAACAGCAGCTGCAACCTGTCGCTGCATTTGGCTTCATGTTTACCGGAGGATTAACTGAATCCTCTTCAGATATCCATTGACATTCAACAGGTAAACACAAACCTACTGAACATAAACAGAACAACAGCAGAACCATCCAGAACATGTGTGTCAGGATCCGATGAGGGAGAACAACAACAACAACAAACCTCACGTACCCACTGCGATGATCTTCTTCTTGATCCCTGTTTTTTCCTCCAACTTCCCCAGAACGTCTGTCACCACATTTTTCTCATTCAGAAACTTTTCGGCTCGGTCTTTGATGGAGGAGAGGATGTCCAGCAGGCCCATGGTCCTCAATCAGGTCCTCAAATAACAGATGAGACAGAGGGAGACGACCTGTGTGAGAGAGAAAACACAGCGGAGTGTAATCCCCCAACAGAGACAATCTGCTTTAATGAGGGGGCGGAGGAGGGTGGGGGGAGGAAGAGGAAGAGAAAAAAAGAGGAAGAGGAAAAGAGAGGATGAGGAAGAGGAAAAGAAAGGAGGAAGAAGTAGTGAAGGAGGTGTCCTGCTGGTCCTGAATGTTAGCAGCTTCAGTGCTGCTGACTCTTAGCCTGCATTAACTAGCTTCTAATTTTAGTTTAGCATTAGATGCTAAATGGCTGCAATTATTAAGTGCTTTTATCCAAAACTCACTGACCCAGTCACACAATGAGTCTGTCCTCCCAAGAAAAACTACACAACAGGTTGTAATATCAGTTGACCTACAGTTAGATAGTTTGTGTGACAGCTGCCATCTAGTGGTTGTAGTAACTGTGAGGTGGAGCAGTGCTGCAGTTCAGATGATGTTTATATATGTGGACAGATTTCATTCAGAGGAGGCTGGATGGAGGCTTTAACCCAACAGTGGACTTTATCACAGGAGATGCTGATAATTTCCTGTTTCCAACTGCAAGTCGGGACGTTTCTTTAAAAAGCATAACTATGATCATCCCCTAACCCATGTGTCTCTGACCTTAACAAAGTGATCATTTTAACCCAAACCATGGTCTTCATGGTTTTCATATTGTGGCCGTAATGAACACTGCAGCCTGTTGAGGGCGCTGTATAAGACAGAGCCACACCTCCACTCTCTGTGATGACAGGATGACATCCTGCAGCGGTGCGGATGAGCCTCAGAGGAGGAATGCGTCCTGCAGGCTGACACACGCCTCCTGTCAGTCCTGACAGCAGATACCAAACCAGCAGCAGATACCAGACTCTCACTGCAGTCTGACAACAACAGAGCTCTGCTGAGAGGAGATGAGAGGATACCGAGGCATCAAGTACACTTTGTTCATCTTTTGCTACATCTTCTGGGTGAGTTTCTCTGTTTCAGCAGTGTGATGATGAAATCTGTCACTTCACAGGTTCAGTAGTGAGTTCACTTTCAGAGATACAAACTCTTAAACTTGTTGCACAATAGTGGTGGAAGAAGTACTCAGATCCTTTACCGAAGTGAAAGTAACAACACAGCAATGTAAAAATACTCCATTAGAAGTAAAAGTCCTGCATGAAAAATCCTCCAACAGTAAAAGTAGATCAGTATTATGAGCTTGATGTAGTTAAAGTATTGCAGTAAAAGTAGTGGTTTGGTCACTCTGACTGATATATTATTATATATATGGGGTCAGTAGATAAATCTGAGGGGTCGTGAGATGATTAATGGGAGAGGAAAGAAGAAAAAACAAAGTTCTGATACAAAGTTCTAGTCCAAGATGTCTGATTTCACTTTGATCCTCCAATTACAGGTTTGACAGTAGAAGGCTGACATTATGATGATCCACAATAACACAATGACAAAGTCACTCTGCTCATTTTAGGGAAAAGCTCATTGATGAGGACATAGTTGGACTATAAATTACATTTTATCTGCATAATTTATTCTTTATTGACATTTGGTGACTGCAGTTTGTCAGAGATCAGCTGTGCTTCTCTGGCCTCAGCTCTGAAGTCCAACCCCTCCCATCTGAGAGAGCTGGATCTGAGTGGAAACAAGCTGCAGGATTCAGGAGTGCAGCTGCTGTGTGCATGTTACTGTTGTAGCTGCTGGAGGTGGAGCTAGTTTACACTACTTTATATACAGTTAGCTAGCTTAGTCCACTGGTTCCCAACCTAGGGGTTGGGGCCCCTCCAAAGGATCAGCAAATAAATCTGAGGGGTCGTGAGATGATTAATGGGAGAGGAAAGAAGAAAAAACAAAGTAAAGTACAAGAACCTCAAAATTATACTGAAATACAGTAGTTGAGTAAATGTACTTCTCACTGCTGTTGCACAATATCTTTTTACCACACATGATTTCAACACCACACTTACACTAAGAACAGGAAAATGAAACCATGTGACGCTCTGAAAAACAAAAGCCAGAGATTTACATTAACTACTCACATCCATTAATTTATAGCCCGAAATGATGATACTTTACATTTTTATCATCAATGATGACATTATAGATGAAAAGTCAGAGGATCAAAGTTATTAAAAGTTATTATTAATTATTATAATTCATCCTCACAGGAACATGAATGTGTGAAACTAATGTCAAATCAATACATCCGATAGTTGTTGAGATATTTCAATGAAGAACTAAAAAGTTGACCTGCTTGTGGCGCTAAAGGAAAAGTATAGTCTTATATGGGTATCTGTTACTAATCCAACTGAGATATTTCACTCTGTACTAGAGCTGCAATGATTTGTTAATCGACAGAAGATACATCGGCAACTATTTTGATCATTGAAAATTGTTTGAGTCATTTTGTTAAACACAAATACCAAATACTGGCTCACGAGAAGATTTGAAGCTTTTCTGTGTCATAAATGATATTAAACTGATTTTCTTTGGATTTCAGACTCTTGATCAGACTAAACAAGACATATTAATCAAGAATATAATCTACAGATTAATTTATAATGAAATTAATCATCAGTTGCAGCCCTGCTCTTAACCACAAAGGTAAATCTCATGGTAACCAGAAACAGTTGACTTCTTACAGTCATTAAGTCTTTGTCAGTGAAACAGTATGAAAAATTAAGAATCTTTGTTATTAAGATGTTTTGTCTCTCACCAGATTTTGTGATTAAATATTCAGTGTTTCTGTGAATAAGTGTGAAAAAACAAACCTCAGCTCAAGCTTTCTTTACTTTCTGGCTTGTTTTTTTCGTCAAACTGCTGTTTAAGGTTCAAGAATGAAACTGTCAGAATCAGTATTTCATCTTCTCACCTGTGCCTGCAGAAACACGTCCACACCAGCGCACACACGGTGCTGATGTCAGTCTGAACTCACGCTTACCCAGAGATAGAAGAAGAAGGTTATCAGTTTCATCTCAGTGTGTCCAGTTCAGAGGACAAGAAGAAGTCTGGGTTAAAAGAAAATATCCACCTTTCAGCTGATTTACATGTTACAGAAGTTAGACAGAGAAGAAGAGCATTCCCCAAAATATCATCAGTGTTGGATTTAAGGAAAGAATTAGAGTTTAACAGCTTTTTAAAAAATGATGACAGGTGTTATCTGTTATCAGAAAAGATAAATCACAAGTGTTTGTGGTATTGTGGCTTCTCATCAGGCACTATGTCAGGTCATGAAAAGATAGAGAAGGATGAGTAAATATGTAAAAACAACAGTTTGTGTATTCATTACTGATGACACACAGGTGTGTAGAACAGGCTGGACGTCATACGGTAGAGTTGTGAAGTGAGACGCTGCTGTTTTTTTTCCTCATTCTTTATTTACATTTAAATTATTTCTTTAATTGATCTTCTTGACATTCTCATGGATGATGTGACGATGCTACAGGTTTATATTCTGACACCAGTTTACATTATTTACACTTCTTTTTGGACAAATCATGTTTTGTTCATGAGAGTACTACAATACCCATGAGCCTCAGCTGCTGTTGCTATTGAGAAGAAGCCATGTGTGCGAATCAGAGTGTAATGAATTCAAAACATGTCGCCACGGTTACTGAATTCACTCAAAAGTTAAATTAAAAATGAACTGCTTCAATCTGCAGATTGTAAAATCATTTTTTTCTCAACATCATAGTCTTATACTTCTGCCCGCCGTTAGCGGCGCATGTGACAGAATTTTAAGTTCTGTGATTGGCTATTTCTTGCTAAAGTGCACCTTGGGAGTTGTAGTTAACTTCTACCCTGAAATCTTTATGTCAACAGTCTTGTACCTTCAACTTTTTACTTGTTCATGTTTTGCTCTGATGATTCAACCAGTTTCATGTTGATCCTGTTATCATCAAATCATTAAAACTGTGTCCAAACAGACCCTGATGCAATTCACTCACAGAATAATAAATAACAAAAAATAAACCAAACAGAAATTCTAAATGTAAACTGGATGAAAAACAGAAATAACTTATGAAATATAGATAATATCTGTCCTTTAGGAGGGTCAGGATCTCTTAATAAAACATCATCTGTTTCTCTGTGACTGTGCAGGTTGTGAGCGCCGTCCTCACAGCGGTCGGCGTCTACGCCAAGATCGCCAAGGAGAGAGGTGAGATGAAAAATAACTAAATCTGCATAACAGCACTTTTTACACTGCAGGAACCCAACAGCATGGAACCTGATTCCTCCAAGGACCTGAAGTTTAACAGATCCCTGTTTAAAGGTGCACGACATCTAAAACATGAAAAACTCAACAAACAACCTAACTTCCCAACACACGTCACATCTGCTGGACCAATCACGATCAACAGCACTGAAAATATATTTATACATAGAAATTACTGTATGTTACATTAATGTAAGTTACCATAAGTTACAGTATGCTATGAGTTAGTTAGGGTGAGATATGTGACATTATTAAATGTTTACAGTACATGTTTACAGAATTACAGTCTGTAATGCTACATTACAAAATGTGACTGTATGTTACACTCAGTTAGGTTCCAACAGAAGAAAGGAAAAGCAATATTTTTTTATTTTTACATACAGAGGCGACGGGTTATAAATGTGTGTGTATGTATGTGTGTATGTATGTGTGTGTGAGCAGTTACATAAACAATGCTGTGCTGATAACATTCCTGAGAGTCAAAGATGAATACCAAAAGTTTATCAGACATGTTTCAACACTTCCTTGTTATTTATGATGTCTTTAACTGTGTGTGTGTGTGTGTGTGTGTGTGTGTGCAGATGTGGTCGACACCCTGACGGTAGATCCGGCTCTGCTCCTGATCGTCGTCGGCTCTGTGATGTTTCTGATCACCTTCCTCGGGTGTTGCGGGGCGCTGCGTAACACCACCTGCCTGCTGAAGATGGTATGACATCACTGATCAGCTGATATCATGATATCTCTTTTATATGTCAGATTCAGTCTAACGTGCTACAGTTTGATTGATGATATATTTATTCATACTAGTATTAAATCATTTCTGAGCAGGTTACTCTGCATATTAGTGTTGCTGAGTTCTTACTCTTCTTAGTCAAATATTTTAGATTCAGTGTGACACTTACATTATCATATGTGCATCACAAAAAACATCCACTCATCTGCTTAGAAATAATATGATAAAGATGTTTCAGAACTTGCCTGAGAATCATCACATTTTAAAGTTTAGCAGTGATAGTTGTCTGTTTCCATCCATGAGCTGCACTCCAAACAGAAACTGATTATAGATAAGATGGGCTCAAAAAAACTGGAAATTTCAAAAAATGTATTGCAAAAAAGTTTTTCTGCTTGGATAACGTTGATATATGGATAAAAGCACACAGTCAGACTTTTAAAATCCCTGGTTTGTTTTAACCAGCTGTTTGTTTCTGCAGTTTCTGGGGATCCTTGCAGCCATCCTCATCCTGCAGATCGCAGCTGGAGTCGTGGGATATCTCTTCACTGACATGGTGACATCACACTGCTCTGATGCTACAGAAAATATGCATTTACTCAGTATAGTGTTTGTTCTTTCCAATACTTTAATACTGAACACTTCTGTTGTTTGCTGTTCAGGTGATGGAGAGGACAGAAAGGCTGATGATGAAGGCCATCATCCGCTACAGGGAGGACCAGGACTTGGAGAATGCCATCGACTTCATCCAGAAGAAGGTGAAGAAGTAATGACTCAGTGACAAAGTCTGTGTTTTTATACTTCAGTCTGTTGGTAGTGAGCTGTTGTAGTGACTCTGCTGCTGCTGTTGTGTTTGTAGTTCCAGTGCTGTGGAGTCGAGAGCTATAAGGACTGGTCCCATAACGTCTACTTTGAGTGTTCAGACACCAACCCCAGTCTGGAGGCCTGCGGAGTTCCCTTTTCCTGCTGCGTTCACCTACAGAACCAGGTCAGTTACAACTCTTTCCCCCACGTAGACCTGTAACAATTATTTGCTTGATTAATCAGTTAGTCCTTTTCTCTGCAAAATCTTAGAAAATGGTGAAATATGTTGATCAGTGATGCCCTCAAATGTCTTGTTTTGTCCAAACCCAAAGACATTAAGTTTACTGTCAAAGAGGACTAAAGAAACCAGAAAATATTAATTTAGTATTATAGTCACTTGAGAGGTTGGAACCTACGGAGCCCCTAAAGCCCCAAAAGGTGGCATTTTTCATCTTGTGTGCACCACAACATTTTGACATTTCTTTCATAAAAATGACTAAAAGAAATTAGCCAATTATCAACAGCTGTTGGTTATAATTTCTACAATTTTAAACAATAAACACATTGATCCAATTCATTAGTGGTGCTGTTTTCACAGTGTGATACAACAAACAACAACGAGGTATCATCTGCATACGTAGAGATATTAATTCCATGTTCCTTTACATGTGGTGCTGCTATGAGATATACATATTTAAAAAACATTCAGAGGAGATGGACTAGAGTTGGGGAAAGACTACACATGTCTTGGATGTATGTTAATATGTGTTTGTACTGCAGACGGTGCTGAACACTATGTGCGGTTATGGGATGCAGCAGCTGGAGGAGAATTTGGCCGCTCTTGACATCTTCACTGTCGGCTGCCTGGAGAAAATCGTCTGGTGGGCCAAAAACAACCTGCTGCTGGTTGCTAGTCTGACTGCCGGCCTGCTGCTGCTGGAGGTAACAGAGTCTCACATCCAACTTTCACTTTGTCTTTCTTTGTTGTTTTTACTGCAACTAAAACACTTTTTTAAAATGTTATTTCCTGTTTCATGCTTCACATTTATGCAGAATATTTTTGTTTTATATGCTGTTTGTTTTATTTTGTTTCATTTGTGTTTTTGCATGTCCATGTTTCGTGCTGTCTTTTTGTTTTTTGGTCAATATTTGGATAACTGTCAGTTTCTAATCAATAGTCTGTTTTCTCTGACAGGTCTGCATGATCTGCCTGGCTGCTGCTCAGATCTCCTGGATTAAGAAAGTCCAACAACAAAAGAAAGAAAACGTGTCTAGAAGCAAGTCAGAGAGGAAAGACAGCTACTGGTATCCTGCTTTCGCTGACTTCGACAACGAATAAAATTAGAATGCTACTGAAAGATCTGAAGCTGATCATGGAAAAGTCTCTAATTAAGGATATCCTTTGACTTTGTGCCAGTGAAAACGAGCTGAATGTTGATAAAATGGAGCAAGCCTCGCTCTGTTTACACTGTGAATATATAGTTTTGATATTTAAGTTGTGTAACAGGTTTAATATGTCTTGCTCCAGGATACAGTTGAACTACCTCATGTTATGCAGCCAAAAATTGTTCAAATATCCAGAACTTTATTTTTAGTTGTAGAGGAGATCCCAAAGTTTAAAGGCTTGTACTATAGTAGCTCAGTGAAATTAACTGTTTACTGCTTCTACTACACAACACTAGATCCACAGACTGAACAACCAACATCAGTTTTCATATCTACATACAAGGACAAGTCTTTTCCTGCACATCTGCTTGTTGAAATAGCGACCAAACATCCACCTGGACAAACTGCAGTTAGTCATATATTTGAGGTGTTGTGAAATCAGGACACACCTGTAGGAAGTAATAAAGATATGAGTAACCAGGCTTCTCATTTTCTATGTAAATGCTGTATCCTGAGTATGATCAAAACCAGGATAAGACTTTAAACCAGGATGCTAAAGTGCATCTAAATGCACTCATTCTGCTGTTCTCTATATGTTGTAATGTAGATTTAGTTTTGACTTGCTAGGGATTAAAGGGCTACTCCAGAAATTAAGTATTGCATTACCATAAAGTCCAACTGTGTTAGCATTAGCTCGTAACCTAAAATATATAAGCTATGTTACAGGAGTTTATAGATTGTACAGCAGTACACTAACATTAACGTTAGCTTAACATGTAGTTTTATTATATACTGTAAGTTAGCTGCTAGGTAGCTGGAAAGGGAAAAAAATGAAATTTGGTGTGGAAAATGGGAACTGTGATGAGGAAAATGTGAAGAAAATGGAAATGAGATAAACAAGATGGGAATGTGAATAAAATAAATAGGAAATGTGACGAGGGAAATGTGAAATGTGATTTGGAGAAAAATATGAAATCGACACATACTTTAAAAAAGTCCAAAAAAGTAAAGGATTGAAAAATCAAATGAGCTAGTGAAAGATAATTTGTTGAGTAAAATAAATGTAAATAAAATTTTAAAGGAAAAGTATAAAGCTTTTTATTTTCTCTTTCTTTAATTCTCTATTATTTATTATATGTATTATATGTGTTCTATGTATTCAGTTGTTTTTTTTTTACTTTTAGTGTTGTGTGTTTTGTTGGCTTTTGGGCTCTGTAGAGTAGTATATTCCTCCTCATGCATTGGTACACTAAACCTGTAACATTGGTGGAATTCCCTGTAATCATTGACACTAAATTGCCCAAAAAACCCAAATAAACACTTTTTTCTCCACTCAGTAATTTGAAGGAATTAATGATGAATCAAGCCGACAAGTGAAATTTATCCTTTGAATGTTCTCTCCAACTTTAAACCCTCTAAAGCTGCTACCAACCGCTGGGTTACAAACAACAGACCATCATGTATTTCTGTCACAACAGTAAAGACTCTCCACAGGTCTGCTGACAGCCTGACGTTCTGCTGCTGACCCCTACAGGCTGCAGGTGTAATTACACCTCACAAAGAGATCACTCGTACTGATGATTCAGCCAGATATTCTGATACTCAGAGCTTTGCTTTAAGACTCATCTTAACATGTAATTGTGAACAGTTAAAGCAGTTCTTTGACTAAGTTTCTGATTTACTATCTGCCTAAAGGACCCGCCTGTTTTATTAGACTACATTGTTTTTTAGAGCGTAGTAATTTAAAGTGAAGTGTAAAGCTCACGTCCTTGAAGAGTGAAGCTACCAGCATGCAACGCCAGGAGACCCCTCAGTAAAGCTGGTTAATCCCTGTTGTTCCTCCCTCACTCATTAAGCCTTTATTGTTATTTTAATCTGCGGTGTAGGATTAACAGCGGAGACACCTGTGGTTGCGTGTCGTTGCAGGGATTCAGTCTCGTGCGCCCTCACGCTCGCTTCATTGGATTAATCAGCACAGCGCTCTGTGACTGTGTTAAAAATAGCAGCAGTGTTGTAGTGAGGATGATGCGTCTTTTTGTAGGCCAGCTCTAAAGTTTCTGTCTCCAGCAGTTTTTGTTTTGGACCAATAGATTAGGGATAAATCAAGTTAATTTCAATTTGGGTCTTAGTTTGTATCTTGTTTGTTCTATCAAAAATAACAAGAAGTATTCACCATGTAAATGAATGACATCTGGGGGGAAATCAGAGGCAGATGACAGAAAATGAAACCAAAGTTGTGATAAACTGAAATCAAAATGAAAGAGTCAGCTCCACCGTCTCGTCCAAAGATGGTCACTTTTGGCTCCAAATATCCAAATGGAGCCAAACCAACCAAAAACGCTTTCTATGTCAATTGGCTGTTAGAGTTAGATTCTACTTCCTGTTAGCTTAGAAGTCGCTGCTAGGTCTTGATCCTTGTTTTTACTCTATTTTACTAGCTTACCAGCCAGCAAGATACAATATAAAACAGACTTGTAGTTGTTGGATGGTGTTTTTCTTCTTTTGATGGAGCTAAGCTGCAGTTTACTGTTGTTTCCAGTCTTTGTATGAAGCTAGGTAACATAACTACGTAGAGTGTCCAGAACGTTGTCACGTGTTTGGATCCGACAAGCTGTAGTAACGTATTACTGGACGGACTAAAGGATGAACACATATATATTAACACAGTATTTATTTTCAAATACAAATTCACATAAAGTCACACAAAGTCCAAAAACACACATTTCATATAAAAAGTAACACATACATGTTATGTACATGATGCAGTTTGATGAAAAACATGCTTTGGTAGTTAAATAGTTTAAAATGCTGCAGGTTGTCGGATGACAGTGTGCGTTGGCAGAAAAAAAAAAACAACGGAGGATCAAATCAGATTAAGGCAGGTCTACATTTTCATGTTCAACTCTACTGACACGAGACAATCAAATCCTAAAACACACTTCAACACTCAGAGAAGTTCAACCGGCACTTCACCAAAGAAAAATAAAATACTCTGATTTATTATTAGTGAGGTTAAAGAACCGGATGATCTCTCTCGCTTACACAACTACAAACCTTTTATACTTTTTCATTTTCAATCATTCACAGATTAAGTTCCTACATTTTAAGATACCGCTGGTGTCAGTTTGGTGTCAACACTATGAAAATTTGTTGGAGATGCAATTCATCAATCAATTCATCACAGTCAACATTTAGTCACCCTGAGATTTTTGTCAGATGCTAATCACTGATAAGAACTCCAACATCAGTAAACAATGTAAACAACTTGAGGTAATACAAACAAATATGTACTTATGTAGTAAATAAGTATTTCACTGGCTACATGGGAACTCATCAGTAGAAATTCCTATAATTATTAAAACCCATAGTTTTAAGAGCTTCATGAACAGACGATATTGACTTCTTATGATTGCTTTACGTTCTGAGTTTGAGAAGAGCAGCAACAAAATAACGTTAGCAAAGTTCACTGAGCCGATGACTGGTTATAAATGTGCATACAAATTACAGAATCATGCTCTCTAATTAATAAATCATGACTAAATTAATGTACACTAATGTGTTAATCAATCACATTTTGCCAAGTTTAAAGATGTCAATGATAAATCAGACAATGTGGCTAAATGTGTTGTATATCCATATTCACACATAAAGTGAATGATAAGGTTTAGCAGGTTTATATCAGAGGCAGACTTTAGTTTTCATTCCCTCCGTTTGAATATTTTTGTTTCTTCATTACCAGCAATTACAAGCAGAATATTAGCTACTTAAAGGGTTAAATCCAGGTAACTACCGTATTCACTACAGTATTTTATTAATTTGAAGGCATGTTTTATCAACTTGAGAGCATGATTTATTCATTTGTGTGCATAACTTATACTTTTCTTTTCAGTGGCACCTGCTAGGGTCAATAGTTTTTAGACTGATGATTGTGCCTTTTTGAAATGTTCCTGTTCTTGCTAGGAGTTGTCCATGAGGCCAAAGAATCTAATGAAAACATGAAAACCAACAAAATTTAGAATAAATGTTTTTCAGCTGACAAGATCAATCAGTTTTAGAGAAGTAACTGAATCTATACTGAGTATTTAGTCGACCCAAGAGAGGCAAGAGATGAAATAAAACCCAAACTAGCATCTGTTCACGTTAGCTGCAACTGACATTATTAAGATTCCCATAATCCCTACAGCACTTTGTTTACTTTTCATTCACATTCAATTCAAAACAACAACAACAAAAGAAAATAATGCACGTCGACTTCAAATGAAGCCAGTGAGAACGCATGCCAGCATGCTGTCAGATACAAACAGGACAGAAGAAGAAGGTTGAGTCTGCTTAATGAAGAGCACTTGGATTTGTTCAGCAGTTGGATTGGACGGATTGTACTTTAACCCTTCAATCCCTGTGAGCACCGGCCAATCAAATACTCCCCCTGAGAGAGCCATAAGACAGAGATGTGGCTCAGAACAAACACAAAGCACACAGAAGTTTGTCTCTTTGGTAGTGCCAGAAAATAAAACATTTCATCTATAAGACGTCGACTATTCAGGATCCAAACACATCAGTTTGTTTTCAGATTAACTGCCACAAAGCTTTCATTTCAGCCAATGAAGCTTTCTCTACTGTCTGGACATCAAGGCAGATTTGTTCTGGTTTTAAAGTCTGAGTGAAGATGATGAGCAGGTAAAACCCGGCTAAATGATCTCAGGAAGAGGAGCACGATGTGTTGAGAGTCCAACAGGGCTGTCACTTTTTTTTTTTAAAAGAAGTTTGAATGAATAAGGACGAACGAACACGTAATATGTTGATGTTGAAATTAATTCAGGTAATACAGGTAGCTTTATCCTGAACTGTGCTGTAGAATATTTTCTGTTTATTCTCGTCCTCAACAAGCTGCTGGTAAGATGAACGCTGACAAACCGACCAAAAGCTACATGTAGCAGCAGCAAACAAGGTTCCCTCACAAAGAATTTGATCTAGAAATGAATGGTGTCCATTCATGGCAGCGCTTTCCCCTGTAGCTAATTTGCTTAGGTAGAATCAAAATAACAAGGCTGCTCATTAGTACGAGCTGTAAATGGATCAATGTCATTATCTACATATAGATCACAGGTTAATACCGTGTCTGAAATAGACCAATGACAGTTTACTGGCAGAACATCTATCCCCATTTAAACCTGCTGTTAACATGTGATATGCATCTACATCATCTGGACATCTGATTTATGGGTCTTTGTGACCTTTATACACCTGGTATTAAAATGTGTTCTCAGCTGTGATCTCAATATGCAAATTAGGTAGGCGGAGCTGAGCAACTCGTCAACAAATATGGCGACTCCCAGGTTATGAGGAGCAGTGCTGTAGATGGCTGTTGTTCAGTAGGTAAGACTTCTAGTTGCTGCTACTTGTAGTTTCTGCAGGGCTTGTTTTAGTTGGCAGGAAGCTGCGTGACGACTCAACTCATGATCTCTTATGAGAGTGGTGCACAGATTGTATAGATCATAAGAACAAACTACATTTTAAAAATATATTGCTTTACAAGGTAAGTCCTATTATATTAATGTATATGTGTGTGTGTGTGTGTGTGTGTGTGTGTATTTACTCCACATTCAAATAATAATAAAAAAATAAAAGTGACAGCCCCAGTTCAGTCGGACTGATGAACATGTCCTTTTTTGATACCAGTTTCTTTGTTTTCGGTTCTTGAAGTGCATCACATGCCAGCTGTGTTGCAGAACATAGAACACGTCGACACAGACAGAAGACGTAATGACGTAAAGTAGCCGGGATGTGAGGAGTTAACGGACATCAGTGCTGGGTATTTCAACGATTTGACATGTTTCAGTCTGCGCATGTTGCCCAACAGTTTTCAGCACTCTACAGGTTCAGTTGGTACCAGAATAATATTGAGTTTTGACATCCAGCCTTAGCAACCGCCATGGTAACCATGATAAGCCCAGCTATCAGGGTTTATTTTAACCACAGAAATAAACAAAGTATGAGAGACGTCTACTAAACTAAATGAACCTTGAAACTTGAACCAGTGTAAATGGAGGCTTGCTCGCAGGTTTGACGTAGCAGCTGATGAACCTGCAGCTGCTCCAGGAAGGTGTCCCATGTACCCATAATCCTCTGGTTCATGTTCAGCAGCAGAGTTATGCTCCAGTTTGGTTTTGATATCAGCAACATTCTCCACCGTCAGGAAAAGCAGAAGAACGCAGCTCCAAACTGAAGCTCAGATGCAGTTTTGGCCAAATGAAAACCATCAGATGTTAAGAAGTTTCCTGCTCCGTCACCACAGAGTCTGTCTCTTCCTAACGCTCCTCCTCAGATGGCACCGTGAGATTTGACCAGAAACTCTTCGGATTCAAACATCAGCTGCGTTTTTGAGGCGAGCTGCTGCGTCCCGTCGATCACACCTGACAGATGTTGTAGTAAACAGTGTGAGCGTGCCTCTCGCCCATCGAGTCGCCCATCGCCTCAAACATGCAGTCTTTGTGCGTGTGGATCTCCATCATCGGCACGTCCACGCTGTGGGAGTTGTTCTGAGTGTGTGGCGTCTGCGTGCCGTAAGACGGTACAGACTTGGAGAGAACACAAAGACACATGAAGACACACCGTTAGCTTTTTATCTCATTTTTTTGAGTCTATTTTAAACACATCTGTGATATTTTCTTCACAAAAAGTTCTTCAGATTTCTCTAAATCCATCTTTCCTGACAGTTCAGATTCCTCTCTGTCCTCCAGTTTCAGAAGCTGTTTATATAAAATCTGCATTATTAAGGAGCACCTGCTCTGATTGGCTGGAGGTGTGGCCCCTACCTTCACCCCCAGCCAATCAAAATACAACTTAATGAAGGAGCATGTTTACCTGCAGTAATGTCTGCAGACAGTACACAGTGTCTGTCTGAACAGACTGGTGTGTGGTTGCACAGCCGGCGTGTTTTCAGCTTCCCTGCGTACAGATTTAGTTTTGCAGGTTTAAGAAATGTACGCTATATTAAATGGCACTGAATTAATTAACTAGATGGTTTTAACTACAGGATCATGGACACACATTGATTTCATTGATTTATTTTAATGTGCAATGTAAAACACTGCTGCATCATGTGTACATGAAAAGGAAACAATCATGCTCTTTGCTCCGGAGCATCTTTTGACTGTTCTGAAGGTTTGAACAGAGACCTTTATGCTGCTTCCTCTACAAAATGAGTTAGAATAGTCTCTGGTGTCTCTGGGCAGGTTACTAGAAGGTTTTTAATGCTTAGAACTGCTGCTGTTTCTAAGTCCTATTCTAGTATTAAGGCTGTATTTTTATTTTCTCATTTATTGTCATTTTAATTGTGATTCTTATTATTTCATACTGACTAACTAGAACTTGTCTGTATTACTTGATTTTATGTTGTTTGTCTGAATTTTCTTGTGGCTTCCTGTCTTGTCTCAATAACATCTTCCTGGTAAAATAAATGTAAAATTAGCAACTCTGACAACAGCTGCAGCTTCATGCTAAAGCTTCCTCCAGAGTACGACTTCAGCGCTGCTCACTCTTGTGCCAAAGATTTCAAAATTTCAAATAATAATATGAGTTGGTTTAATTACAAGAAGGAATTATATTTGATTGGAAAGTGGGCGTGTCTTAGTGAACACAGCACCTGCCTCACCTGTTGTTAGAGGTTCAATGAATAAATTAACCTCAACTCCATTCTTTAGTAATGTAAACAATAAGATTTTATATAAAAATACTCCACATAAGATCAGGACACAGAACTGGAACTTTAAAATCTATTTTTCATTTGGTCTTTAGTAGACTGAAGTTTTATCTTCAGGTTCCTTCAGTTGAAGCTTCCTGACGACAGAGAGCTGCAGAGGAGGCGCAGAGTTAAGAGCTCTAATCTGTTGTGGTTGTCGGTCCAATCTGAAGACGCTCTGCTGTAATCTAATCTGTGATTAACAGGCATGAATGAAGTAACTGCTCACCGGTGTAATGAAAGGCGGATGTTCCCGTCACAAGCTCTAAACTCTTATGTTTGCTTTCAGATAGACGTTTTTATAAATAGACATTTAAAAAAAGGGTTTCCTTTATGGAAGTAAAAGTTAGTCAAAATCAACCATATGAGCTTTGTCTCTATTTTTATTTATTTTGTTTTCAATTCTACTCAAACTTTAAGTCAAAACTATGAGATCGCAGGTCAAAACTTGACTTGCTAAATAAAAACCATGACATAATAAATGAAGATAAATTAAATTAAGAAAGTCGTAATTTTAATTTAGTATCATAATTTTGATGAAGTCTAATTTTCATCTTTTAATGAGTATTTTTATTTTAAATATTTACCTTTTAATCCACTTCCTTTAGTTTTTTTGTGGCAGAAACAGGCTTCCATCTGTTTTCATCCCCTCCCTCCAAACACACATCCATCATCCACAATCCTCCAAGAGTCACATTATTATTTGCTCAGTCTGTTGTCGGTCACCTTTGACCCCTTCAGGTCAGTTTAAATGAGATCAAACTGTGAATCTAATCGTCGGGTTTTTTACCTTTCCTGCTGCACTGAGAGGGAAATCTTTTCGACAGAGGTGAGCGATGATTCCTGCCGCCAGCGCGTCGCCCAGGACGTTGATCATGGTCCGAAACCTGTCGCTATGGAGACAGACGGGACGAGGAAAGGATTTTATATTCTATCCAGATCCAGATTTTACTTTTTTCCTCCTGTAGAGTGGAAGAAGTGGGCTCAAGTGCAATTTTGAGATACTTCAGACATTTTAATTGTAATTAGGGCTGTCAATTAATTGATTAGTTCTTTCCATAAAATGTCAGAAAATGGTGAAAAATGTTGGATCAGCGTTTCTCAAAGTCCAAGATGACGTCTTCAAAGATAAAAAAAAACAGAAAACATTCACATTTAAGAAGCTGGAATCCATTTTCTAAATAGTTGGTGATTAATTTAATTGTTGGCAACTAATCAATTAATCAACTAATTGTTGCAGTTCTAATTATAATCCAATATTATACATAAATAACACCTCTTCTGCATAACGAGCACTTTAACTTACAGGATCCAATCAATCGCCACGATGAGCGTGATGTCATCTGGCGGCAGACCCACTGATGTCAGTACGATCACCATGGTAACCAGGCCGGCCTGGGGAATCCCGGCTGCACCGATGCTGGCGGCTGTAGCTGTGATGCTGCCGGACAAACAAACACAGAATAATAACCTGATTATACAAACATAAATAAATCTGAACAGTCTCCAGTTTGAGTTGATTTATTTATGGATTATGTTCAAATTAAAACATTTATAGAGTTGTGAAGCAGACAGTTGCCTCAGACAGTGTGATGGTGTTATCTCGGTTTACCTGATGGTGACCAACTGGCCAAAGTCCAGCTCGTAGTCGTTGACCTGGGCGATAAAGATGGCCGCCACAGCTTCATACAGCGCCGTACCGTCCATGTTGATGGTGGCGCCCACGGGGAGGACGAAGCGAGCGATCTGCCGGTCGACATTACAGTTCTCCAGCAAACACTTCATGGTGATGGGCAGCGTGGCAGAGCTGAGGGGAGACACACATTCAAATAAAGCTTTATTTTAAAAACCTGAACAGACCCGCAAACGGCAGGTGAGACGGGACCGGCCTCACCTGGAGGAGGTTGCCAGGGCGATCACCATGGCCTGCAGCAGCCCGCGGATGTAGGTGAAGGGGTTCTTCTTTGTGAGGAGGAAGTAGAAGAGAGGGAGGAGGATGAGTCCGTGCACGAAGAGGCCGGCGAGCACGGTGATGCCGTACCAGCCCAGCTTCTTCCCCAGCGTGCTCGGGTCCTGCATGTCCAGGATCTTTCCCGCCACCAGGAAGATGATCCCGAACGGGAAGTACCTGCCAAGAGAAGAGAGACAGCAGAGGTCAGTATATTAACATAAATGTCAATATTAAACATATAAATTAAACATATATGTCATATATGTAAGTCTTTCAGCTTCTGTTTCTGCTCTCTACCAACTCCTGAGGGAAATATCTGCTCTTTAGCTGCTAAATGCTACCAGCTAGTCTACAGCTAACTGTGTCTGTTTGAGCAGTTAGTCTACAGCGGCTTTTTACAGCTTCTTCTCTCTGAAAGCGACGCTATGAGAGCCGCTGCAGAGTCTCTGATGATTCTCTGTAGGTTCATCACTGACACATCAGACTGAGGAGGAGAGAAATGCAGATTACAGACGCTTTAAACTGAGTTGCTGCAGTCTCAGATGTAGCAGAGCTCTCAGCAGCAGCACTGTCTGTGTCTCCAGCTCGTTACGCTTCATATGGAAGCCACCGCTGCTCTTTCTAATCTGCTCAGGTGCTGAAGCTGCAGCTGGGCGGAGTCCTGCGTGATGTCACAGCTGGCACGTTTACACCACCTGACTACCTGACGGGTCATCAGGTCAGATCCGCCTCCTCTGAGTGAGAGGATCAACGCTCAGCAGTCAAACACCGAGCGAACAAAGACACACCGTCAACACCAACAGTAACCGACAGGTGAGTTAATATCACACAAACTAACAGCTGGATCATACCAGTTCATTCTGAAGTCCATGTAGTTCAAATAAAAACCAAACTACACACCTGAGTCACCTTAACGTCAAAGTCTGCAGTCAAACTCAGTAACACTTCAAACACGACACAAGTGTGAACTGAATGCTGTCAGATGAACATAAAGTCAAACAGATTCAGTGCGTCTTCTTTCACCTTCTAAGATCTCTGTAATACATTTATAAATAATAGAATTTTACAGTTTAATAAACTATGAAACATGTAAAATCAGACTTGAGACAATATATTTTACAACTCTTCACATAGAAAACCTGGAAACAGGCAGTTCACCTGTAAGGTCAAACTCAGGGAACAAATGTCCCTTCTCTTGCTGTTGTTCAATAATCCACAAGCTTCACAGCCAATCAGACACTCTCAAATCAAAAACATGAAGTAAACACACAGAGACACGATATCAAACTGTCAACAAGACAAAACTTTCTGACAACGATGAAGCTGAAAACAGTTAGGACTACAGAGGAAACGGACGCTGAATATAAAGTTAGAGGGACGTTACGGTGAAGTGACGGTGACGCATTCACATCCTGAAAGTCACAACAATCCAAAATAAACAGCTTCCTTTACAACCAACAGTCACCGATCACCATCTCACTGGTAACTACATGTAAACACGGAGTCTTCAGCTCACCACACAGCGGCGTTGATGATCTTCATGACGCACTCGTTGATACACTGACAGACGTTGACCAGAGGAGCTCCTCGTTCTCCCATCCTGCCCAGCAGCAGACCTGCAGAAACAACGTTTATATGAACCATCTGAACAGATACTAATGAATAGAAGAGTTCACAGCAGTAACACAACAGTCACTCAGTGAAGGTGACAAACAGTCTGATAACAGCAGGAGGCCTGAATAAAGTTACTGACAGATTATTGATGGTTTTGCGCCTCACATGCAACAAACATTTTAACGTGTGAATTTCTAACTCTGCTTTTATTCCACTACTTCAGCCTGTTGGACCAGAACACATTTATTGTTCACAAACACAGAAAACAGACCAACAGAACTGCAGAAAGTGTTCAGAACAGAAAGTGTTGACGCCATGTTTGTCTTTTAATCAGCCGTAAATGAAGCTGCTGCTGTTCATCATGTGTGGAGAACCAACACAGTTCATCTCTAGTCTGCGAGAGCAACACAGAAGATACAGTTTATTCATGTAGGAGTCATTTTTAGCTGTTTGCCTTCACTTATTAATGGGAAACAAAACCTCAGATACAACCACTGTGAGAAATTAATGACAGACTCCTGAAATATTCTGGTCCATGACTGAACCTGATTACCAGAATAACTCAAGAAGTTTGGATGTAACTTCAGGAAGTTTCCCTTCCAAAAGGAGCTTTGTTGTTTTATTTGCTCACCCATGGTGGCGGAGAAGATGACGATGCCGAGGACGTTCATCTGCTGGCTGCTGCCGGGACTCGTCTTGTACATGATCTCCGGCGCCGGCGTCAGCTCCAGATACACCGTCCGACCTTTAGGGTCGCTCTCATCGGGGACCACGTACACGAAGTTGGGCTGGATGGTCCTGGTCGGGACTTTGAGGATGGGAATCAGGTCCGTTTTGTACTGAAGGAAAAACAAAGAGACTGTTTAAAGAGAAAGTTGGGAAGCGTTTTATAAGACTTTTATCATCAGTTCACTTATTTTACTTTTTAAAACACATAAAACCGACCTACTAATAGTTTTATATTCTTTTTGCTTGATATCTATCTTTGTTTTTTGTAATGTTCCTACACTTCATAATTCTTTTATTGTTATTTTTCTATTATGTATTATTATATTTAGTAATAAAATAATATCAATAAAAGTTATGCATGTATATTACAGATATACAAATCAATAAATCTATGAATCTATGAGTCATATTTTTTATCTAGTCTGAGAAAAATAGTCTTGAAATCTTGGAGCTGAGAACATGAACAGTGCTCTGGACAAACAGTGATATTATATACACACACACACACACACACAAACATCTCACCTGCTGAAACGTGGCCTCGATCAGATTAGAGGGAACCATGTTCCTGTGGAGGAAAAACAAACCTGATGATAACAGTCGAGAAGATTTGCTGTTATAACTAGAAAACAATCGTGTCTCCAAAGCAGTTTTGTCACAGTTGCATTATTAAATACTGTCTTTAAAGACGAAATCTCTTCTGTTGCATCAATTTTCATCCTTTTTTTTAAAAAAAACTGTCCATCATGAGTCCAACAATGTTACTCTTTTAACCAGCTTACAGTTTTATAAAACACAGAGTAGCACAAACAGTTCAGAACCAGGACAAATAAAACCAAAACTATGTGACAGGAAACATATTTTCGAACATTTGGATGAAGAGACTCATCAATACTGATTCTGAGACGTTTGTTAAAGTCTAAAAAGGATCGAACTGAAGTTCTGTTGGGTCAGCTGAACCGGCTGCAGAAAGTGCTGCTGCCAGCTGTTTGGTGTGAGACTCTGATGTGATTCTGGACAGCAGAAAGGTAAACAGCAGAGGTCACACTCCAGATCACCTGACCTTCTGCAGGGGTCAGAGGTCAATAGGATGATTGCGTTCAACCTGCTCGTGAGGCTCCTTCAAAAAGTGGGCGTGGCCTTGCAGCGAGGCACGAGACCGCAGTCTGCCAACGTGCCACACAGCAGAGATCACTGCATCCCACCGCCGCTGATTCAGTTAATCTGTCACTTATCCCTGCAGGATTACTAAAAATACACTGATCAGCCTGCTCTGTAATTGGATTGTGTGTGTGTGTTGGTGTGTTTTCAATGTTTTGTTGATCTAAGTGATGCTCAGCTGACTGAAAGTAAAAGCAGCCATGAATCTGTGAAACCCATCTGGCTGCTGTGTTTCTGTAAACTAAAGATTACTTTCATTATTGATTAATCTCTCAGTTTTGAAAGAATTTAATTTATGATTGTTTACTCTCATTGATGGAAAGTAACTAAATACATTTACTCAGGTACTGTACTGAAGTCCAGTTTAGAGGTTCTTGTACTTTATTTGAGTATTTCCATGTGATGCTACTTTCTACATTTCAGAGGGAAATATTGTACTTTCTACTCCACTACATTTATTTAACAGCTTTAGTTACTTTTCAGATGAAGATTTGACACAATGGATAATATAACAAGCTTTTAAAATACAACACATTGTTAAAGATGAAACCAGTGGTTTCAAACCTTTTTGTCTTTTGACGTCTTACAAAAAGCAGTGTGTAGTCGGGGTCACATTTCACATGTCTATGAGTTGTTAACAGCTCCACCAAATAGTGATTTTTCCCTCTAAACTTCTCACATGCTTTCCTTTCAATAAATGTTCAAATGATCCAATATTTCAGCAAAAATCAAAGATTAGAGAAAAAGTCCAGAAACTGAAAACAGATTTGTGAATCAGAACTTTGTTTTTTCTTCTTTCCTCTCCCATTAATCATCTCACGACCCCTCAGATTTATCTGCTGACCCCTTGGAGGGGCCCGAACACTAGGTTGGGAACCAGTGGACTAAACTAGCTAACTGTACATAAAGTAGTGTAAACTAGCTCCACCTCCAGCAGCTACAACAGTAACATGCACACAGCAGCTTCACTCCTGAATCCTGCAGCTTGTTTCCACTCAGATCCAGCTCTCTCAGATGGGAGGGGTTGGACTTCAGAGCTGAGGCCAGAGAAGCACAGCGGATCTCTGACAAACTGCAGTCACCAAATGTCAATAAAGAATAAAATATGCAGATAAAATGTCATTTATAGTCCAACTATGTCCTCATCAATGAGCTTTTCCCTAAAATGAGCAGAGTGACTTTGTCATTGTGTTATTGTGGATCATCATAATGTCAGCCTTCTACTGTCAAACCTGTAATTAGAGGATCAATGTGAAATCAGACATCTTGGACTAGAACTTTGTTTTTTCTTCTTTCCTCTCCCATTAATCATCTCACAACCCCTCAGATTTATCTGCTGACCCTTTAGAGTTCTTCTTTTAACAGAAGACATGAGGCAACACAAACTAACGAGTTTCATTTGAAAGCAGCATAATGTGAAAATGACAAAACATTATATATTTAAGCTCCCAGGTTTGAATTCCACCTTTAAGTGTGACTCCAGCTGACCTCTGACCCCTCTCACCTGATGAGGTCGAGCAGGGCATCTGCAGAGGTCATGACGGGCCCTCCTCCCAGCCGGTTGCTTTCCATCTCCGTCCCCACACCAGGTTTGATGATGATGACGAGCACAATGCCGACCACCACGGCAATGAAGGTGGTCCACAGGTAGTAGGTGACGGTCAGGACGCCCATCCGACAGCACGCCTTCGACTCCATCGACGACAAACCCGACATCAAACTGCACGCAACACAAATGCAAAAAGACACTGACAGTTTCATCTCTGTGAGTCCAGAACAGAGATGTAGAGGATAAGTTTAGCGTTAGCTTAGCATAAAGACTGGAAGCAGGGGGAAACTGTTAGCATCGCTAATTTAAAAGAGAACAAATTCATCAAATCTTCCAACAACTGAAAAGTGGGGATGCAGCCCTGTTTAAAACTGTCTGATCCACACAGTTGAAACACTCAGTTTCTAATTCAGATGAAATATATAAATCTAATCTCTGTTATACTCTTCAGAAAGTCCTTAAAGGACAAATTCTGTGGAAAAAGTGTTTTCTGATCTGACGTTCCCATCAGCAGGACGTCACCATCAAACTGTTACACATCACTGTTGGAAGATAAACATGTTTTATGATGTGACAAAGCTGTGGTTAAGGTTCAGTTAAGTTAAAAGGGACCTTGATCAATATGGTTACAATAATAATGATGTGGTTAAAGGACAGATTCCCAGTGTGTTAAACCAGCAGTCAGGTGTCCATATGAGCAGTAAAAGAGGTTTTCCTTGCTGTAATCATTCCTCCTGTTCATACTGGATATTAAAAGATCTCCTTCAAATGTGCTTTCGATGGAAGTGATGAAATCCACAGTGTGTCCAATTCAACTTTTTTTATATAGCGCCAAATCATAACAAAAGTCATCTCAGAACACTTTTCACATAGAGCAGAACTAGACTTTACTCTTTAATGTGTATCCACACAATTATTTAGTGCAAGTTGATGTGAAGCTTATATGAGGTTTCAGGCAGGCAAGGCGAGTTTATTTGTACATCACATTTCAACATCAAGGCGATTCAAAGTGCTTTACATAGAGCATAAGAGACAAACTGCACACTGTCCCAGTCAATAAATCAATCAATCAATCAATCGTTAACTAGACAGAATATAAAAGCAACACAAGGCAATGTAGTGTAGACAGTGTTTCCCTGTTGAGCTGCAGGTGGAAGTATAGTAACAAAAAGAGGGACTTTGTCACTAAAAAGACTGAAACGTTGAAAGATATTTGACTCATTTGGACGCTGAAGCTTCATATTAGCTTCACATAAACTTTTAAATACATCACCTCCAGCAGCTACAACAGTAACATGCACACAGCAGCTTCACTCCTGAATCCTGCAGCTTGTTTCCACTCAGATCCAGCTTTCTCAGATGGGAGGGGTTGGACTTCAGAGCTGAGGCCAGAGCTTCATATTTGCTTAACATAAACTTTTTTTTTTTAAAAAAAAATTTTTGCACAGAAGGAGGACTGTGGATTTAGTCCTCCATCGCTTCCATTGTAAGGTCATTATGAAGGATCTTCTAATGGTCAATATGAACAGGAGGAATGATTACAATAAGACACACAGGCTTCATGTTCATTTGGGCTCCTGACTGTTCGTTAAGACACAGATGAAAGACTGTGAACCGGTCCTTTGAGGTTAAAGGTGCCAGTGAAGCATGAATGAGGCAGCTGACATCAACCAGTTAATACAAGCGAGCCCTTGAGCTCTCAGTCTGAACAGGTGTGTGACCAAGCTGAGACATACCTGGATGTGATGAGAGGAAGGATGAGCATCTTCAGCATCCTCATCAGCAGCTCTCCAGGAAAGGAGAAGTAGATCTTGGCCTGCATAAATGACAGAGATGTTTTAGAAAATATTTCAAAATGAAAGTGGGTGGTGATGTTGATCAGATGTTGATGTTTGTATAACTTGTAGAATAAATTTAGAAATTTTAATTCATTCACTCGTGGACTCTTGGCCCAGTTCAGACTCTGACTCCACACATCTTCTCTACCTCGCTGGTGCTCATGGGTACTGTAGTTTTCAGTCATTCAACACAACAAAACAAGACGTCTCTCTCACTTTTCAAAATTCTGTTTTCATCTCCCTTTTATTGTTATAAGCTGTTGTAAAAGAAGATCCAAGTGTTGATACACTCACTAATCTGTCGCTGATGATTTTCTATATTTTTCTTCTTGTCAACAAATCTCATGTTTGGATCCAAACCAACAATGAACTGATAGATCTTATTCCTCTGTTGTTGTCCAGAAACTATTAATAACACATCAGTGAGCCACACCGCTGCTCTGGGTCACATGTTTCTTCAATGGCAACAATCAAATGAATCTCGAACTATTTTGACAATTAATAAAAGCATTTTAAGTCTGTGAGAGAAGTTTGTATAAATCAGTTATCATTTAATAAATCTTTTGTATATATGTTACAATTGTTGGTTTAAAACGGGATCAGTGTTTGCTTCCAGCTGAATATGATGTCATGTCATCATCAGACTGGTTTACATGTTTGTGAGGAAATCCTGCTGCTGGGCCGGCTGAACTCTTGAACTTGTTTCTATCTGAGGGTTGTTTGCTTACCTGTGAGATTTAGATAGAGATAAGCTTACTGTTGTAGAGACGGTGTCGGATCATTGTGTGAACATACTCGTTTGTAAGAAGGTGTAACAGCCCCATTTAGGGACCTTCCAGAGAGGGATAAAGCTGAACAACAAGTGTCCTCTCCAAAAAATAGAAGGTGATTCTATTTTCGTTTTGTGTTTTTGTATTTGGACATTTGTATAATAATGTTATTATATTATTATATAGTGCTTACACAAATAATAAGCTTTAATGCTTTCTTTATGTTTTAATATGTGAGACATGCAAAAAAAATTCCACAAGTCATTTTTTAGAAGAAGAAAATGTCAAAATTCTCTGATCGCAGCTTCTTAAATATGAATATTTTCTGGTTTCTTTAGTGTCAATGACAGTAAACTCAATATTTAAGACATTTGAGGATGTCATTTTGGGAAACACTGATCAACATTTTTCACCATTTTCCTTTTACATTTTCTGGATCAAACAACTAAGCGATTAATCGGGAAAATAACGGTTAGTTGCAGCTGTAGTTTATACACTCGTATAGTTTACATAGTTCTTATCTGCACAAATGTTAATAACTGTATTCTGAGCTGAGACTCACAGGTTCACGCTGCTGCAGACTACAGTTCACAATTCACAGATACAACTAGATTACTTAAATCAGCAGTTCATTATAGCAAAAAACGAAAGAGAAACATAACAAATCCTCACAGTTGTTCAGTTTAGTTTACTCTCTCCTTCTTCCTCACAATGACCGGAGCACGTGGCAGCATGTCTGCAACTTTCATCCCCTTAAATCTGACACCGGAAGACCTTTTAATGCCGGGCAGCGACTGTGAAATATCTGCTTGACTCGCACTAATGTACATTCTATGTTACAGTGTATTACTATCATTGTACAGTGTATATTCAATACAAATTAGACTTATAGAGTCCTTTATTTAGTCTGTAGTCAAAGATTTTTAGTTAATTTATTCTATCTTATATTTTAATTAGTCTAATTTAGTCAGTGTGTATCATTAGGCTTTTTAATCATATATGTTTCTCACCTACATCATTGTTTTATTTTATTTTTTTGTTTGTTTTTTATGATTTATGTGAAGTAGTGGCTGTAAATGTGGGATAAATAAAGCATCTATCTATCCATCTTTATATCTACCGTATGTAAAACACAAAAGACCTTTAATATTTGAAATAAAGAAGAAAATCAATGAAGACCAAGTGTTGGTCGGGGCTATATTCAGTCAGCCTGAGAGGGATAAATTCTTCCTAGAAAGTCCGTTCACAGAGAACAAGCTCTATTTATAACTCGCTTACAGTTACAGTATAAAGTGCCACTCTGTTTCCACTTAACACTTCCTGGATTACATTCACAGAGAAGCAAATACATTTTCTTTTTTTTTAACCACTGCTCGTCAAATGTCTTATTTTGTCTGACTAACAGTCAAAAATCCAAAAGATATTCAGTTTACTACGATATAAAACAACAAACGCTCACATTGGAGAAGCTGAAAATAAAGAATGATTTACTTAAAAACCACTGACTGATTGATTGAGTGACTAACTGGCTGATCAACTAATCATTTCATCTCTAATTCTGTTCAGTTATTTCATGTAGATTGTAACTAAAAGTCTAAATGCTGTTTCAAAGCCTTTAACTGTGCTAATATCATGACTTTAAGGTCAACAATGTCAAACTATTTCATTTTATAGTTCATTTTCTCCTCAGGATGAATTGTAATAACTTTGATCTAGTGCCATCATCTGGTAAAATACTTTGGTTTATGATCAAGTACCTGCAGAACTACTGCCTCAGCTGTACTGGTGTTTCCTTCTAATTAGCAGGTAGCACGCTAAACTAAGATGGTGAACATAGTAAACATTATACCTGCTAGATATTGTTAGCATGCTAAGGTTTACGTTATGTTCAAAGTGCCTTCGTCTTATTGTGTAATTTTTGTGAGTTATTCAGCCCTGATGTTGAATAAGAAACCATCTGAGAGCCTGACAGCCACTTATTCATGGAGGGATTAATGACTGTGGATTTGGACTGGCTGCAGTCTCCTGCTAATGCTCCCTGACACTGTTTTCTACTTGAACAGCATGTACCTGCAGAGAATTAATGGGTCAGACAGCTCCCATGTTGATACTGAAATATGTATTTTTATGATGTCAGTGTGTAATGTGTTTATTATCAGTGACTCTGCAGCTCCTCTCAGCTTTACGGAGCTTTATAGTGAGTTTCAGCTCATTGTTTATCTGTCCGGCTGCAACTTTACTGTTCTGGTTCACTCTCAGCGGCTCTCATAGCGTTGTTTTCAGACTAGCTGGTGAACACAGTGGAGCATTTAGCAGCTAAAGAGCCAGATATTTCCCTCAGGAGTTGGTAGAGAGCAGAAACAGAAGCTACAAAAGAGAGAATATTGGGCTTAGATTCACCAGGTGGACAGAAACATGACTCCACATAAATGACAATGTTGCTCCGTAACTTCTGGATGTGACGACGATGTGACGACTTAAGCGTGACGTCCTAAAACAGTTTTATCTTCAGAAAATATGAAACAAGTAAGCATCAACATGGGAGCGTGATGGAAGGTTTAAAGTATCAACAGGGGAACTGAGGTAAATATAAATATAGCTTTTCAAGATATTAGCTAGCCTGCTAATTTTCCAAGTAGAATAAAAACTTAAAGGGTTTAATAATTGTGTTTAATGTTAGCAAAATAGGCGTACTAGCCTCTGCTTTCTGATTGAAATCTGGTTAGCTTAGCTTGCTAATTTCCCCTTTCCAAGTGGAATACAAAATTAAAGGATTTAAAGGAAAGTATTAAGAAGAAACTTAAAGTAAAGTAGTAGCAAGGGAACTTGACAGAAAAATAATGAGAACGAAAGGTAACTTCTGTAATCAATGCTAATGTCAGCAAGTTAGGCTCTCTGCTTTCCAAATAGGTGGGAATTCTTGATGTGAAAGCTCAGTAAGTCAGCAATGGAGCTCAAATTTTAAGTACCAGCAGGTGAGTCCAGAGGGGAAATTCAAAGGAATGCTTGATATTAAATTTAAAGGAAAGTATCAACACGGGAGTTTGAGAGAAAAATAATGAAAATGAAAATAATGTCTGTTGGAATCAGTGCTAACTTTAGCAAGATAGGCTTACTAGCCTCTGCTTTCTGACTGAAAGCTGGTTAGCTTGTTAGCTTCCACTTTTAAGTGGAATACAAACTTAAAGGATTTAATGATTTAAGACTTGAAAGTAAAGTATGGAGAAGAAATTTATGTTAAGAATCAACATGGGAAACCTTGGAGGAAAGTATCCAGAATTTGACGTCAAAAGATGAATGAAAAGTAACTTCTGTTGGAATCAGTGCTAATTAGTGAGCGGGAATGCTTGATGGGTAATTTAAAGGAAGTATCAACTGAAAATTTAAAAAAGGTAAATATCAGTGTCAACATCTGAAATTTAAAGCCCCAGCAGGTGAGTCCAGACAGGAAGTTTAAAGGGAAGTATGGAGATTGGAGCTTTATGGGGAATTGAAAGAGAGTATTGATGCTGAAACTGAAATATTATGTCCCAGCAGGTGAGTCCTACCTGTGTGGACAGCTGAGTTCCTCTCAGCATGAAGCCCAACGTGCAGCCTGTGATCACAGCAATGACCGACAGTGTCAGTAGCCCGTTCCTCTTACAGAAATTCCTTATGTTCCGACTGAAGTCCCCGTTAATCATCAGCTGGGGAAAAGTCTTGATTCGGTCCCACATCGTCTTCCCTGCGTCTCCCGGAGCAAACGAACTGTGCTCGGAGCGCGCCTCCTCCTCGCCGCTCGGTAAAAGAAGTTCCTCCATGCCCACCAAAATCTTTCTGGTTGTTTTTCTCTGGGTTTGTGTGCGGCTGGCAGGGTGACAAACCTGTGTGAACCAAAGACGAGCTAACCTTTTCCGCTGAGGATTAAATCATCACGGTCTGATCAGAGCCAACGGCAGTGCTGCAGGCAGGCAGGCAGACTTACAGGCACTAAGAGGCTTAAAGAGGTGGAATAAAACCTCACACGCCTTTGTTGTGGCATCTGGTCCTGCTACTGGAGTTGCTCCTGTTTTTGTTTCCGTTTTACTTATCTTTGGCAGAACTGTCGGGGTCAAAAGGTCAATGAAAAGGTGAAAGGATCCTGCGGATTTTGACCTCGTAAAATGATGATCAGAAATTATTTCAAAGACTCAATAAGAAATTCAAGTTTGTAAATCTGTAAAAAGGTTTGTATGTATGTATGTATATACATGAAGCTCATTGGAAGATTGGAACTTATAGAATCAGTTACTTGATATGGAAGAAAGCAGGTTGACAAAACAGATATTTAGGGGGATAAATAAATGATTGACTCTTGGTTAAAAGATGTGTGGACATTATTCTGCCACTCTTCTGCTTTTTTTTAAACAATGAAAAGTTCAACATTTGGTTGTTCAGAGAGTCAGTGTTTACTCAAGGCAAAGGGCAGTGGCCTGATGCTAACTGCGTATATTTACGATGATAAAAACTAGATATGATACTGACAAATCTGTATAATTTGTCTAAAGAGCAAAGACCTGTGTGCCCAGCTGAGATCTGGTGTCTTAGTGTACAGTTTACTGTTGAAACTGGACGGTTTATTAAATGGATTTGTTTAGTGTGTTGAGTGATAGGAAATGAGTTCCATTTTGTTTTCTAGTGTCTATTTTATTGGGAACTGCATAAAGCTTTGTTTAGCAAGATTAAAATAGATATCGATTTTGTAAATATGGATTTTAAATGTTTATGGCTCAAAGAGAAAAATTAATTTTTCAGCAAAAATGTAACTTGTAATGGAGTATTTTTAAATTGCTGTATTGGTACTTTTACTAAAGGATCTGAATACTTCTTCCACCATTTTTGGCTCCTACAACTGTTATTTTTGTAATAAAAATAATGTATAGTGTATGGCATAAAATGAGTTTATATGTTTATATATAATCTAACAGCTGCACACTAAAGCCTTGAATCAGCTGCAGTTCCTCTAATGTCCACTAGATGCTGCTCTAAGAAAAACCTACAAATACTGAGTACAGTGTCATGTTGTATTGTTTCTGACAGAAGTTGAGAGTGAAATCAGTAACTATCTAAAGGTAAAATTAGATTATGAACAGTAGGCCATAGTTTGTCATATTTGCTTTATTTATTCAAATAACTCAATTTAAAAATGTATTTTTAAGAACAGATACATGTTATTAACAATACTACTACTACTAATAATAATAATATTAATGATAATACATCAAACTTCTTTTCCCATTTATGGCAGCAACATGCACTATCTTTTCATACTGATCATTAGAAGATCCCTTCATAATACACTTACAATGGAAGTGATGGGGAACAAAATCCACAGTCCTCCTTCTGTGCAAAAATGCATTTAAAAGTTTATGTGAAGCTAAAATGAAGCTTCAGCGTCCAAATGAGTCAAATCCAGTAGATATCTTTCAACGTTACAGTCTTTTAGTGGCAAAGTTCCTCTTTTTGTTTCTATACTTCCACCTGCAGCTCAACAGGGAAACACAAAGAGGAGAATTTGATGCTAAAAAGACTGTAAATGTGTCAGATATCCACTTGATATGACTAACTCAGACTGCTGAAGCTGAATAGTACACTGTAATCTGCAAATCAAGCCCTTATTGATAAGTTTACAGCTGACCTAAACTCTGGAATCAATCCAGCAGAGGTCAAGATCATGACATGCGGATTTGTCAGAGCTCCTCTGAACTGTGTCAATGAACAATCAAACTCTGGTGCATCAGTTCTAATCCAATCACTGCTGTTAGAAGCTGGCATCATGCCTGGATCAAGTCAGATAGTTCAGGATGTGGAGCTGAGGGACAGGAAGTAACCGTGATGTAATGTTCAACCTGAAAGTCAGCCAGGTCCAATTACAAACGACACAAAGATCAGAGCTGTGTTTGTGTATAAAGTCTTTCTTAAGTTCTTAGTAAGTACTGACGAGTTTCAAACTTTGATTAACTCAATCACGTTAAACCGTTAAAACTTAAACTTAAATGTTGTATCTAGTAAATACTTTGTGTACTAATGTGTAAACAGGTAGCATCATGAGCTGTAACATAACTTAAAAAATAACAGTTTAAGTAAAAGTAGTGGTTTGATCCCTCTGACTGATATATTATTATATATGACATCTAATGATGCATGATGAAGCATCAGTGTTAGAGCAGCATGTTACTGTTGTAGCTGGACTCTAAATGGACACCAGGAATTGCTCCTCTGCTTCCTCCTGGGTCTTTCACTGCAGACCGGTCAGACCCTCCTACTAGGCCTGCTGACACAGACGAGAAGATGCTCACAGATGAATCAGGAAGCAGTTGAATACATCAAGAAGAAGATCAGTGAGAATCAGTCTGCAGAGAGAAGCATCAATCTGTTCCACTGTCTGAATGAACTGAATGATCGTTCTCTAGTGAAGCAGATCTAACAGTCCCTAAGTTCAGGAAGTCTTTCCACAGATGAACTGTCTCCTGCTCAGTGGTCAGCTCTGGTCTTTATCTTACTGTCATCAGAAAAAGAACTGGATGTGTTTGACCTGAAGAAATACTCTGCTTCAGAGGAGACTCTTTTGAGGCTGCTGCCGGTGGTAAAAGCTTCCAACAAAACTCTGTAAGTACACAGATGGTTGAGTTTATTTATGATTTAAATATGCCGTTATCTTTTCAAAAGGACAGCAATGTTTACTCTAGGATGACTACATTGGTCTGGCAGTGGGTGCTAGCGTGGGGATGGGGGTGGGGCTACCAAGAGCTTCCTAGGCAACGACACAGAGGATAACAGAGGATCCCAAATGCTATTGATTTCTGAATGAATGTATATTTGGCATTATTTTGCCATTAAAAATTTTTTTTTGGCCTGGTTGGGGTTCTTGTACAATTATAGGGAAAATACTGGTCAGAAAAAGAATGACTTCTTACTTGTTTCTTTCCTTTTTATATTCTCTTGTACTATGTATGCACTATGTATGGGCCCCTTGGTTTTGACTTCAGAGTGGATTCAGTGAGAGGAGGAGAGCTCATAGATGTATCAGATCACTGAGCTCAGAAAATCAATCATTACCTCATCTTACATGAGCTTTGGCAGCGTTCAACTCCAATATTATTCATACAACTGTGATTTTATAATATTTATTGTTTATGTACTGATAAGGAAGCTCTAAACACATTCATGGAAAAAATAAATGAACATGAAGTGATAAAACTAGGACAAATGAAAGACAGTTTGCCAGTAGCTTGGTAAATTCCTGTCTTAATAGGTAACAGGAGAAGAATGGTGAATCTGCTAAAAAAAAAACAGGAAGCACTCAATTGATTCAGCAAATTTAGCTTCCAAACCTCGTCATCCACAGCTTATCCCAAAGAATTAGTCAGATAATGCTTTTAACACACCAAATTCAGCTTTATTGAACATCAGGTCTTTATCATCAAGCACAATCTTGATTTTATGTTTTTACCTGAAACTTGGTTAGACCTGGAGAACAGTGCAGCTGTTCTTATCGAGTCAACCCCTCCCAACTTCAGTTATATGAGTGAAGCTAGAGTACATAAAAAAAGGAGGTGGAGTTGAGATTTTGTTTAATGATTCACTCCAATACAAGCAGATGTCTCATGGAAATGTGGCTCTTTAGTTGAATTCCGCCTCTATTTCTAAATATCTACTATGATCTCCCCGCCTACCTGCACACAGCCTAGTAGGCCGTGACACAAACATATATTTTACACAATATTTGTAGTTTTACAGTTAATTGACAATCAAATTAAAGTTTAATTATAATAATGACTAAAAAATAAAATTCTCTGTAAAGTAATCTGAGATTGTGCTTATTAATAAATGTCTAATTGCTTAATTTTGTTTTCTGACGGCATTATCTATTTTTAGTTATATAGCCTGCAAGTCTATATGTACTGCCTGTTGTCCTAAACTTGAACTCCAACGTCTGTGGACGGGTGTGCAGTGAAACCAGGAAATTATGTTGCAGGGAGGGGCAGGCTGCACAGATAAACGATTGGTGTGTACATGTAATATTCAGAGTAGTGCAGCTTTCATCTCCACAAAATGTCCAGTAAATAGGTGCAGTTAAGTTTCTCCTTAGAACACCATCGAACCTTATCTCCCAGGAGAAATGGCACACAGCCAAAAACCGGTGTGACGAGGAGTCTAATGACTTCAGTAGGTAAGAAATTAACTTTTAAGCTGAACAATAAATTCCTCTAAATTTCACATTTTGAATAATAACTATACTTGATGTGTCATCTGTTGTGGAAAGCATTAGTATTAAACCTTGTTACTATCCTCTTGGTTATTTTTTTCTCTGACAAAAGCTGTTGGTAGGAAATGACTTTTTGTATGAATAGGTGAGGTGTAGGTAGGCAGCCTACTATTTTCACATTTGATAGTCAATTTACAATTTGTCTGAGGAAAAGTTTAAAACTTTCAGTTCATAATTTTGTTTTAAGAAGCAGTTTTTTGACTTCTTATTTATTATATCACTTATTATCTTATTACCTTAATGTCTAAAAACTGACGACTGTTTTTAAATGAAATATGACCTGCTGCTGGTGCAGGACTAATTTCATGTTTTAGGCAGAACATACACACACAGGGAGTGACAGTAATAGGGAAGTGCAGGTGTAAACATAAAATGGCTGTACAAACAGCCAAATGCGTCATTCAGAACAGATCCTGTATATCAGGGTGGAGACTGACAAACAGACCAGATTAGCATGCATATTCTGTATGAGAAGATTCTACAAGGCTGACATTGAAAAGATATTTAATTTCATTAAAAACACACATAAAATACAATAGGACATAACAATAGTGTAAATTTAACATCATTTTGACTTTCTGAATGTAAATTGTGAAAAAAAGCTGTAAGAAAAAAATAGCATGAAGTGGGTTAGATAAATTTTCCTGCACTGAAAAACTAATGATGAGTCTTCACTATGGTAGGAAGAAACTGATGATTCTAGATGTAACATTATGTAAACAGATCATAGAATGAAATAGTTTATAGTTGAAGATCAGCAGGCTGAACAAATGAGTCTCACTTTATTAGAGTTAAGCTCCATCATCAAGTCAAACTGAAATGATATAAGAACCATATCACACTGGACTGACAGCAGGTTCATGTCATTTCACAAAACATATACATGTTACTACAGATGAGACTCTGAGCCACATGTGGATGGGTACAGCTGAATGATGATATGTTATTGTCCCAAGATCTGTGATGCAACTCGTCAAACTCTCCCCAAGCAGTAGAGTTGCATGGAAACAGTGGGGTGTCAACCCTCTCACAGTAGTTGAAGTAGTTGGCTAGTTTTCATCTGTACTCCCTGAACAGATGTTACAATCGGCTCCCTAAAAGTGAAAAAAGGAAGAACAAAAAAAAGGTAAAGATAAAAACATAATTATTGAAATTCAATACAAACAGCAACTCATGACAAAACATTGATAATTAAAGAATGTTCATGTTATTGATGTGACAACATTGAAGCAGTAGCCAAAGAAGCATATAACACATGAAACACACAACAGCATTAAACAGGGTTAAGCAAATATTAGTCTCACATAGCCAGCCTTATCTTTGCAAAGTGTGCCAGCGCTGGAGAGCAAATATTAGTTGGGTCAAGCAGGCAGTACAGAGCAGTGCTGTGCACATATGGGAGGGGGGTGGGGGCAGTAACAGAATCTTAATTCATATTTGATCAGCACTGCCTAGTTCGACAGTTTGATCTGAGTTTAGGAGCTGGGTGCATTGTGCTGGATGGACTCATTTGCATAAAATTAAAGTTGAATCGTGATAATGAAAATTCAGATACAGTGAATGGTCCGTCAACTCACCATGTTGTATCCACAGCCAGATCTTCTACTCTCCATAGAAAATTAATAGGATCCGTTAACTTGACTTTCCTCAATGGATCCAGTGTGTCTGAAACTTATCTGTTCCGTGAGACGTACAAGTGACAGACATCATAAACGCTCTAAATGTTTCCTATGTGGACTGGTCAATAGTCAAAATTATAAGTATCTTATAATTTGCCAAATGCACATCATCACAGTGTGACTTGAAACTCTTACACCAGTCGCATCTCTGAGACTGGATCCATACCAAGATGGCTAAATATGAAAACACATCTACATGCAAACTAACAACCTCTACTAAAACATTCCTTGTAGAATGAAAAAGATATCAGCAGGAGGGATACTTCACTCGCTACTGATTGGTTCTTTGTAAAGTTGATTTAGGAATCAAAAGAAATTACCCTGGAAAATTCAGTCTGCTTAATGAAAATATAAATTAACTTTTTAAGCAAAGTAGATACTTCGCTATGTAAAAATCAAAACAAAATTTCTCATACCAGAGGGGTTACTAATTAGTGGCTGACTCACAGCCTGATAACTCACTGCTGGGCCGAAAGATAGGTCAAAACATTATGCCACATTTTCTATGACTTCTGTGTATACTCTAACTTGTCACTGCATTTGAACTACATTTGTTTGAATTATTCATAATTTATTATTAATTTTTCATATTCATTTAAATGAATATTTTAACTCTCTTGAAAAGCCAATAACCATCTGGGTCACTGATATTTCTGACCCTTTTTTTTCCTTTGACGTCTTTAGTCTTATATATGCAATATACGCATCATATATGCAATATGTTGTCTTACTGTTCCGTTCATTATTTTGATATATGACTTATCTGTTTCATTTTCAGTTGATCCAATATGAAACGCTCAACAACAAAGCCGCCACCTGAAATTGAAAAATGGACGAAGGAAGATGTCCACCTGTGGCTGATGACACAGGTCAAAGTTCATGAGCCTTGTGCAGACAAGTTCATTGAAGAGGAAGTCTCTGGAGATAGTTTAGTTGCCTTTGAAAAGACAGACATATTAGACTTAGGAATAAAACATGGTCCTGCAGTCAAAATCACATCTTATCTTGAAAGGTTGAAAGAAGGATCAAAACATGAGTCACAGTTCCCAGGATACGTGGAAAACTGGACAAACGAGCAGGTGAACCAGTGGTTACAGCAGCATGTGAAGACATATAGCAAATATGCAGAACGACTCCAGGAGGAAGATGTTTCTGGAGATTGTCTTGTTTGCTTTAAGAAGCAGGATTTCCTGGATCTGGATGTGAAAAGTGGTCCTACTGTAAAGATTCTGGCAGAACTACGTCAGTTGAACGAGAAACCAGAGCCGACACTGCTACCCATCCCTCACACCAGCACAGACCAAAAAGAAACTCTAAAACCTATTCAACCTGAACCAAGTCTGGCTCAAGCAATAGAAACTCAGCAAGCTGGGTCATGTAACAAAATCGAATCAAAAACTGATGAAATGGTGGGAAAAAAGTCTGAAAATGTTCATCTGCCATTTGAGAGAACTTCAGAAAAAGAGGAAATTCAGCAACCAAAGGCACAGGACTTGGGGGCCAAGAGGAAAGAAACTGTTGCGGTAAAATTTCTGTTGTTTATAGTCAATACAGTAAAATCACAGTGACTTATAGTTGCATTTTACAGCACATAAAGGCAAAACAAAACTCCAGGATTTTAACTTATTATAGACAGTGATTTCTTTGTAATGTTAACAATAAATAATTTACATCTCTTTCTTTCTGCAGACTACAATCCTTCCTGACACACCCAATGTCACTGTGGAGATCCAGAAAACCCTGGCCGACCTTTCTAAAGATGATCTAAAAGGGTTCCATTTCAACCTAAAAAAATACAGCAAATCCAAGCATAAACCTATTCTTCAGGGTAAACTGGAGGGCAAGGACACCATGGACACTGCTGAGTTACTGACTGACCACTATGGAAGCAAAGAGGCCTTACAGGTCACACTAGATGTTCTAAGAGAAATTCATCAGCGTGATCTTGCTAATCATTTGGAAAAGAACATGGGTAAGACAACTAATGTAAAAATGTATTCAAATAATTAAGTTTGTATCTTTTCCTAAATGGTCTTTAGTTGTAGTTTACAATCGACATGGTTTGTGATGTTGTCTATTCTTTCATGTTGACACATACATCTGACGCATTTGATTAAATCTAACTCAATTTGAGGTTAAACTATTATTGTTGTTAATGCTGAAGAAAACTTTTAGACTATATTTGCCAGCTGTTTAAGGAAATTACTGAGCCTATTTTAAAATGTATCTATATATTTCTAAGCTATTAAAGATTGATGTATTCAGTAGGAACCATTGAGAACCTAAGGCAGAGAGAGATGGACTAACACATCCTTGGCTTTGTTTTGTTTTTTGTTTTTGTTTTGTTTTTTTTAGGGGGGGGTCAACTGAGGCAGCAGTGTCTTTCAAAAGAAGTTTTGAAGAAAGAAGCTAACCATGGTGAAAAACTTAAGAATTTGTTGACTTGTGGTGGGAACTCACTGGACAACTATGACAGATTTGTTGTTGTTGCAAACAAAAGCAGTCCAGAACAAGTACAGTACCTCGAGTTTCTGAGTAAGTTGAAATTGTTCTGTGTGTTAGACTTTGACCCTGAGTCTGCTACTAAAGGTGGACTGTGTCACTCATACAGAGAGTTGAGAGTGGCCAATCAGCACACCCCATCACAATATCAAGGGCAGACTGAATCAGTGATAAAGAATCTTAACCTCTACAAACAGACCAGTTGGGTCTTCTGCAATGGCAGACATGACCTTGACAGCGACTCTAACAGAGAGTTAGATTATAAGAACTGGCTGAGGAAATCTTGCAGAGATGTAGAGCAGTTGGTTTCATTCATCTGCAACCCTGAAGTTCTCCCCCATGGAAGAAGTCTCGTCATCTTCCTCCTACTTTCACCTGTGGACTCTGAGAAAGACCCAATCTATGACACCTACAAGTCCTTCTTGAAACACACTGAGGAGAAAAACATCATCACTATTTGTGATTCTCAGAGCACCTATGAGAAATGGAGGGAGCTGATACAAGACAAGTGTGACTGTGACATTGACCCACTGTCCATATATGAGCTGACCCTCAGTGAGGTCAATGGGACTGTAATGGCACTCGGGCCTTGGAGTCAGTCATCTGAAAGGCTGCTTCCCTCTTCAGACTCCAGTGCTGTTGTTCTGAAACAGAAAGATGAAGATCTGATGACTGCTTTGGACATTTTGTGTCTAAATCAGTGTGAAAACACCTACGATGAAAACAGTCAAGAGTTCCATGACTTCAGAATCAAAGTTGAAGAAGAATTCTACAGAGGAGGTAAAGTCAAATGGTGGAACTTCTACTTCTGTGACAAAGACACAGAAAAGGCTTTCATCAAGAGAGACAAGCATGAAAATGTGAAGAAGATGATCAGGTCTCAGTGGAGAGATTCAAAAAATGCATGTGCACTGCTCAACCTTTTTCACCATCCAGGCTGTGGTGGGACCACTTTAGCGATGCATGTCATGTGGGATCTCCGTCAAGAGTTCAGATGTGCTGTGCTGAAAGACAACACGCTGCCAAAAGATGAAGTTGCTGTTCAAGTTAGAAAACTCATGAAGCTTGAAAGTGAGAAACCATCTCCAGTTCTGCTGTTAGTTGACGACTCACATGAAACTAAGAATCCTTATGATCTTGTAAATTGCATTCGTAAAGCTGTAGAGGATTTCTCCAACATGAATATGGATGACATGCAAAACTGCAAAGTCATCATCCTTAACTGTGTCCGTTCACATAGCCCGAAGGAGCGATACAAACAGGACAATTCAACACAGTGTCAGTACATTACTGCTTCTTTGACATCAGAAGAACAGAAGGAGTTTGAAAAGAAACTTAAAGAGCTGGAAGAAACTCACGAAAAGCCTGAAAACTTTTACAGTTTCATGATCATGAAGAGCAATTTTGACCCAGATTACGTAGACGATCTTGCTCGTAACACACTGGAGAGCTTTGATTTCAGCACAAAGGAGGCCCAACTGTTTGCTTTTCTAGCATTACTGAATACCTATGTAGCAGAATCCGAAATATCTCTCTCTCTCTCTGAGGATTTTCTTGGGTTGAAGATGACACATTGGAGGGAGGAAAGTATACTGGACGGAATGAAGCCATATTCAAACTTCCTCATCATAGACACAGATGAAGAGTGGGGTGGATACAAAGGCATCCGAATCCTTCATCACACCATAGCATCTGCCTGTCTGAAAGAATTGGAGAGGAGCTGCTATTTAAAAGCAAGCAGTATTGCTCTGGAGATTCTTCACTGTGATCTGTTCTTCAGTGTCGGAGTTGTCAAACACAGATTCATGCAGTCAATTCAACGAATGTTGATTAAAAGGGAGCGCAAGAAAGATGGAGATGAGAGAGAACCATTTTCTCCCCTCATAGAGAAAATCCACAACCAGCAAGGCAGGCAAACTGTCCAAGAAATATTTGTGAAAGCATCATCCAGGTTTGAAACAAGTTTATCTATTCCCCAGGCACTGGCAAGATATCTGTACATCAATGAGCGTGACTTCCCAGAGGCTCTGAAGTGGGCAGAAAAGGCCAAGAACATCAAGCAAAACTCATACACATTTGACACAATTGGACAGGTGCACAAAAGCAATTTAAAAACCAACATCCACAGAGAAAAGCAGGAAACAACACATAACCCAGAAGATTTAAACACAAACATTAAAATAGCAGAAAATGCTACCATAGCATTTAAAAGGGCTCAAGAGCTGGCAAGCAGAGAGGATGAACCTGAAGAGGAAGCTGCTGATGATGAGTCAGATGACTATCCCAGAAAGTCATATAATGTTAATGGCTATGTGGGTGTGCTGGAAATTGCTTTCCTGATCTTTGATATTTTGGGCAGATTACCATTCTTTGAGGAAAGTGATCCAATGAAGAAGAAATACTTGCAGAGTTTTCTGCAGAAAGCTATCCCAATCACCAGCGTCTATAAGGATGACGATGAGATGAGCAACAGATACATGGAGATCATCAAAGAACATGAGCCGTTCCTCCTCAATTTGAAAACTGAAGTAAAAGAAACGTTTGAACTTCTTGACTGTTACTTCACGTATATAAAAGGGAACTATTCAGAATTTGATTCAAAGAATCATTGGACTGTGTGTAGTCATTTTAAAAAGTATGTAAATCTTTTTTGCAGTGCACCAGAGGGAATCAAAACAGAACGACAAAACAATCCCAATCTCAATTTGAAAATTGAAATTGAAGAACGAAGATTGTGTCTTGAGAGAAACCAAGCAGATACATTCGTAGGGATCCTTCAACATTTGGACAAATCTGCTGCAGAGATTGAGAGAGTCACAGAATGCTATGCATTCTTGCAACAACAACAACTTGCCAACAAAAAACAAAAGACAAAGGAAACAATTAATTACATTTTGTCAAACATAGTACTTTACCATTTGAAACCAAAATCTAAACATGTAAAGAGTTACAGCCACCTTTCTGATCTCCTTTTGAAAACTCTGCAAGATGTAGGACTTCGGTATCCCTTCCCAGACCCATACTACCTGGCTCTGCTGTTACTCTGGCCAAGTCCAACTCAGGAAAAGACAGAAATTGGGACATATGTGACTGCAATTCGAAACTCATCCCGCAAACATCTGTCCAAGTTGTTTTGCAAGAGGAGCACTGTTGCCAAGCTCTACTTGGGCAAAGAAGATGGACTAAAAAGGTTTATCTCTAAACCTAAACTGGATAAGAGTTTCTTGCCTAAGATGCCTCGTGATGCCTTGGCACAACTTTGGTGGAATGGAGACATTTTTAAAGAAAAAGCCATCATCAGCCGCCTTCATCGAGTCAGTGGAACCATTGAACAAGGAGAGTTGTTTGCGAACTATGGAAAACTGAAAATCCCTGTGCGCCCAGCTCATATTGGTGGAATAAGAAGTGGTTTCAGCACAGAAAAGGTTTCTTTCTACCTTGGTTTTGCAATCAATGGACCCCTTGCATATGATATTCAGCATGAAAACTAGGGTTTTTGATTGAACAGAGAAATGTGCAACTCTAGGACTGAACCAAGAAACTTAAGAAGTGGAAAAATACAGTTGGAAGCCAGTGATTGGAAACAGTCTGACTAGTCCTCACTAGTCTGACCGATGCGTTACGAACTGATGAAGCCGCTTGGATAAGGGGCGAAACGTCTTTATAAGATAAATCTAAGTCCAGTTGCCTTGGAATCATTGTTGCCTCAAAATAACTATGACCTTGACAAATGAGAATATTCATAGACATGACAGACTGATGTAAATATTGTCAGTTCCTGTATATTTGTATGATACATACAATTCTTCTACTGAAATCTTGCTTTATGTGTATATACATATGTTTTAATATTCCGTTACCATTTCAGCTTTTGTAAACTTTATAGGTTTTTAGATATTTTCCAGTTATGCTGTAAATTGTAGTGCTAACAGCAGGGAAAGTAAAACATTGACCAGTCACCTGCTATAGAACTTAGTACTTGTATTTATTTGTTTACGTGTACATAATGAAGAACAGGTGACAAATGAATCATATTCAGTTCTTTGGTGAAAAATGTGTTATTATTATTTTTATTTTAGATGTTATTTCAGAGATGTACATTAGTATATATTTTGTCGGCTCTAAAATTTACAATAATAAAATATACAAAAGAATGTTATATTTTGTTTGTTAAATTTATTGTTGTTAGTAGTATTTTATTGCAACTTTGAATAGTTCACGAGAATAAAACACTGGCATTGTATGTTTCTGCAAACCACAGAAATGTTGAATATATATGTTTTAACACATGTTAACATTTCAACAAAATGTATCATCTCAACATTTCTAAACTGACGTAGTTCACATGTGATTTATATGAGCTGACTTTCCTATTAGGAGGAGGAGGGGTCAGTGGATGATTAATAAGTTTCTTGGCAACAAGTTGGTAATCAGCAGAGCATGGTTACAGACCACCTCGAAACGAATGCCCGCTTCCCGTTTCAACCGACAAAAGTGGGTGGGTGGTTTTAGCGAGACATCAAGACATTTGCAGCTGTTTTTCTGGCAAGGAAACCAGGTGTTTTTAGTGAGACATCAGGACATTTGCAGCCATTTTCATGTTCTTTTCACCCAAACCATGATCTTTCTCTAACTCCTAACCAAGTGGTCTTTGTGCCTAAACCGAATTAGACCTTAACCACACTGTTGTCACACTATAAAACATCATTATTCAGTGGATAGAAATGTTAAGATGCTTTTTCTGTAGAATTGTTGATAAGATACGTATTACGCGTGTTGAAATGTATATATTCTTTATAGTCGTTTTTGTGGTTTGCAGAAACGTTCAATGCCAACGTTTTGTTATGTCAATCACGTTGGTTGGTAGAACTGAATCTGTGACACTTTTAAACAGTTTTGTGCCAACCTGTGTATCTGGAGGTCTTTATGTTCTAAATTTAATAAAAGTTAACTTAAAAGTTATTTAAATGTTTTATCTTAATTCAGGAGATCCTTATTTACACATAACACATAATTTATCCGATTTTCTTTTGCTCATAATTACTCACTTTAAACAGTAGAGTCTGAAATTTTCATTGCCAATGTCATTGTCAAAAGCCAACCTTAATGCTTACCTTTAAAGTCACAATGAAACAGAAATTAGAGCGTCTTTACCTCTATAGCTCTGTAATGTAGTTCAGAAGGAAACTGAATATCCCTCATATTCAGTTTAGGGTTTAGTTATAAAAGGTATTTAAATCAAATCATACAGCTGTGTTTTTATTGATTAAAAGTAGAAAGATATACATAGAAAGACATTTCAAACTTAAATAGAGATTCTAAAGTTTCCAAAGATACTAAATATGTCAAGCTGAATGTTGGGGGAATGTGTCTAAAATGATGTCATAGCATTGAGCTGATCAAGCATAGATTCTTGAAATTTTCCCTCAGCTTAAAAATCTCATATTTAAGATGTCAGTAAAGAGCAGGAACAGAATAGTACTGGTAAATATGTGATATAAATTTAGCACAAAGACTAAGGAAATTTGTGTTTGCTAGATTACTTCTTTGGTGTAACAATGTTTCTTGGCAATAAATCTTAGACTGTTGCAAAGCCTGTTTATTTCCCTTTTAAATGATGCCACATTGGTAAGGAATGCATTTGTGGGATGAGTAGCACAGCTGAGTCTGTGGGTTGCACCCATGAAAAATATACCAAATCTTCTCTGCCAATGCCAAACAGCTCATTTTGCTGTTGCTATTGACACTTGTTTTGAGCTTCTGGTACCCCCAGGTGCTGCCAATCAGCTGCTAATCAGGCTGCTGGCACCTGAATGGCAGCACCTGTGAGCATGGGTCCTGCTACAGTGGACAGTAGGTGTCTGCTCAAAGAATGTTGTCTGCTCAACATGGTTAAAACAAGAAACTGAAGCATCTCTATTTTAGTCACAGAGATCACCAAATAGAATATTTTCAGTATTGCATTAAGTTTATATATCAGGCATAACCCACTTACTATTTTAGTATCGTATATCATAAATCTAATGGTGAAAATCTCGATGGAAATTCTATAGAGCCCTTCTGTAGCTCATCAACTGTCTAAAGTAGCCTAGAGAGAAGCATTAGTATAGCATTACCAAATGGCTAGCATAAAAGAGTAATTAGCTAGTGTTAGAACAGTCTCAAAGTTGTTAATATATTATTCAATATGTCCACACAAACCAAAACTAACAAAACAAACATAGCCAAATAAAATGATTACTTGCGATGCCTCAACGAGAGTCTTAGAAAGTGGGTGACAGCTGAATGTTTCTTGTTTAGTCACTGTGCCGTTCAATATGCTGATTTTACTGCAACCAGGTAAATGCCTACTTCTAATATTAAATCTGATGTAGCTATAGTTATCATTAATTATTCTATCAACTAATGTTTAAACTGGACAATAAACAATAATAAATGTTACTCTTGCCCTTTCATTGATGACAACCCTTGCTATTTCAACCTAGCTAGCATTTTATTTGCTGGTGCATTCTCAAAGTTGTAATAATTATACATCCACATTTCAATTTCATGAATTGCATTCATCAAACTTATGTAGGCTTGTTAAAACAAATATGATTTAATCAGTGTGTTCAGACAATGGATTAAAGCCAAAAGAGTGTTTTTACTGAACTGACTCGTGGAAGAATATCAAATAAAAGAGAAAATCACTGCATTCCTGCTGATAATATGGATATTGATTATTGTTATAAAAAATAACTGCAGTAATGTTTTAATTACTGTTACAACCTAGCTAGCATCTCGTCAAATTTTAATCAAATACCACTCAGCCTACTGTACAACCACAGAAAACAGCAAACACAAAACCAACATAGCTGAAATAAATTAATTACTTACAAATAATGTTTGAAGAGGGAGTTTAAAAAGTAGATGAAATGGAGAATGTTTTTTGCTGATTCACTGTTATTTTAACATGACCACACAAAGTTATCACATCAGTACATTTAAGGATATCAGTGCATTTTATTATACCTGCTATACTGCATAATATCTCATGTAGGTACTTTCATTTAGCTTATATTTAACATCTTAGCTGCAGTCTCTGGGTTGTGAATTTAATAACTTACCAACACTGTAACATCCACAGAAAACAGCAATGACAAAATTAGCATAGCTGAAATTAATTGAATACTTACAAATAATGCCTCAACAGGAGTCTTTAGAAAGTGGGTAAAGTTGAAGGTGGTTGTGGCTGTTTTTGCTAAGTCATTGTGCTAACCGAACAAAATGGCGGACGTAAAACGCGGCTGTTACAGACTCAGGAACTGCACCAAGAAAGAGTCAAATCACAGAATGAAAGGGAAAATAACTGCTGGTAGTAGAGTATCAAATTAAATAGACTAAATTGTTGTATTTGGATATATATATTTCTTCGTAACCATATGAAATACGTTCTCATTTAAATAATGTTTACCTTAACAGAAACTAAACCGGGACTGTTACCTTGTTCCTCATCCAATACTTGCTGTTTCAACCTAGCTAGCATCTTAGCTCAGCTAATATCTTTTAGCACTGTACGTCCACAGAAAACAGCAACGATAAAGCTAACATAGCTGAAATGAGTAGAATACTTACAATGAAAGATTCAATGAGAGTCTTTAGAAAGTGGATAAAGTTTAAGGTGGTCATTCTGCTGCCAAATACAATACAAATACAATCAATGTTGTGGTTTTACTTACTCACTCTTGGAAGTAGTTTCATTCCAGAAAAACAGACTAACTCTTGTTCCCTTTAGAAGCCAACAGCATAGTTATTATGTTTTTAATATTCGTACAAGCCGTTTTTCTGTTTTAATTACGGATTTATTGATGTGCTGGAATCAGAGCAGTATTGATGGAGTCATCAGGAGAATCAGTGGCGCTGTGCTGCCCTCTGCTGACCGTCTCACAATACAACAAATAAACTTAGATGTTAATTAATGTGATGCACACAGCTGTAGTTCCTCACTGCAGGTTTGTTTGCTGTAGCTATATTTTGGATACATAAAGTACTTTTTAAGCTTTTTATTTTGAACCTAGACTCCTGACTGCTGGAGCTGCAGCCTCAACGTAGGAAAGTTGACAAATTAAAGAATTTAACAGCTACAACCCTTTTAGAAAGTAAATTAAGTCATAAGTGAAAGAAAAATAGAAGTAGTTCAGGCTTCTCCAACTATTTCCATTTAGATGAATGAAGTTCTTTACATAAACATAGTTTGCAGTCTGAAACTGATTAAACTGTAAATTGTGACATTGACAGATTTTCTGGAAGTGAGCTGAGGTTTCACCAAGACTCTTTCAGAAAATATCATTTACTTACTTTAGGACCGAAAGTCAGGAAACCTTTACAACAAAACAAGAATCAGCTGCTAACAGGTCTTCATAATCTTTTCATATTTTTAAATATCCAAGAGTCCATTTAGTTTAAATTCTTTGTAGACTCCAGACTGGAGCCATTTATTACTTCTCAAATTAGATTTATATCAGTTTTATGCAGAAAACTGAATTTAAACCTGATATATAGTTAAACTGCAGATTTTCATCTACATTTACACTCATTTCAATCTTTATTATGACAAAAATAGGAAAACTAATGTACAGAGCAGCATCATTGCATTAAATATGACTTAAACACAGCGTTCACACAGGTCGTTATGACGGGGCTGATAGCAGTAAATATCTCTCAGTGAGTGTGAGTCGGCGACGAACAGATGAATGTGTTGAGTTTCAGCGGAGCAGCTTGTGGGGGTTTTCAACCAGCACACAGTCCGAGCCGACGTCGGACTCACCGCAGCCGGTTAGTTTGGAGGAACCAACAGTTTCCTGAATCACTGTAACAGAGCTGAGAGAACCACAGTGGACCCATTTATAGGAAATACTAAACAGGAACTATCATTTATCTCCTCCTGACGACCTTTATCACAGCTTCGTTAGGTGAAAATGACGCTGACGGGACTTTCCAGCCGCTTTGATTCAATAACATATCAAGTGGAGAAAATGACAGACATAATGAATATTATAATAATCTGTTTAATGTCAGAAAACATAAGCAAAATTCCTTCATGAAAATCTGAAAAGAGACGAGTTGACATAAACCATCATAAATACAAAACAACACAATATGAACACATAATCATAATAAACGTCAAAAAAATAAAAAGTAGATGCACATTTATATATTTATGTTTCATATAACTTTTTTTAAAGGTCTCCAGTGTATTTATTTGTGGTTTAACAGCTTCATCTGACTGTAGAAAAACAACTTGTGATTTAATTTAGAGACTCAGCAGGTTTATATTAAAAAAATTTAAAAAAACAAAAAACCGAAGGAAACTGTTCATAGTGGAGTGTCATTAAAGGATGGATAAAGTTTTTCCATGTAAATACAAACACTTTAAATATCAGATATTGATCCTACCTGCACTGGACTCATAATGTGACTTCACATGTGAATATTCTGTCAAAACAGACGTGAAAAAAACTTCAAATTATCCTTCAATACCTGAGACAAAAGTACTGTCACTGTCAAGTCAGATTATTTGATTATTATTTGATATTTTGAAACTACTTTGGTTACATGATACATTTTTCAAACTTCAGAAAAATAACTTATTATGGACAAAGACTTCAGTAATAAAACAAAGAAATAAAGACGACTTTCACTGTAGGAACAAGCTGATCAATATTTAAAGGAACAGTTCAACATTTTGGAAAATCTTTTTCTTACTGAGATTTAGAGATCAGGATTAATCGTCTGAATATTAAATATGACACTACAGTTAGCTTAGCTTAGCATAAAGTCTGGAATCAGCTGGTTCTGGCTCGTTAGTGTCATTTAAATTCTCAGCAAGGAAGCAAATAAACGTGTTTGTCAGAATGTTGAACTGTTCCTTTAAATATGAAAACAGGTGAAGCAAATAATATCCATCAGGAGCACAAACAGTTAGAGCTGTAACGATTAGTCTATAAAGCGATTAATCAATCATCAGAAAATAACTTTGCTGGTTCTCAAATGTGATAATTTGATGCTTTTCTTTGTCATATATGAAAGTAAACTGAGTATATTTGGGTTTTTGAAAGTTGGTCGATTAAAACAAGACATTTAATGACTCTGGGAAATTATAACAGCTGTTAGAGATAAACAATGAAGTTGATTAATTGAAAATATAATCAGCAGATTGATTGATCTATAATGAAAAGATGAGAATAAACAGTTTTGCGTTGCTCCAGATGTTTCGTTCTCTGGCGGCTGAGAGTTGTGAGTTTTGCTTTGGTGTTTCTGTTACGTGTCAGCGACGACGCGTCCGTCACCACTTGATGAAGACGAGTGCGGCGAGCGCTCCGTAGCCGAGGATGAGGAAGAGCACCTTCAGCAGCCGGTCCCGTTTGTCGTCCAGCTCGCGGGAAAGAATCTCGAAGAAGGTGACAAACAGGAAGGTGCCGGCGGCAAATCCCTGCAGCACCACTGACACGATGGCGCCGGCCAGCGTCTGAGCCGACTCGATGCCCATGCCCACCACCATGCCCAGCGGGATCATCAGGCTGACGGTGACGCCCAGCTTGGCGGCGTCTTTCATGCCGAGCGCCGCCTTGGCGATGCTGACCCCGAGAGCGACGGCGGCCAGCGTCTCGTGTATGGCCACGCCCAGGAAGAGGCCGCCCAGCTTGGCTCCGTCCTCCTGCAGGCCGAGCGCCAGCCCCTCGAACACCGAGTGCGCCGACAGAGCCAGGACCAGACTGGCGAGGCGGAGCGGCCCCGCCCCCGCCAGCTCGGCCGGGTTGAAGTGTCCGTGCTGGTGTCCGTGTGAGTGGTGACCGCCGCCGCCGCCCGGCGAGCCCCGCGACGGCGAGATGAAGGGCGTGTCGTACTCGGAGTCGCTGCCCGCCTCGGAGCCGCCGGCGTTGAAGGTCTCCAGGTCGATGAAGGACGGCTTCTCCTTCCTGAAGGTGAGGATGGCCTGCTCCACGAACACGGTGAGGAAGAAGCCGAGCATCATCATCGTCTCAGCCAGCGGATAATCGCTGCTGATCTTCAGCTGCTGGAACACGTCGTCCACCTGAAACAAACACAGCGATCAATAGTTCCAATCAGCTGTTTCTACTGAATATTATCTGTAGTTTTTATTGATCATGTGTTTGAGGTTGCTGCTTTTTCTCATCAAAACAACTGATTTTATAAATATTCAATATCATTTAAGTCTGACTGATATTGATATTGGAGAGTTTATGAAGTTCCCTTAAATAAGGTTGTTTTTCTTTAAACAGCTGCGACGTGTAAATGTGTCAGCAGGACGTTTTAATTCTCTCCGATCACATCTTTGGCGTTTCTCGATACAACATACATGACAGAAAATATATATTTACCTGTAGTTACCTGTTTGTTTTTATCAGTGATCATGTTTCTGTGATGTTTAATGTTTTTATGTGATGACGTTTGTAAAGTTCATTATTTGAGGATAAAGTGACATTTTCAGCCCTAAACAGAGAAAATGTTGTTTTATTTTGTTCTTTAACATACAGACTAGTTTGTGTGTGTGTGTGTGTGTGAGTGTTGCTATATTTATGAGGACCAAGTTTAGTTTTGAATCATTGTTGTGACACTGTGTTGAAACCGTGGTTGGTTTTTACTTCCTCACAGGCCTGTTTAAGGTTAGAATAAGGTTTGTGTAACGTTGGGTAACGGTTGATGTTCGGCATTTAGTCGTGATAGATTCTTACAAGGTTTTCTTCATCTGAATGGAGCATGTAAGGATGGATGATGCTGGATTACTAAACAAATTGTAAAGCCACTGATGTGATTTGTAATATTAGGCTGAATAAATAAAAATGGACTTTACTAGTTAAGGTCATCATATCCTCATAACTATAGAAAGACAAACATATGTGTGTGTGTGTGTGTGTGTGTGTGTGTACCTTGTCTCTGACGGTGGGCAGCAGCGCGTTGAAGCACGTCGCCAGGAACACGCCTCCTCCGAACGAGTTGCAGAGCGACAGAGCCTTCCTGTATCTGTGCGCCTTGTCGTAGTCGACCAGCAGGAGGCGCACCGGCACCAGGACGCCGGCCAGCATGAGGCCGAACAATCCCAGCAGGCCGAGCAGCTTCGCCACCAGGATCTGCATCCTGACGCTCCGCAGGCGCTAAAGCTGACGAAGCATCACACACACACACACACACCTCTGCTCCGCTTCTACTGGACTCTACTGCTGCCGGGACATTTCAGCTGCTTCTACTGACACACACAGAGACACTGAGAGAACAGGAAGTGCAGAATAAACCACAATAAACCACCATGAACCAGAATAAACCAGTGTGCTAGATTCCTCACCTGAGCGTCAGGTGCATGGTATTCAACAACACTTTGTTTAATAGAATCATCTTTTAAATCACTTCTCAAAAGGCCTTTAACTGATAAAACACTGTTTTATTTCCAACATCTGTTTTTTTTTATTACTTTTTTTTATCTTATAGAGGAATTTTATTTGAATGTATTTTCTTTTAATTGTCTGTTTTAATTGTAGAACTTTATTTTAACCATGTAAAACATTTTGTAACTTTGTTTTGAAAAGTGCTGTTTATTAAAGTTTATCATTATTATTACTTTTATTACTTACTGGCAGTTATAAAGAACAGAATTACATTTTCAATAAGAGGAAATTAGTTTTATTTCATCTGACAATATATAAATATTCTGCACATAAATACATCATTGCCATGAATTAGTGAACATACACATGTGCACACATAAGCACGTAAGTACTGAATGTCACTATTTATTATGAGCTTTATTTAATTAATGTATCTCTACTAATGATTTTAGTAGAAAAGCCAAACCAAGGACAGGACTAGAAATCCTAAATGCAATACGTTTTGTTTTTTGCATTGTCTCTGACAAATAAACTAATAAATAAAATAAAAAAATAAACTTTTATAGATGTTTTAATAGCTGCTCTCTAAAAGTCAGAGTCGATGTGTGACAACATCATCGTTGTTGTTGTGCCTTCACCTCTAAAAACAAGAAGTTCTGCTGCACTTCCTCATGAAAACTAACACCAGCTTTGTATTTATTCATTTATTAGTTATCATTTCTGCTGGACAACACTGAGACGCAACACAACTCTTCTTTCTTTTGTCATTTGATATTAATGTGGAACAAAAAATTCATGTCACAATGAAAAATCATCGGTTTAGTTGCTGAAGACATAAAGTAAAATAATTGTTCACTAAATGACTCCATTAATAAACCATTCGTTGAAAAAGCTACAAATCCTGTTTTGTCATGTTTGAGCCATAAACCTGTCACATGATTCAACAGGTGCTTAAAGGAGGGAGGAACAGAAGTTAAGAGGAGGAGGTCTGGGGAAGAGAGAAGAAAGGGAGGCGTGAAAGAGAAAGTGAGGGAAAGAATGAAGGAGTGAACAGGAAATGAGATGTGAAAACGTGGAGAAAACAGGTGAAGAGGAAGAGAGACAAGAGAGGAGAAAGGAGGACAGAGGAGTAAAGGAGAGCAGGTGTAACGTTAAGAGAATAAGATGTGAATTTAACCTTTTTTTGCATTTGAAGTTCATGAGTGTCTGACAAGCTTCGAACTGGATTTTCCGGTTTATATTTGATCTTCACCAGTAACATTACCCTGCAGATACACGCCCGCAAAACGCAAAGTCTTCCAATATTTACTGTTAATATGAACTAACTTCAGTCTGAATATAAAATACCATAAATCTGCATTGCTGCAGGCTGTTTGTTTCTCTTTATAACGGTTAAAGCCGCCGTTTATAACCGTTTATAAGCGTTATGTTGTCGTTACAGCTGCAGGAAACCAACGTCAAGCTGCCAAGGACACGTCGCACTTCCTGTGAGAAGCTTCAAAATAAACTTCTTAATCAAACATAATATTACTATTTTTTAGCATCTCTTATTGTGACATCGCTTCAAGTTACGGTTCTGTTTCAGATCAAATATTTCAGATGTATAATTTCACTTCTTAAGTTCTTCTGACAGTTTTTTTTATGTTTACGTTGAAGATAAAATCGCTTTACTTCCGCCCGCGCTTCAGTTTAACAGCGGCTAACTTTACGGAGTTGCTAGCTTTAGTTGCCATTAGCTGCCAGCAGCTAACACCCGGTCAAACAGGTAAACAGCTGCTCAAAGGTGTGTCAGTTAGTCATAGCAACGAACTCAGTTCAAGAAAAACATATTTAACCCCCTACAATAAGTCAGAGTTGCCGTGTTTACCTGTCCGACCCTCCGTCTCCTTCCAGCAGGTGTATGAAACAACATCCGCGTTTACGTTGCACAAGTCCTTAGCGCTGATTGGTCATTCTCCCTCTTCTTTTTTTACACAACTTTATTTGATCTTTACAAATAAAACAGCAGCAAGGCGACAAGAACCATGAACAAAAATAAACGAATCAGCTTCACTCCTGAATCCTGCAGCTTGTTTCCACTCAGATCCAGCTCTCTCAGATGGGAGGGGTTGGACTTCAGAGCTGAGGCCAGAGAAGCACAGCTGATCTCTGACAAACTGCAGTCACCAAATGTCAATAAAGAATAAATTATGCAGATAAAATGTAATTTATAGTCCAACTATGTCCTCATCAATGAGCTTTTTCCTAAAATGAGCAGAGTGACTTTGTCATTGTGTTATTGTGGATCATCATAATGTCAGCCTTCTACTGACAAATCTGTAATTGGAGGATAAAAGTGAAATCAGACGTCTTGGACTAGAACTTTGTTTTTTCTTCTTTCCTCTCCCATTAATCATCTCACAACCCCTCAGATTTATCTGCTGACCCTTTGGAGGGGCCCCGAAGTAAAAGTAGTGTAAACTAGCTCCACCTCCAGTAGCTACAACAGTAACATGCTGCTCTAACACTGATGCTTCAGTATTAATAATCTAATGATGTCATATATAATAATATATCAGTCAGAGGGACCAAACCACTATAGGTGTTGCATATTTAATCTCCTTAAATGAATATTTCATAAATTTAAGAACATATATGTGTATATAACATTTCAAACTACATTTTCTAAAGTGGGACACTGAAAAAATGACTCAAATTTAAAAAGAAACAAACATGTTTTCATCATATTATAGCATATTTTGATACATGAATATATCATGAACAGCATAATATGATAACAATCGGCAATATTGCTTCGTTTATTTGTGATTTAATCACATGACGCCATAGTTTTAACTCTCATTCATTAGCATTTGTCAGGAGAAGAGACGCATTCGAGTTTAAGTGTCTCAATTACACTAATTCACCCATATGACAGAGTTTGGTGTGAGGTTAACCGTGGGATATTTCTAATTGTGAGACTTTTGAGGATCATACAATCATCATCATCAGGCTGGATGTGACTCAACAGGAACAGAAAAGATGTTCAGTAGTTTCAAGTTCTTGAAGACAGAAATGACAGAGGTCAACCTCAGTTAATATTAATGATTTTAAATTGTACTTCTTTATTCCCTCATTACAAACACAAAATCTCTGAATCTGTAAATGTTGTTTTGCTGCTGAACACCAGTAAAGTCTCAGCATTTGTGAACCGAAGGCTTCAGCTTTCCACATCACACATATGGAAGTTGAATACTGGATCTCGATTGGCTCCAAATTAGTTGTGATGTCACAATTCCTGCTTGTGTGTAAAGCCATTGTTTATCTGTCCACAAATCAACAGTGTTTGAATCCGCTGAGTGTTAAATATGACTGTTTTCATCACTGAGAGGTTAAAAAAAGATGCTTTATTCACCTTTCTACAGTTTTACAAAGATTTTCTGTCTTTCAGAAGACAAACATCTAAAAAGATATGATTCAGTCCTATCAGATGTAACCAGTGTGTAATGTGTAGGTTGTGTCTCATATTGATGAACCTACAGAGAATTATCAGTGACTCTGCAGCTCCTCTCGGCTTTACGGAGCTTTATAGTGAGTTTCAGCTCATTGAATGATAATGTTGCTCTGTAACTGCTGGATGTGGAAATAATCAACTGTTTGCTAAGAAATCAACATAAAAGCTGATGTTATGTCAGAGTGGTGTTCACTATTTGTTTCTGATAAAATAAATGGACAAAAAAAAAAAATACAAAAACAAAACATCACTTATAGACGGTTTAAAGGAAAATATCAACACAGGAAGTTTAGAAAATGCAGACCGAGCTGAGCTGAAACACCAGACATCAGACGGGAGGAGGGTGTAAAATGTTGAGATGCTCTTTTTAATTCCCATACTGTGTCTCTGCCTCTTGGACGCCACACACACATTCATACACACACACACACACACACACACATACACACACAGGATTACTGCCATTTACACTAAATTAACCCTGATATTCATTCACACAGACACACACTCAGATCCATCATAAACAAGGTATTGGACAAAAAATTGCATTTAAAGTTACACTGTGTAGTTTTCAGAAGAAAAAACAGACATTTCAAGCTTCTGTATTAAACCGACTGACCCGCCTCGCTGCAGCTGTTTCACACCTGGAGGGGTCCAGTTTCCTGTTAGAACATTATCGATTAATTAACTTTAGGTTTGATAGCAAAGTGTTATGTCCAAATGTTCCTCTTAAAAACCACACAGAGCCGCAGGAAGTGGGTGTTGTTGTTTGTTGTTGTTTTTTTTTTTGGTGACGTGGCTCCTGAATGAAGCGGGAGGCCTCTCTCTCTCTCTCTCTCGTGCAGGAATTATTCAGTGATGGAAAAAAAATAACTTCCTTTAAGTCCTTCGAGTTATAACGATCCAAAAATCAGAAAGAAAAAAGGACAGTCGGTGGTGCTGCTCTCCTCCACACGCAAACCTGCCTGACCTGGAAGAGAGAGAAGAAATCACTGTAGCAGTTATATAAAACAGGACTTGTGAATAACACCAGTGTGTGTGTGTGTGTTTGTGTGTGTGCACACGTTGGGACGGTTTGTGGATTTACCAGGTCTGAGTGTCATGGCTGCTCCTCGTTGCCAGCGCTGGGCGTCCGGTTGCGGATTTGACTCCTCAGCTGTTCGATGAGTTCTGGGTTCTGCTGCTGCATCTGCTGAGCAAACTGCTGACCTCTGCAACACAACAAACAAACAAACAAATCAACATGAAAGCTGTTTTTTCTTGCTGTAATCATTCCTCCTGTTCATACTGACCATTAGAAGATCCCTTCATGAAAGTTTATGTGAAGCTAATATGAAGCTTCAATTATATTTTATCTGCATATTTTATTCTTTATTGACATTTGGTGACTGCAGTTTGTCAGAGATCAGCTGTGCTTCTCTGGCCTCAACTCTGAAGTCCAACCCCTCCCATCTGAGAGAGCTGAATCTGAGTGGAAACAAGCTGCAGGATTCAGGAGTGAAGCTGCTGTGTGCATGTTACTGTTGTAGCTGCTGGAGGTGATGTATTTAAAAGTTTATGTGAAGCTAATATGAAGCTTCAGCATCCAAATGAGTCAAATCCAGTAGATATCTTTCAACGTTACAGTCTTTTTAGTAGCAAAGTCCCTCTTTTTGTTACTATACTTCCACCTGCAGCTCAACAGGGAAACACAAAGAGGAGAATTTGATGCTAAAAAGGCTGTAAAATGTGTCAGATATCCACTTGATATGACTAACTCAGACTGCTGAAGCTGAATAGAAGCTTCACACACACTTTAAATGTCTATCTGGACACACTGTGGATGAAGGAGATCTTTTAATATTCAGTATGAACAGGAGGAATGATTACAGCCAGGAAAACCTCTTTCACTGCTCATATAAACACCTGACTGCTGGTTTAAAACATATTTAAGAAACTGTGAACCTGCTGTTTAAAGGACATGTCAATCTGAGTGTCTGGTTAAATCAGCAGTCCGTATTAATCAATTATTCAACAAAGGAATTTACTTGTAAACTATTTGGATAATTAAGTTATTAAAGCATCTATGATGTGTATTTTTATAACAAGGTAGGTACGTACGCCTGGATCAGACCCGATAAATCTCCGACCCCAGCAGCTCCAGGAGCTCCAGGGGCTCCAGTAGCTCCAGTAGCTCCAGCAGCCCCACTGGCTCCACCGGCTCCAGGGGCTCCGGGAATCCCGCCGCCTAAGCCTCCTCCTCCCATCCCGCCATACGCTCCCGACATCATCCCTGACATCCTGGAAGACAGCGAGGAGACGTTAAACTCACTTGAGAAACCACCAACACACACACAGACCGACCAGGAGAAACAAAGACCAACTTACATCTGCTGAACCTGAGGGTTGTTCATCAGAGTCGACGCCTGCGGAGACACAGAGACAGACGGTCAATACTGGATCAATACTGGACCAGACTTTACTGGTTCCTCTAGAGAAAAAGGCTCACTGAGCAGAGGTTAAACAGGATGGACAAGAAAAACTGGTTTGTATTATAACAGATGTTTCTAATAGACAGGACGAGCCGGGCGCTAACTGGTTAGCATGCTAACTTCAGTAGATATCAGTGTAACACAATACATAGATGTCAAAACTGTTATTTCTTCACATTCTGTTGATTATGTTGGTTAATTTTTGAATGTTTTAAACTGGAATTTGTACATATTGCACCTTTAACAACAAAAAAAACTGTGTACGTCAGGAAATAAACAATATTCAAGAGCTTTTGTAGAGGAAATGTAAGACTTTTTGATACTCTGGGATTTTTATCCTTGTGGACGAGGAAGGGTTGTGAGTTTTGATAGATTAGATAGTAGAAATAACCGTCATAGTAACTCTGCAGTAATATATAAACGACTGATGTGATAAGAGAAGAAAACTCCTCACAGCTGCATAACGTGTACAAAAAGTTTCATACACAGTGCGTTTGAAGCGGTTACTACACACAGGCAGATACAGTCTGAGGTCTCACCATGTTCATGAAGCCGGGGTTACTGAGCAGACCGGCCAGATCCACTCCGCCCATCCCTGCTGTCTGAGAGAGAGAGAGAGAGAGAGAGAAAGAGACATGAGCACAGTCTCTAAACAGCATTAAACTCTTCACTGCTGCTCTTCTGCTCTTACTGGACTAGAGGTTTCCATCTTCTCCTCGGCGATCTTCAGGTTGGATTTGTACGTGTCGTTGTCGGGGTCGAGCTCCAGAGCTTTCTTATAGAAAGTGGCTGCTTCTGTGTGCTTGTTGAGGCTGGCGAGAGCCAAACTGCAACAACAACAACAAGACAGAAAACACCACAAGACTCCATCAGAGGGCTGTTCCATAAAGACAGATTACCAGTTAAACCCCATTTCTTTCATTAAGTCAGGCTTATTTTATTAAGTCAGGCTTATTTCAGTGAGTCAGGCTTATTTCATTAAGTCAGACTTGTTTCAGTGAGTCAGACTAGAGTATTGTATTTGTAAATTTTCATCACATTGAGATGGGACTCACTTACTTCAGCATTTAAACTGTTTAAATGTCACTAAATAAAAACTTAAGAGCCTTAAAGTCAGAAATCCAGTTACTGAAAATCCAGAAAGAGGCAGACGGCCAACCTGAAGATATCTGAACACCAAGTAACATCATCCAGATATCTTATGTTTCTACAAAATGCTAAATATCTTAACTGTCTTCTATAAAACTGATCAACTGTTTGATACATTAAAGTAGTTTAACAGCCTTAAAGATCATGAAGACCTGATGAAAGAACAGCAGCGTGCAGCTGTTTGCAGCCGTTACGTTGCAGGTTTTGTTTTCTTTTTAACTCGACAGCTGTCAGCGACTGAGCGCAGGCTGTGGTTTCTTACCCCATCCTCCCGTAAGCTTTGCTGTAGTTTGGGTCGATGCTGATGGCTTGTTCACAGTCCTGAACCGCTCCAGCATAGTTTCCCAGTTTACTGTACGCAGCAGCCCTGCAAACACACACAAGTATTACAAAATTATTCAACTGGAACCAAAATGTCCTCTCAGATATTAAAAAGTCAAAAGCTCCTAAACTTTTAAAACAACTTAAACTCAACCTGTTGCAGTAGTAGACGGCGTTCTGAGGATTTATGGCGATGGCCTTGGAGTAAAACTCCACAGCAGCTCCAAAGTTCTCTACTTTCATTTGATCGTTACCTGCGGACGAGAAGACAGAACACATGAGAATAAAATCAAGAAGCAAAAATAAAGAAAGCAGCCGTCTCTTCTGGTTCTGGAGTTTCCTCGTCGTCTTCTTACCGTCAGTTTTGAGTCTCTCGGCCTCGGCTCTGTCGTCCTCGCTCACAGAGTTTGGAGTGGAGTTGTTGTTGACCTGCGACTGAGCTGGAAACTGCCACACAAACACAAACGAGTCAGAAACGTCCTGAACTTCTATCACAGAGATAATGTGATAACAGTGAGCGCAGAGAGCCGTTTCTCTGCCTCTTACCTTGGCTGTGGCTGAGGTGAAGATCTCCGGTAACGTCAGAGGGACGGCGAGGCTCTGGTCATCGGTAGAAACTTCAAAAGCTGTTTCCAAACACTGAACAGCGACTGCAGAGCAACAAGATCAATTTAACAAAAGGGTTATAAAAACGACATCAGCTGTCAGAAACCAGCTGACACTTTCTGTCACTGACTGTGTGGAAATCTGATGTTTTTCCACCACAGATAAAGAACACTGAAACATAAATCTAACAAACTATTATATTGATTGCCGACTATTTTTCATAATGAATGTGTCATTTGGATTTCAAGCAGAAGAGATTCGCTCCTCAGCTCAGAACTGATTCTCAGCTGAATGAATAGAAAAGTAGGCTCTATTTTTAGCCTCTTACTGCAGTAAACTTGTGCCAAACCAAACACTGCTGTTCTTAGAGCGCTGAAATACAATATGAAACATAACCAGCAGCTAAGATAACTGGTCCTGATGAAGGTCGCCGTCAGCTGAGAGAAAAACTCTGCACAGAGTACGCGGCTTTATTTATTTAATACTCAGCAGCGTACAGTCTTCTGCCTGTGTGACAATAACAAAATGAAAGTTTACTTTACTGACGTCACTGGTTAAATGTCAGAGGTTGGTGTGTTTGCTCTGCAGTGAAGAGGACGTTGTTGTTATTATTAACGCAGCGTCTCCGGCAGCAGAGAGCAGCCGCAGAGGTTTCTGAGGTGACACAGAGTTATTCTCTTCACCTCAGAGATGTCTTAAGTTGTTTATAATGCTGCAGTTTGTGTTGGTCAGCTGGTCTCGTTCATTACTGCTGGAGTTCGTTGCTCTGAGTTTATAATATACTTCATGTTTGTCTCAAAAAGCATAAACAAAGTGCTGAACTGCTGCCTTTTCTGAAGATGAACTCTCGTGTGTGTGTGTGCGCTGCAGACTGTCCGGGTGCTGCTCCTTTTTCCGTTCTGTCAACTTCACGTTATAAACTAACATTTAAAAAGATCAATTTTTCCGTAGGAGATAAGAACCAGGATCCTTTCTCACCTTCCAGACTCTCCTGGGCTCCTGAGGACAGATTCCCTGACTGGAGCTGATCATGGAGGAACTGGATGATGGAGAAGGCGAGACGCTTGTTGTCTGTCATGGCGGCGGAGGCTCAGACCTCTCTGTACTCACTGATGGAGAGAGACCCTGAAAAAACAACACACACACACAGCGGGAACCCGTCAGCTGGTTAGCGCGTCATTAAACGACATAACGCAGCAACATGTTGCTTATTATAGAGTCAACGAGGACGCAACAGAAACTCTTCAAAATTAAACCCGCTGAGAAGAGAAAGCTGTCCGGATATTTTTCATTTGTGATTAATTGTGGTTTTACTGTTATTTTAAATAAAGATATTGTGGTGTTTTTTAGTTGTATTTGTTTGTTTTGATACCAGAAATGTTCCCATTAATTTCAATGAATAAAGACGTTACTTATGTTACAGATAAGAGCAGTAAGATATGTGATATCTGAGGTGGATTTACTGAGTCAGGACTGATGAAACTTACAGGTCTGGTTGAGTTACAGACATTATTAGTTATGTACAGAACAGTTTCTGGTTTACTTTAAATCAGATGTGTGTTTCAGTATCTTTACTGAATGATTTAAACATTTTACAGCTCAAGAAAAACATAAAGAGAAAGAATAATGAGACGCTGTGAAGTTTGACAGCTTTTCTTAGTGGATAGTTGTTATTTCACCCTCATATTACTTGTAGATAATTGTGGTTAAGTTATTGGATTTGATGTATTTCTACAGTTTATCTGCGTTTTGAGCAGGAAGCAGATAATATTAGGTTTGCTCCTTCCTGTGTGAGAGGAAACTAAACTGTTTTTTATTCATGAATCACATCTTGTTCCTGAAACATCGACATGAGAAAGAACAAACACAGAAAAAAACAACACATGAAATGAAATGAAGTGAGCTTGTGGAATATTCTAGCAGCTCAGGCTAAGTATAACTCAGCATGACTGTTTCACCGATGCTAACAGCTGACGCTAACACTTAGCATCTGAGCTGACTTGACTGCTAGAAAGCACACAAAAGTGACGTTTGCACAAAGGGGTCACTTTGAGATGTGAGCTGGTTCATTTCCAACTTGAAAGTGAAAAACACATCGTTCATGGTTTAATGGTTTTAATGGTTTAATGGTTGCTGTGAGCTTCGGTTCACTGATGTGCACACGATCCGGTTTTAGCACTGCAATACGTAAAAATAGCTGTGAGGATAAAACTACTGCATATTTTACTTATATTTTATATATTAGATACTTCAGCTTAACATAAATATATTTAACAACAAATACAAGAACCTTTACTTCTGCATAACTTTATTTTTTATAATCCACAAGTTAGGTCATGTATAGAGGCTTGGTATTGTAATTTATGCAGATTTACACACTTGTTTTGTTTCCATTTATTACTCCTACTTCTTATCTGTCTTCCTTATTTCCCGCACTACAGTTAGACGTTGCTTATCTAAAAGTAAATCCTCACAAATCCCCTTAAACAATTGGCAGTTTAATGGTGCATCACATGTCAGAGGCGGAACGTGAGTCTTGGAGCAAAATTTAGTATCATGTATAAAAAGGCCGATGTCTTCCAGAAAATTCGGCTCAGAGTTGACTCATGTTAACAGAATCCATCTCAACAGATGACTTGTTAATCCTTGCGAGCCTCTGCCTGCCGCCCTGTTCTGTAATCTGTATCCTAGAGAAGGAAAAACGTCACGGCAACGTGCGATCACGCTATTAAAAGCTCAATTTTTACTCATTTAAATGTTTCTTGGTGAAATAAATGTAAGCCGAATTGAAGAGGAGTTATTCAACGTTGTTTTAACGTGTTAACCTTTGCTCTGTCATGGACAGTCATTAAATGAGAGGCGAGGACATGCTGAACTGCTCGGGTTTTGAGCGGAACTCGGCGTGACGTGTTCCCCGAGCCGCAGCGGCACGATGCTAACGGCTAACTGGCTCGTAGATCACATTTCGTTGACTGTAACGCTGCTGACGTACATAAGACACCATCACGCGGACACATCCAGCATTATAACAAACAAATATGTTTTTCCTACCAGCTGTCTCCGTGTTACAGGTGAGGATTGTCCCGGTAACGGACAGTTAACGTTAGCTCTGCTCTCCTTGGAGTAGTTTCTAGCCGTTGTCACTCAGCTAGCTAATTAGCTTGTCGCGCAGTTATGACGTCCACTGGAGGCGCCGATATTACTTGCCGCATGGTGTCAAGTTACAGTAAAACTGAAAGTACCGGAACTTCAGCCAAATGGCCGTGAGAATAAAATAAGAGGTGAACTCAACTACTGTACTTTATATTTTTTTTATGTTTGAGTCACTTGGTTTAGTTATTGTGTATATTTTACCCGTTAATTGTGTTTCCTTTATCTTCCTACTTCCACTCCACTACATTTCAGAGGGAAATATTGTACTTTCTACTCCACTACATTTATTTGACAGCTTTAGTTACTTTTCAGATGAAGATTTGACACAATGGATAATATAACAAGCTTTTAAAATACAACACATTGTTAAAGATGAAGCCAGTGGTTTCCAACCTTTTTGGCTTTTGACGTCTTACAAAAAGCAGTGTGTAGTCGGGGTCACATTTCACATGTCTATGAGTTGTTAACAGCTCCACCAAATAGTGATTTTTCCCTCTAAACTTCTCACATGCTTTCATTTCAATAAATGTTCAAATGATCCAATATTTCAGCAAAAACTGAAGACAGATTTGTGTATCAGAACTTTGTTTTTTCTTCTTTCCTCTCCCATTAATCATCTCACGACCCCTCAGATTTATCTACTGACTCTTTGGAGGGGCCCCGACCCCTAGATTGGGAACCAGTGGACTAAACTAGCTAACTGTATATAAAGTAGTGTAAACTAGCTCCACCTCCAGCAGCTACAACGGTAACATGCGCACAGCAGCTTCACTCCTGAATCCTGCAGCCTGTTTCCACTCAGATCCAGCTCTCTCAGATGGGAGGGGTTGGACTTCAGAGCTGAGGCCAGAGAAGCACAGCTGATCTCTGACAAACTGCAGTCACCAAATGTCAATAAAGAATAAAAAAAAAAAACACTGATGCTTCAGTATTAATAATCTAATGATGTCATATGTAATAATATATCAGTCAGAGGGACCAAACCACTACTTTTACTGCAATACTTTAACTACAGATGTGATTTATTTTGAAATGTCTAAGCGGAAGTGGAGTCTCCCTCCTGAAGCTTACTCTTCTTCATCTGAGCTGCCTGACAGTTCAACAGACGGACCGAACCAACCTTCATTCATTTAACGACTATGGGGCCGACAGGTGAGTAATGAGCGGGTGTTTTTAATGTAACTGAATCATTTAAATGTGAAATGACGTCTTAATGTCGGCAGGTTTTCTTTTCGTGTTTCTCTGCGCTGTTTTAAAACAGAATTAGCTTCGATCTCAGAGTCTGTTTTAGCGCTAACAGCAGCTAGCTTAGCTTCTGTCCACGTAACGTTAATTAAAAGTAATAAAAGAATAACATAACGGTATTTATGGGTTGAGTGGGTGATAACCAAGAGAAAACAGACGTGTTCTCGGTATAATCTGCTTTCTGTGTAGTTGTGGATTTCTTCTCGCCGTCTGTAGTTTAGCATTTTAACTGTTAGCTGCTTTTCACTGAGCTAACAGTTGAAACTCCATTTAAAAATCTGTGAATTTAAGCTTGTGCTGCTGAACACTCCGCTCCTCTTAAACAAACACACCTTGTTTTGCTTATCTGTCATTTTGTTAGAATAAACTCAGCAAACAGCACATTTATCAGAGCCTCATTCATCCTTTAAATGAACACTTTACCAAACAAGTTTTTTGCTTTTTGTGGGTAAAAACACCACAAAATCAACAAAACTGAACCTTTTTTAAATTGTCATCTTCTCCTCGTTAATTCAGCTAAACAGTTGATCCACTAAACAACACTTTGGTTTATTTTTTAATGTGTTTTTTTGGAAGATTACAAGTGGAAAAATAACAGTTTCATGGAGCTTTTCGTTGCCAGACTCGTATCAGTTTAATGTTGTGCTTGTTAAACATGAATTATTCTGTTTTCTTCTCTTTATTTGTGATTTTCTGCAACTAAATGAGGCGAACAGCTGATCCATCAAAGCACCTGTGGTCTGGATGCAGTTAAAGCCATGAAATTACCCTTTTTCTCTGTAAATAGAGTAAATGTTTGACAAACCTGTAACTGTGTTTTAATGAGACTCTGGAGTCTCTTAGTTTGACTAGTTTAGATTTGACACGTCTGAGTAAAGTGGTTTTTGGATCTGGACCTGGTCTGATGTGGTCTGATGTGGTCTGGATGGGGACAGATCAGTGAAATCACCTTTTTGTTTTGTTTTTATAAGTATAATTAAGGTTTCACAGATCTGAAAGTGGGTTTTTCTACGATGTCTAACAGAAAAAACGACATCACACAAGTTTTGCTTTTCTGTTTGACTTGAACTAAACTGAACTTTTTTCTAAACTTTCGTCTTCTGTTTACGAGTTGAGCAAACAGCTGATCCACAAAACAACACTCAGACCTGCTTTTGTTATTCTGTGTTGTTTTTTTTTGGTGGAACAGCAGGGAGGTCACGTGTGCCGGAGGGAAAAGTGACCACAGTGTTTACAGAAGGTCACGAACAATAATCCACATGTTTTAGAGCGAAGAGACGTTTTCCTGACTCTCTAAAGACCCAATAATAATATCTACTGTTTCATCTCTCAGTGTTTAAATATCCTGATATATTAATGTGTCATGAGATATCACGTGTTTAATATCTTTAACAACAAGAAGATGTAAAAGCTTAAAATAAGTGAGGAAGAATAAGCAGAGAATATAAAAGAAAACCAGACGCAGGTTTATTTAAGCAGGTTTGTACATAAAATACAACTACAGCAAGAGACAGGTGGTAAAAATATACAAATAAAATATAGTAAAAATAATAAAAATATATTCTAAGTGGAAAGAGATGTTAGTTTTAAATATGTTGTGAGGTATCGACAGTGCTGAACGGCACATTTCATGTGTAATAATTCAAATAATTACGTTTATTTGTGTTATTAGAACTATTAAAGTGATTCAACAAGTTATATGAATAAAGTTTATCTTTATATTATTATTCTTTCTTATTAGTTTATTATTATGACATGTTAAATATGAAAGTCAGGCTTCATTTAGTCTGAACGTTCAGAAATTCAGATTTAAGAATTATAAATATTAAATTAAAACTTTACCACTAAATCACAGTTACAGAAATAATTTCCTCACGTTCACAACAATAAAAAAAATATTTAAAAAATGACATTTAAGTTTTAATAATGACCTGAAAACGAGGCAGGCGTTATTTAACCCTGCGTGTGCTGCTCTGATCCGTCTCGTCTTCCAGGTGAGGTGGTGTTTGGCAGCCAGGTGCCGGTCTGCTCGGTGAACCGGCTCCGCTGGGACCTGAACCCCGAGCAGATCCAGCAGCTCACGGACGAGCTCGTCGCCAGCACCAAGAAGGTGTACGACCGCGTCGGCGCTCTGGAGCTGGACGGCGTCACCTTCGAGAACACCCTGAAGGCCCTCGCCGACGTGGAGGTCGAGTACACGGGTGAGTGTCCGCAAAACAACACGACTGTTTTCATCACTAAGAGCTTAAAGAAGTTGCTTTTTTTCCAGTTTTTTACAGACAGACGACGCGTTTCAGAGACTTTATTCAAACAGACAGACAACATCAACAGATCCAGAGCAGCATATTTAATAAAATATGATGAAATTATTCATTCCTGATGGAAAATTAGTTCATTGCAGCAATAAAAAGACCAGTTTTATCTGCTAGTGATGAACCTACAGAGAATTATCTGCAGCTCCTCTCGGCTTTACGGAGCTTTATAGTTTCAGCTCATTGTTTATCTGTTTAGCTGCAACTTTTACTGTTCTGGTTCACTCTCAGCGGCTCTCATAGCGTCGTTTTCAGAGAGAAGAAGCTGTAAGAAGCTGCTGTACACTACCTGCTCACACACACACAGTTAGCTGCAGACTAGCTGGTAGCATTTAGCAGCTAAAGAGCAGATATTTCCCTCAGGAGTTGGTAGAGAGCAGAAACAGAAGCTGAAAGAGAGAGAAGATTGGACTGAAACACGACTCTGTAGCCGCTGGATGTGGAAATGAAACCAACAACTTAAAAGATGATTATATGTCTCTAGTTTCTGAGTTTAAATAATCAGGTTAAAGTGCGACACTAAAGTATAAAAACATGTTTTCATATTGGACTTTAAACATTTACTGGTTCGTCTCTGCTGAACTTTAATGTGAAAGCAGGTTTTAGTTCGTCCACTAACATCAGAAGACTCGATCACACTTTTATAAAATATAATATCAGTTTATTAGGCTTCAGATAAAAAGTTTATAATGATCGACCAGTTCTGATCAGCAGCTGATCGATCGATCGATAACAAGAGTCTCAATGTGAGGAAGAGAGAGCTCAGTCAGGTGTGACGGATCAATCAGCAGCTTTTACACATGTTGCTGCGGTTCAGAGCTTATTGATGAGAGAAAAGACAGCAGGAGCAGCAGCTGGAAACATCAAACAGTCTGCACCAAGATTTATATCGTCAATAGCTGTGATCAGCTGACCAGTTTACCTGAGGGGAACCCTGGAATGTAGAGTTTTGTCCACTCTGGGATCCTGTAGGAACAAGATTTGATTTGATTTGATCCATGAGCCTGAAACTCAAAGTTTTATGATCTTAAAAAAAATAAAGTAGAGCTGCAACTATTTATGATTAATAAGCCAGTTATTTTCCAGATTAATCATTTGGTCGTTAAATCATCAGACAGTGGTGAATAAACGACGTCCTCAGAGGTCAACAAACAGTCCGAAAATGTTTTTAAAAATTACTAAAATGACTAAAAGATTATCAAAATAATTTCAAATATTTTTTTTGTAGCTCAACTAATCAATAAATCGACTCGTCTGTGCAGCCATTCAGAGACAATATTAATCTTTAATGTTGGAACAATAAGCAAACATGAACGCTGTGTTTGATCCTCTAAATGGATTCAGCAGCAGAAACGTCAACAAACAAACAAACAAACAAACAAACATTCAGTTTTCTGTCACAGAAACTAAACAAACCAGAAAATATTCACATGTAAGAAGCTGCAATCAGAGAACTTTTTTCTTCTTAAAAATAACGCGTCGATGATCAGAACAGTTGTAGCAGTAACGTTTGTTGACAGAGTGACGGGCGCTAACGGTAGTTTTAATGCTCCCTCCAGATATTTCTGCGGCTCGTACCGATGATACAGACGATGAACCTGAATGTAAAGAGTGAACCTGAACAGAACAGGCAGGTCGGCGGCTCTTTGTGAGCGCCGCAGGAAAGCGGTGAGTCAGCAGAATCTGGACTGTGATGGTAAAGACTCATCAGCAGTTTGTAGAGAAAGCAGCTGAACCAGCAGCCGCTGCCGCTACAATACAGACGCAGACGCTTTGTTCACAGGCCGCCCGAAAAACCTGAAAACACCTGAAACGCTGCTGAAGCTGCTGCAGGAGGAAACACTTCCTGCTGCTGCTTTTATCACCACGTCACAGAGAACTGTCCTCAGATTAAAGGAACATTAAATCCATGCTCACCCAGAGAGATAATCAGTTAATCATTCAGTTTATAAATCATCTAAAATATGACATCAGAGTGTCTGATCGTATCTCCTCAGATAGTCAGCGGCCGAGGACACGAGGATAACGGCACATATTTTAATAATAATGACGGCAGAAACACTGAAGGAGCTGCAGGTGGAAGTTAAACAGCAGGATTAATGCTCTGCATGTCCCAGTAAGTGGATTACCGTAATTACCGGTAATACAGGCAAACAAAAGTTCGACAGAGCAAACAGAAGCAGGTCAGAAAACAAAGAGGCTTTGCACTAAAATATGAGCAAATATACTGATCAAACAGAAGGAATTATAACTAAATATATATCTCTGATATAAACCTGCTGTTCAGGGAAATAAAGGTCTCGGCTACTATTAGAGGAAATACGGTATTTAGTTTGTGGAAGAGAAACATTTTTCTAATGATGTCATTAATAAACAAACCAAGTGTGTGTTTATAGAAATATATTTAGATTATTGAAGGTCTACAGCTGGTTTATATGGAAGCCCAAAGTTTACAAAAAGACATTAGGAAATAATCATATGAATAAAATGTATAAATGAACCAACAATTAGTGAAATAACAGAAAAAAATATGAAAATCCAGCGAACTTTATTATAAAATGTTATTTCATAATAACATTTTTCACAATAATTCTTTTATTTAATGTCATATTTCATCATGTTTTACACAATTTACTCATCTTATTTATTTCATAATTATTAATAATTGTATTTATTATTAAGAGTTTTGTGATTCCATAATTTACAACCTTGACTAAAGACGTATCGCTGCTTTAAAACAACTCAGGTCGCTCAACTTTATTAATGTGATGCATAATAACACAATAACAAAAACTGATTTAAAAAAAAAAAAGATTAATTTTTAATTGAAGTCAGAGAGAAATGTAATCAGATTTTTTTTTTATTCAGTTTAAATTTAATATTTTTTTGCTTTTTGGCTGTTCGTCAGACTGAAAGGCAGTTTGAAGACGTTGCTTTGGACTCTGTTGATGATAATTTGTATTTTTTTTACATTTTAAAGGATAAAATATTAAATAAAAAAACAAGAATCAAGACTGAAAATAAACTTTAGTTGCAGCTCTAGTCAGCTCACATCCTGTTGGACTTCCATCAAACTAACATTGTTGTGCGTCTGTCCTGTCTAACCCCGCCCCCTATCCTCAATGGCCCCGCCCCCTATACTCCCTGACCCCGCCCCCTCCCATCTGACCCCGCCCCCTGTGTCTCAGTCCAGAGGAACATGCTGGACTTCCCGCAGCACGTCTCTCCCAGTAAGGAGGTCCGAGCGGCGAGCACCGAGGCCGACAAGCTTCTGTCGGAGTTCGACGTGGAGATGAGCATGAGGGAGGACGTCTACCAGAGGATCGTCGCTCTGGAGGTCAGCTGACATCACTGTCCTGCTGACCAATCAGCTGACAGATAGTTAGATGAACGTAGAGGCTGATTGGTTGATCTTCTCACATCTCATGTTTTATCTGCTCCCGGTGTTTGTGTCTGCAGAAGAAGATCGACGCTGAAAGCCTCACCGCAGAGTCCAAGCGTTACATGGAGCGACTGATCAAGCTCGGGAAGAGGAACGGCCTCCACCTGCCCAAAGAAACACAAGAGGTGAGTGAGCGCTACGTCAGCTGCTGTTTGCTGGTTTCCTGTCACGCAACTCAACCTTCTCTCTGCTGTAACAGGAGATTAAGTCCATCAAGAAGAAGCTGAGCAACCTGTGCATCGATTTCAACAAGAACCTGAACGAGGACACGACCAGTCTGTCCTTCACCAGGGACGAGCTGGGTGAGGCTGCTGCTGCTGCTCAGAGCTTTCAGTCAGTCGCCACTGGTTTTCCTCACTGTATTAAAGGTGTTGTTTGTTTCAGGCGGCCTCCCCGAGGACTTCCTGAGCTCTCTGGAGAAGGACGGAGAGAAGCTGAAGGTTACCCTGAAGTATCCTCACTACTTCCCCACCATGAAGAAGTGCTTCGTCCCAGAAACCCGCCGGAAGCTGGAGGAGGCCTTCAACTCCCGCTGCAAAGAGGTGAGACACCAGAACCAGAACCAGAACCTGAAGACACTGATTCTCCATTAGATTCATTTCTGTTTCACAAAAACATGCAGCAGAGATTCAGTTTACTGTCATGTTTGACGAAGAAAAGCATCAAATCTTCACAACTGATGAGCTGAAATCAGCAAATATTTGATATTTTTGCTGTTAAAAAAGACTCAAATGATTTTTGTCAATCAACTAATTGATTAATAGTCGAATTGTTGCAGTGCTAGTCAAATTATCATTTTAGTAGATCTTCAGAGAACTGAGTTTATTCCTTATTTATCTTCTACTGGTCCTTTATGCAGCCCCTCAGTTCAGCCTCTGTTTGAAACAGGAAGTTTTAGCTCCTGTCTCTTTAAGGCCCCGCCTCCTGATGAGCCCGCTCTGTTCTGATTGGTCAGCTTTCAGGAAGCTTCCTCTGGCTCCAGAGGCTACGTAAACAAACTATAGTAGCAGGATTTCACTTCTTTTTCTCCTTCTTTACTCACAAATGTTCAACTTCTCAAATCACATGGAAACACCTTAGCAACCACCTTAGCAACAAGGCTACAGAATGGATTTGTGGACATGTGATGAGCTGATGTCATCTCATCATCTCTTTGTATTAGGGATAAAACACGCAGTCATTGTTTGTTTGTTTGTTTGTTTGTTTGTCTGCAGGAGAACTCGGCCATCCTGAAGGAGCTGGTGGAGCTTCGGGCTCAGAAATGTTCTCTGCTTGGCTTCAGCACACACGCCGACTTCGTCCTGGAGATGAACATGGCTAAATCTGGAAAGAAGGTGGCCAGCTTCCTGGGTGAGAGCGAGCTCTGCTGAATCAATCACATCCTGTCACACTTCACACTTCACGGTTTGGATTAAATGTTTCCACACTGCAGCATCGTGTTTTCTGGACATTTAATTTGCTGCTGTGTGGAAAGTTTGGGAACATTTGCTGCTTTTGTTTCTCCTACGAGGTGTCCAGAAGTCTAACAGACGTGATCAGAAACATGAACCCAGCTGCTCTGTTGTCTTTCAGAGGAGCTCGCCCGCAAGCTGAAGCCTCTGGGTGAAGAGGAGCGGTCCGTCATCCTCAAACTGAAGGAGAAGGAGTGTCAGAAGAGAGGTCTGCCTTTCAACGGAGAGCTGCACGCCTGGGACACTCGTTACTTCATGACCCAGGTAAGAGCTGCACGGCCGGGACGTTTCACCTGCCGACTCAGGCACAAGCTTAAAGGACGAGTTCACCGTTTTTAAAGTGTCTTAAACCAACAGTCAGGAGCCTAAATGAACATGAAACCTGTTTTTTCTTGCTGTTCATTCCTCCTGTTCATACTGACCATCAGAAGATCCACAGTCCTCCTTCTGCGCAAAAATGTATTTAAAAGTCTATCTGAAGCTAATATGAAGCTTCAGCTGTGTCATGGGAAGCAGCCTGAGAGTCTCTGTTCTTGATTTAAAAGCTGTTTTCTACGTTTCTCTTTCTAGAGCGCACCGTGCGACAAAAACATTTCTCGAGCTGAGCTGATAACTAAAAGGTGACGTGAAAACACTGCAGACCGACTGACTGGTCATTTATCTCATTCACGAGCTTTCTGTTTCAGAGAAAGCTTCCCACCGCTCGCTCTGCCGCAGTCTCTCTCTCTCTCTCTCTCTCTCTCTCTCTCTCTCTCTCTCTCTCTCTCTCTCTCTCTCTCTCTCTCTCTCTCTCTCTTTCTTTCTGTCTCGTGCTGCTTAAAACGCAGAGAGAAAAACAATTTGTCCTGCTGCTGTTTGTATTTACTGCTGCATTAGTTGGATGTAATGAATGAATAAAAAGGACAAAATGAAGCAGAAACTGAGAGCATCTGTCTCCATATTAAATCACCTGTGGAGTGTTTGATGCTCATTCTCAATCTGTCTCCTTTTCTCTTTGTCATGAAGCGACAACAAAGCTTAACAAATGAAAGGAGTCTCTCTGATGGGTCCTGAAGCCCTGCTCCACTGCTGCTGCAGAGCGGAGCGTCTCGCTGATCGCTTGTTTATTCACGCATGTCCAAATTGCACCAAATTCAACACTGCACTTCTTTGAGTCACCAGCAAAACACCCGCCAAGTGTGGAGTCGATCGGATTAACGGTTGTTGAGATACATGAAGGACATACAAACACACCGACAGATAGAGTCCTTCCTTTAAGATTCAACCTGTTAATGTCTTGTTTTGTTCGCAACCCAAAGAAATTCAGTTTTACTGTCACAGAGGATTAAAGACACCAGAAAATATTCACATTTAAGAAGCTGGAATCAGAGAATTTGTACATTTTCTTTGTTAAATAAAGACTCCAAATGATTAATAGCTTTACTATACTTCCACCTGCAGCTCAACAGGGAAACACAAAGAGGAGAATTTGATGCTAAAAAGACTGTAAATGTGTCAGATATCCACTTGAATGATTAGAAACTGCTGGTTGTGTCTTCAGGTTTAGCAGTGAGAGCTTCCTCTACTAAACAGCCTTTGAAACAAAGCCTGGCTCCATCTTTCCATCTCCAGCTCCTCTGATGCTAATCTGGGAGCTCCAGATGGCTCCGTTTAGCGCCTCGAATCAAACGAGCGGCTTCATTTGGCTCCACTGTGGTTTGAAGCGTCCTGATGGTGGATCGGCTGAAGGCTTTTAAAACCAGGCTCACTGCCTGCCTGGTTAGAAGCTTTAACTAGAGCTGCAATATTTACTCACCGTTTACCAGAAACAACGTCGTTATGTTTGATTTGATGCTGAAAACCCAGAACCTTACAGACCTGAATCACTCAGTGATGTAGATGCAAGAACTGCATCACTTCCACTGAAAGCACACCTGAAGGAGATCTTTTAATATCCAGTATGAACAGGAGGAATGATTACAGCCAGGAAAACCTCTTTCACTGCTCATATGGACACCTGACTGCTGGTTTAACACACTGGGAACACTGGGAACTGTCCTTAGAAATTAAGACAATAAAGTTTTGTCAATCATGACGTTGACAAAATGATAGTTTTGAGATGAATAACAATTAGAAGTTTGCTTAAAAAAACATACATTGGGTGTATTTACTCTGTAAGAGAAGACGAGCTCCCAGAATGAGAACATAAAAATGATTTAATATCTTTTAACTCCTTTTATTTTTCTTCCTCCTCCTCTTCCTCTCAGGTGGAGGAGACCCAGTACGCGGTGGACCAGAACCTGTTGAAGGAGTATTTCCCGATGGAGGTGGTGACTCAGGGTCTGCTGAACATCTACCAGGAGCTGCTGGGTTTGTCCTTCGAGCTGGTGGACGGAGCCGCCGTCTGGCACCCGGACGTCACGCTGTACTGCGTGAAGGACCGCAGCCGAGGTCAGGTGGTGGGCCAGTTCTACCTGGACCTGTACCCCAGGTGAGCCGGATCCGAGCCTCCAGGTGTCGTCAGGGTCTCAAACGTCTGTTCAGTATGCAGTGTTTTCAATTATTATAAACCTTGTTTGTTTATTTTCATCATTATTATTTATTTAATTCTATTTTATCTTTTAACATTTTACTGTTTTATTATAATCAATTTATTCTGTTGTTGTTCTGTGTCGTAGTTTTATAGCTCTATTTTATTATTCAATTAACTCTTGCTTTTAATTATTTTGAGTGCATTTGCATTGCATTTAATTTGTTTTAAAAGGTGTTGTATCCATTTTGATTGATTGATTGGTGTGTGCATGTGCAGGGAGGGGAAGTACGGTCACGCCGCCTGCTTCGGCCTGCAGCCCGGCTGTCTGCTGCCCGACGGCACACGCCAGATGTCGGTGGCGGCGATGGTGGCCAACTTCAGCAAACCGACGGCCGACGCCCCGTCGCTCCTGCAGCACGACGAGGTGGAGACATACTTCCACGAGTTCGGCCACGTCATGCACCAGCTCTGCGCCGAGGTCAGCTGATACACACTGCTGTGGAGGAGGATGGTGGATAAATGAGATCATATATGTGAGAGTATCAGCTGATGTTAAGTGACCTTAATATGTGTTTAGAGAAACGTTTTACAGTGTAAGAATCAACTTGTCAGAACTGTCTGGTGGAGAAACTGTTCTGATGTTGAGTTTTATACAAGAACGTTTTCATTTTCTTCTCCTGAACCACTCTGACTTTTCTCTGTTAGGTTTGTTCATTCAAGTGTTTCCAACAAACTCTTTGCAAATCTCTGGTTTCATCATCATCGTCGTCGTCGTCGACGCCCCTAAAATGTCAAACATGAGGCGACCTGTTCTGCTCCGTTAGTGGAAATAAAAGAGTGAGAAGAAGAAGAAGAAGAAGAAGAAGGAGGAGGTTGCTGCTGTCAGAAAGCAGCAGACACATTGATCAGTGTCAGCCGTCGTTATTAGAGGAGCTGAAACTCCATCAGAGCAGCTGCTGCACTCTGACGCTAAAAAAACAAAACAATGCCTTTCTAAAGCAAAGAGAGGAGGTCATGTGACGTCACAGAGATATCAGAGGAGCTGATGTTACACTGTCAGCTGCAACACAACAGGATGCTGCAGCTGTTTACTGCTGACACAAACATCTGACAAACTCTTCTTTTCACTCAAACGGAGCAGAACTGGTCGCCTTATATGGGCGTCACTGATGAAGATGATGATGAAGTCTCAGGTGACGTTCAACAGGGTGAAACCAGAGATTTAAAGACCAGTGTGTAGGATTTAGTGGCATCTAGCGGTGATGTTGCAGACTGGGATCAGCTGGGTCTGTGTGTTTGCAGGCGGACTACGCCATGTTCAGCGGGACTCACGTGGAGCGGGACTTTGTCGAGGCTCCGTCTCAGATGCTGGAGAACTGGGTTTGGGAGAAGGAGCCACTACAGAGGATGTCTCGCCACTACAAGACCAGCAGCGCCATCCCAGACGAGCTGCTCGACAAGCTCATCAAGTCCCGCCTCGCCAACACCGGTGGGTTAACACAGGGACCAGGACTACTGTTCAGATACTAACTGCAGTAAAACTATCACAGATTTCATCTTTAAGAAACGTCAACAGCGTATATTTTTTTTTACTAAAACTGGCTTCAATTCTTCTGATTGTTTTATTTGTTGTAGATTGAAAGAACATGTGTATCTATTAGAGATCAACAGTTAATTTATGTATAAACTCCACTAACGGCTCCACAGTTATGTGTTCACAATGTTAGATCTTCTTTTGAACGGATAAAGTAGTGATGTAAAACTGACTCCTACACAGTGTTGCATTATGGGATGTTTGTAGCATTAATGCTGCTAGGCTAGCGAGTGTCTTATAGTGAGTCTGTTAGTCAGTCAGCACTAAAAGTGTTTCGTTAGTCCAGTTTTTTTTCTGCCACAGAGGAAATAAAATGGGAACATATCAAGCCGCCAAATATCACTGTGACAGATGATTAGGAGCTCAAGAAGACAAACAGGCAGTCGTATAAATGATAACTGCAGGAGAAAATCATTTTTGACTGCTTCCAGGAGCCTGGTAGGAGAGTGTTTGAGCATGTAGCTATAGTATGATTTAAGTTATATTCAAAAAGCAGTTATTTAAAAACAGCTGTTGGAAAAGGGGGGTTGTCTTATAATCAGTGTTGTCTTATAATATTTTTTATCTTCATACCTCAAGCTCGAGTACGTTCTGCCATTGAGAGCTGCTGTGACTAAACACATTTAAAACACTTGAACATTTAAAACAGGAGAAGAAGGATGAGCTAAAAGTCAAACTAATGTTAGCGACTGCTGGACAGCTCTCACAAAAACTACATCACAACTGGTCTTAAAAACGAACCAGTTAGTTTTGATTAATGGATGTCTACTATCTATCTAATAATAAACTGATATCAGCTGCTCTTGTTTCACTGTGGTTCTGCTGCAGGTCTGTTTAATCTGAGGCAGATCGTTCTGGCCAAAGTGGATCAAGCTCTGCACACCAGGAGCGGCCTCGACGCCGCCGAGGAGTACGGACGCCTCTGTCAGGAAATCCTGGGAATCCCTGCTTCACCAGGTAACACACACACACACACACACACACACACACACACACACACTGTTTAATTACAGGGATAACTGTGTGTATTTTCAGTCAAACTGTTTCTCCTAAAAAACATCTTAAAATACTTTATGCTTTTCTCCTCTGATCTCCGACCTTTGACCTGTTTGTCTTTCCCCTGCAGGAACCAACATGCCGGCGACCTTCGGACACTTGGCAGGCGGTTACGACGCTCAGTACTACGGTTACCTTTGGAGCGAGGTGTTCTCCATGGACATGTTCTACACTCGCTTCAAGCAGGAGGGAATCATGAACCCTCAGGTCAGCTGATCACAGAGAGACGACACGTTCACATGTAGAGGCAGCAAATACTAAAGAAAGACAGGATGAAACAGAAGAAACTGTACAAATATGAAGTGGTAAATGTTTCACTGCTGCTTGAACAGCTGATATAAAGTATGAGATAACATCAGTAGTACGGGCTGACAAGGTCGTGGTTTGTTTGTGTTAAGAAGTAAAAGTGGAATTTGAGACAGGAAATGTAACGCTAGCACAAAGTTCAGAAGGAAACATGAGGATTTAAAGAAGATTGGAAGGTCAGTAAAGCTGCATCATGTTGTTGGAATATTAAAATAAGTAATGAAGAAAAACTGCAGATAAAACTTTGCTGCTGCTGAAACAACTTTACAGTCTACAAACATAATCTGTCTGAGTCAGTCACAAAAAGTCAAAGTAGAAACTCAGCTGAAAGGTTTCCACTGATTTTAAATTGCTGTCTCCTGATTGGTCCTTCAGGTGGGTCTGGACTACAGGAACTTCATCCTGCGGCCCGGCGGCTCCGAGGACGCCTCCGAGATGCTGAGGAAGTTCCTCGGGCGAGAACCCAAACAGGAAGCGTTCCTGCTGAGCAAAGGACTGACGGTGGAGCAGGACGTCGGCACGCCGTGTCCCTGCTGACCAATCACAGCGGCCGGGCTCCTCCCACCCCCCTGCAGTGACCCACAGAGTTCACAGAGAACAGAGGACTGAGTTTTCTAGAAAAAAAAAACAGCAAAATGTTACCAAACATGGAAAAAATGACCCGGTAAATAAAACGATTTGAGGTGACGAGCTGTGTGTTTGAGTACCTGCTGTAACATGTGATCTGTTTAAAATATAGATCCTCACAGGTCTGAACATCTCTTCCTGTCCTGAGCTGCACCTCTTCAAAATAAAACACTTAAACCCCAGACCGACCATTTTAAAGTCTTCCACTCAAAAATCAGTTTGTCTTCTTGTTGCTTCAGTTGAATGTTTGAACTTCTCTGTGCAGTTTGTTTTCATTCCTCTGCTGAAGGAGGAAAGTTTCTCTGAGCTCTTTGGAAATCTGATTTTTTTTTCAAGGGGCAGGGCCTACGAGCATGATTTATGACATCACAACTACTTTGGAGCCAATCGTGGTCCAGTATTCAGCTTTTACACAGCTTTTGCATATTTATAGATTCTGTCATTTAATGAAGGAGGAATTTTTTACAAGATAATTGAACTATTTTTGCAGGGAAAACCATATCAGACACAAATTACTATTCAAAGTTGAGTAAAAGAAATGTCTTGAGGTGATCTTTAAACAAGCACAAGTCTCAAAGAGGTCATGTTCTGCATATTTCCAGCTCTATATTTATATTCTGGGGGTCTACTGGAGTAACTTTGTGCAGACACTCAGTTCAGCGTGTGTCTGAAACAGGCTGGTTTGTTTGTTTTTTAGTTTGCAGCCCTTTATTTATTGTTTATTTAGATGGGACAGTACAAACAGGAGAAGCAACAGAACCCGACAATAACTCAAACAAAACAACAACATAATGAAACACAAGTTAAAAAAATAAATAAATATATACATTTTTGCTTAATATTTGTGTAATAGAAGTTTCATCTTCATGTCCAGGATGTCAGGTGGTGTTTAAACGGAACATTTGTTCTCCAACATGCTGCAGTTTTCAGAAAGGAGGGAAACTGTTGACTTTGCAACGACAGCTTAAACAGTTTTTTGTTACTAAATCTGCAACAAAACAGAGTTACAGCGAAGCATATTTGACTGTAGCTTGAAATGAGGTGTTTTCACTATATTCTCCAGAGTAATATAGAATAATTACCATAAACAGGTTTCTCACAGTGTATCACATTTACTGTAAATACTGTAATACGTCTAACTAAACATGAACTACCTTATTTAATTACTAGTACAGTGGTACGCCACGCCATGAAATGTGGAAATGTGGTCAAAGTGCAACACTTCTGAAACTTCAACAGCCTCTTATTCAAGTGTCGACTTCTCACATGGAATATTTAGTCAATCATTGGTTTCAACAAGTCATTAAAGATATACGTTTTTCCGTCCGTCCGTCAGACGTCTGTGACGGCTAACAAAAGGCTGTTAATTGTGATTCAACCTTATATGACCCACCTTTGTAGAAATGTTTAGTAACTGTGATTAAGGGCCTTCAGAGTTTGAACTGTCTGTAGTGAGTTGTTGACATTATTTTTCAGCCCACGGTATTACGATATATTTGAGCTTGGAGTGAATCAGATGAAGAAAATTAACAATCTAAATCTAAAAATATCCTTCCAACAAAAATATTGTCTTTAAAGTCCAAGGATTTTACACTAAGTCCATCTTATAAAAGCTCAAGTAAAATGTAACATGAGCTCATCCAAAAAATACTGAATTTAACTAAAATATGCAAAACAGACTGACATGTCCTGATGTGCCTGGTGCAGGTTTGTGTAGTTTGTCTGTGACTTAAGAATTCTCAGTCTAAAACTAAATTTAACATTCTTGTCTCTTTGGCACTGGTTCACCAGTTTGTTGCTGGGCAGGTGGTGTGCAGTGAGTTTTCTGAGCTGCCTGTTGTGGCTGAAAACAACAGTTGCTGTGAGAGCAGAGAAACTGAACTAAAACAGTTAAGTTGTGGGCCTGAAAACCAGAACAATGAGCTGAATAACGCTGAGGGGAACTTCAGAATCTGCATGATTCTCTGTGGGTTCATCATTATGAGCAGCTCATTACACATAGCCATTTGATCATTTGTTTCACTGTGACTTTAAACATGACGGCAGGCAAAATACCAACATTTATCTCCTGAAGTATGCAATATGAACATCCCATATTAAGGCTCTTTCTCCAAACTTCTTTATTATCAATCACAAGAGGGTTCATCCCTGTTTGAATAAAAGCAAACACCATCATTTCAGTATTTATCACTTGCAGTCAGTGTTGAGTGTAATAATGAATACTTCTGAGTAAACTCTAGAGACTGTTGTGTGTGAAAATCCCAGCAGAGATCAGCAGTTTCAGAAATACTCAATCCAGTCTGTCTCGCCCCAACAATCATGACACGGCCAAAGATCACATTTCTGTTCTGATGTTTGATGTGAACATTAACTGAAGCTCCTGACCTGTATCTGCAGGATTTTATGCATCGCACTGCTGCCACATGATTTGCTAATTGGATAATTGCACAAATAAGCAGGTGCACAGGTGTTCCTAATGAAGTGCTTGGTGAATGTATAATAGATAAGTTAACGAGAACAGACTTTGAGATACTCTCTTACTGATCACTTCCTCAATGAATGGTTCCTGATGAACTCTAATAAAAAACTAATAACTACTCTTTCATCTCTAATTTCCTCAACAGTAGTCCTCGGGTACAAAACTAACAATTAACTACTGAGGTTTTACTGGGTATCCACAGTGAGTTCCTTAAACCTGAGACAGCAGGATTCTCCAAACAGATTTAACAAAGAAACATGTTTTCAACTCTTCAGCTGTGATAAAGGAACAAACCTGTCCTGCAATGGAACAGAAAGAGCAGAAAATATTACAGCAACAACACAAACAAACACAGCAGGTGGTGTTTAAATCTGTATAAATGTCCATTTGTCTTCTGAAATCTCAATAACTGATTTGTTCCAAAAGCCTCCATCCAGTTCATCAAAGCTTTTCTATTGGCTGTCTGCTCGCTCTTCCACACAGGAATGCTCTAAAGCAGCATTCCTGTAACTTCTGGGGAATTCTCTATTGTTTCTGATCCGTCCCATCTTGAATCTATATGTTATTCAGGAGTGGAGTTGTATCATCTTGGTCAGCATCTTCTCCTGATCCTGCAGTTCTCTGGTTAGCTAGATTTGTTTTTCTGGTTAGCGGAAGAAATAACTACAACAACAATATCATACTGGAGTTACCATGTGAAAGATAGAAACGGGAGAAAAGTGTCCACAGCAAAGGTTTTTCATATTTAATGAGGTGAAAGACATTTCTTTTAGGTTGATTCATTCATTCATCATTTTTTCCTTCAGAAGTTAAAAAACAATATTGATGTGATGTGTTCTTTCTGTAAATTACAACCTGAGACTGTTTCTCACTTACTATGGAGCTGCTGATTCATCCATAAACTCTGGAAACACATTGTTATATTTAGTTTCTATTTATATTATAAAGATAATGATTCTTATTATGAATTTAATTCTTATTATTGCAAAACGTTACATTCACAAATGTAAGAAAAACATCCATTTAGAATTGCTAGGATTAGTAGATAAATAAAACGGAATGGAGAATTATTCTGATTATTGTTTTTAGTCATTTTTATTAAAAATACTGGTTCTAGTTTGTCATAATTTAATGTGTGAGTATATGTGAATATTTTCCGTTTTTACACTTCTATGATAGTAAAATTGTTTGATTCATTTGATTTAGGAAAAAATGCTCTGCAGCATCATTAAGCATTCAGCTGAGTGGAGGAGTACAAACATCTTGGAATCTACACTGATAAACTGAAGTCAAACTATCACACTGACTTTATTTTTAAGAAAAGTTTTTTTATTCAGAGAGTTTTGACATTCTGCATAGATATGTGCCATGTGTGGACGATGTCTTGGATTGAATTTTCTTCTTAGCGTGTGTGTTTCTTTTATTGTGTGTTTTGGACAAACACTACAAACCAATTTCCCTTTTAATCTTATTTTTTGACATTTCATAGACAAAATGATTAATAGAGACATCTCATATCTTTAAAATGTCTTTTTTTCATGTATTTATTTTTCCTTGTTGTGTGTGCTAAGTCTGTATAGATTGCTGTTTCCTTGTATCATCACTTGGTGGCGCTACTTCCTTGTTGGTATATTGCACTTGATTTCAGCAAGTTAAAGAATAAAGAAAACACGGACAATCTAAAGTTTGCAAATTTCCTGGAAAGAACCAAATACTTTATCACTAATTTATAGGTCAAATAAAGACATTGTACAATCGGTTCCAATTAATAAATTCCATTAGCTGAACTAGCGTAAGCTAAAGTCTTTTAGTCAGTTCATCTACAGAAAAAGATACACTTCAACATATATGAGAATCAAGTTTCCAATGATAAATGACTGATGAATAAATATTAACTCAGGTGGAAATAGAAATTTATAAATAGTATCAAATTACACAGACAATTATTTCCTGGAAACTTTGAAGAAATTAATAAGAAATTATGAGAATAACATTTTAAATAGAGTGTAATTAAAAACTCGTTCTGGTGGTCCAGTGGTTGGGCAAAAAATATATATATCTAACAGATCCACAGAAATCCAAAGCAAAGAGCACAGATTCATTCAAATATGACTCATTTAACTACAATAAAAATGGATGTTATATATGAAGCCGAAACTTGACACAGAATAAAAACACTGCAAGTTCATTTACATTCACAGATGTTTATTAGAATTTCTTTCTTTCCAATCCCTGTGTTTGTTTCCCACCGTCCTCCCTTCACAAGTCTATAAAACCGACATTACAGAATGTTTTACACAAAACTAAAACACACAGGAAGAAAATAAACCAGTAAAACAAACATATGATTCAAATTTAAGATCTAAAGCATATAAAATAATTGGTAGAACAGCTGAATTAATTCAAATCGTGGCTTTATTTATTTAATGATTGATTAGTTTTAAACTGCTGATGGCAGAGATATATTTCACAGAACTGTAAGGGCACAGTAGTCAGCAGGAGGTTTAGCTGGAGATGAGTTGGACAGTGGAGAAGATACATTTCATGTTTTTAATGAAGTTGTGTCCACAGTCTGTTTGCATCATTATCGCTGTGTGCAGTGTTGTACAATACATGCAAATACAATACAGCCTAATGCAAATGATTTGTTAAATATCATTATGAAATATAATCTGTTAATATACATTTTATACATTTTGACAATTCATTTTTGCACATAAAATTTAGATACCTTTAATATTTAAACACAGGGCAAACACAGGGTAATCTGGAGCCATGAAGAGCTTTTAAAAGTAATCAATAAAATCTTTACAATCAATTCTAAAACAAACAGGTAACCAGTGAAGTGATGATAGAAATGGAGTAATGTGATCTCTTCTCCTGGTTTTAGTTCAAAGTCTGACAGCAGCAGTGTTCTGTGCTGGTTTTATAGATTAATTAATTATTTTAATATGATTTTAATGGTGAAAACGGGACTGGGTGAGTTGCTGATATTGTCATCAAAACTTAGACTAGAATCAAAAGGTTTTTCACCACAGACTTGATGTTGTTATCAACGGAACCAAGATATGATTTGACCTGCTTTTCTGGACCAATGATAAATTCTTTCAGATTTTAAACAAATGAAATTTGAGTCGGTATTTATCAGGTGTCTCAGCAGGAAATCATCCCTAACTTGCCAAAAGTAATCAGAGTGATGCATCTTTGGCCTTACTTTATGAGAAAAAGCTTTCCAAACTTTGTAAATGATTCCTATCTCTGCCCATATTTAGGAGCTGCAGGAGATGGCGTTCAGGCAGACATATTCCGTAAGATGAGAGAAGTTTTGGGAACGCTTGATGACACTGAGCTTATAAAAAGATTGTTTGGTCAAAAACAGAATAATTTGTGAGATTGACTTTGTGTGTGATGGAGAGGAGAACACTAAAACACTTTTATTTGAACACAACCATGTCAGCTGCATAATAAAGGATAACTCAACTACGTTACTGCAGTTTATCTTCATGTAGGGAACAGAAGTTAACTTGGGTTGTAGTTAAAAGAGGAATTAGACAACGGAAGAGAAGATGCTCTTCATGGAGAGGGTTTGCAACATGTGTCTGTGCAATATGTGCAAGATGCAGCACTATTACAGGCTAATTACCTGTTATCTTCATTAACATGATACTGATGATGCTATGATACTTGTCTGGTTACCTGCCTATACACATAATATACCTATAAATTACCACTGTTTAATATTTCCAGCCGAGACTGTGAGAAAACTACAACACGTCATCATTACTTCTACTTTGCTGCTCTGACTGTGGTAAAACAGTGACGTCTCACTCTCGCTGAGAGTCAGAGTGAATTCTCTTCTACATTATAAATTAGTTTTAGTCTTTGTTAACCTTGTGTGATTCTGAGATGCTTGATAAATATGGGCCCAGGGTCAGAGTCTGACTTATAACACCTGTTGTTTTAATCTTTAGATAGATAACTGTTCAGTTTGTAGTTAGTTAAGAGACTTAGGTGATGATGACAAAATCCAGATCCAGACTCCGGTCCAGGTAGATCATCAGGATACAGCTGATCCTCTCTCAACACACACTCCTGGATGTTCACTCACACTCTTACTACTCATCACTTCCAGCTGATGAGAGAAGAAGAAACAACAGAGGTCATAAATCAGTGTTTAGTGAGACTCACTTCATCAGCTGTCAGTCAGTGATGCAGCACATCCTGTACAAAGAGCAGCAGGGACTTCAGTCCTGTTCAGATCAGAAGTGGAACAGCTGTGCAGTATAGCTTCCTTCCTTTCAGCTCTCATGTTAAAGTGTTGGAGTGAACACACTGAGCTTGAAGCTCACACACCTGCACAGACTGTTGGTATCAAATCTGTTGACTCTGCAGATTTCACTGAAGTAATTAAGTGCTGAGAGTCATGAACACATCATTACTGCAGAAACAGAGACATTCACTCATCAGTTTATTGATGGATCACTGATGATACATGTGAACTGTTATAAAAGTTTAGTTTCCTGTTGTTAAATCGTCACATGACAATCAGTCAGAGCTCTCAGCTAAACAGCTGCTGTGATTCCTGGACTTCAGCAGAGGTTCTGTATAAAGACCAGGCTTCAGAAGGCTTCAGTCAGACTGATCTTAAAGCTTTAGATTTGATGCTCTCTCTCTCTCTCTCTCTCTCTCTCTCTCTCTCTCTCTCTCTCTCTCTCTCTGTCTCTCTCTCTCTCTCTCTATCTGCTTCACTGAGGAAAACATCCACTGAGAAGATTGGAGGTTCACCAGGAAATACTGGATCTTTGCTTTGATACTAACTGTGTTTAATACAATACTGTTGAGACCAGCTTGGACTGACTCCAAGTCTCTACGTCTCTACTGACCTCAGAGTCTTCAGTCTACAATGTGGACTCTCCTGAAGATCAGACAGCAGCTTCACGTCTGATTCCTGCAGCTTGTTGTCACTCAGATTCAGCTCTCTCAGATGGAAGGGGTTGGACTTCAGAGCTGAGGCCAGAGAAGCACAGCTGATCTCTGACAAACTGCAGGACATCAATCTGAATAAAGAATAAATGATGTCACTTTTGAGGACAAGTTCCTGCTTGAAATGAATTCAGTGTTTCATAATCAGTCCAGAGCTAAGTTTAGAAAATGAGAACTCCAAACAACTGAACCCAACAGGATGCAGGTTAAAAACTGTCAGATACAAACAGTGAAAAGATATCTCAATAATATTAATGACAATATGTCACTACATCAATAAAGACTTAGTGAATTCACCTCTTAAATTCTGCAGCTTCACCAGTGACTCCATCTATACAAACTCATGCTGTGCAGCCAAACACAAGTAAAAATGCAAAAAGACTAAAACATCACACATCTTTATATTTTATGCCTACATGAGCAAAACCGTTGAGAAAGCATGCTACTTTTAAACTTAAGATTACTTACTTACTTACCTAAGATAATTTAAGATGAGAAGAATTTTTCTGCATGTTGTAATAATTCAAAGTAGACATTTTAAACATCATTCCGCTATAAACAAACCATTTACAACAAGTATCCACTGTATACACACAACATAGTGCACATGTACACATATTTACTGAGTAAAGACACAAATGCAAAGATTGAGTTCAAGAATTGATTATTTATCATTCAAATAAGAATTGCAATTTATCAGAAAACTATTTTTTGTCCAGCTCTAAACTTTAGAAGATGGAAACTCCAAAAACCTGAACCCAACAGGATGCACATTAAAAACTGTCAAATATAATAGACAAAAAACAGTGTTTCAGAAGTTAACAGTGCATTATCCAGTGTAGGATTCCAATGTTTTATTTTTATGTGCAGCTCAACATTGCTTTGACACAGTCAATGAACTAAACCATTGAAGAGGAAAATAAACTTTATCTTTAAGATACTCAGTGTGGATTTGCATAATATCAGCTTAATGTCTGCAGTTTTGTGTCACCACAACTTGTATTAATCTCATCATAGAAGTAAAAATGGTGTCTGACCTCAGAGTCTCCAGTCTACAGTGTGGACCCTTCAGAGAATCACACAGCAGCCTCACTCCCGAATCCTGTAGCTTGTTGTTGCCACTCAGATCCAGCTCTCTCAGATGGAAGGGGTTAGACTTCAGAACTGAGGCCAGAGAAGCACAGCTGATCTCTGACAAACTGCATTCCCTCAATCTGAAAGAAGAATAAATTAATGTAATTTTAGAAGACACTTGAACATTTCATAATCTGAATAAGGAGCTGAAGAAGTTTTAGAAGGTAGAAATTTATAAACATCCCTTAAACTAGACTAGACATAGTGATTTCATCTCTTAAACTCTGCTGCTCCACCAGTGACTCCATCTATACAAACTCATGTTGTACAGCCAAACAAGTAAAAAACTCAAAGAATTTTATTTCAGATTTTGCTCAAGATCCTGGATGGCGTCATAAAGTGCTGGGACAAGTAAATACTGGATATTATATTGCTGTCTGAGTTTTTTGGTTTAAATTTAAAGAATGAAATTTAAAGTGAAGGTTAAAGAGTTTGAAAGGTTCAGAGTGAATTATCCAGTGCAGGATTTTTCTTGTTATATGAAGATTTTAAATGTTTAGCTCAAAACTGCCAATGGACTAAACCACTGAAGAAGAAAATAGACTGTAACATAATAGACTTTACCAAATAAACTTTACCATCAGTGTGGATCAGCATAATAACAGCCTTATGTCCGGTTAGGTGTCACCACAACTATCCCATAATATTAATCTCAGTACAGAAGTAAAAGATTATGTCTGACCTCAGAGCCTCCAGTATACATAGTGGATTCTCAAGAAAATCACACAGCAGCTTCACTCCTGAATCCTGCAGCTTGTTCTCACTCAGCTGCAGCTTTCTCAGATGGGAGGGGTTGGACTTCAGAGATGAGGCTAGAAAAGCACAGCTGGTCACTGATAACCTGCAGCCACCCAGTCTGAATAAAAAATGAATTATGTAGATTAAAATCCAATCAGATGTGTTCAGGTTTTAAATGTGTATAAAACAAATGTGTATGTACATAAAATGTTTTTTAATGCAGAGAAACTTTATTTAGAATGCACAATTCTTATTTTGTTCTTTTTTATTTGGATATTTCACTTGGACTATGCAGTTGGATCTTTTTTTGAGTTGGATTAACCTGGCACATTCAAGTGAAAACTTAAGGACCTCCTTGTAAATTTATTTTGTTTTCCTAATAAATTGTTGTATTAGCATACATTTAAGTTTCCATTTAGTATGTTTCTTTGTTACTATCAAGAGGGCTTTAAATGCACCCAGAACCTAATTTTCTTTGTTAACCAGGTTGTGATAAATAAACTACGCTAACTCTCAAATCATTAAGTATTAAGTTTAAAACTTTAGTTAAAAGCTGATATACAGTTAAAAAATATATTATAAAAATCTATATTTTATATAAATAAATAAATAAATGTGCCAAACAGAAAATTAACTTCATTGATGTAAGTTATGGATGTACATAACAGTGGGTTCCTTTGCTAAACATAGATCAACAATAGTAATAGACAGTCAGTGAACTGACCTCAGAGTCCTCAGTTTACAGTGTGGACTCTTCAGAAAATCACACAGTAGTTTCACTCCTGAATCCTGAAGGTTATTGTCACTCAGCTGCAGCTTTCTCAGATGGGAGGGGTTGGACTTCAAAGCTGAGGCCAGAGAATCACAGCTGTTCTCTGACAAATTGCAGTCCCTCAATCTGAATGAAGAATAAATTATACAGATAAAAATCCATTTCTAATGTGTCCAGGTGTTACGTATTATTGTGTATCATCAAAATGTCAGCGTTCTACAGACATCATCCTAATTTCACAACATTCAGACACCTATTCATGTCAACACTGATTCATAAAAGGATCTGTCCCTGTCAAATAAACAAACAAATAAAATATTTATTTGTGTAACTCAGGCTGCTGAAGTCTCATATTAGTTCAAACTTTGGAAATCATTTTTACACAGAACAAGATTGTGGATTTTGAATTCCTGAAAATATCTAAACTCTACAGATCTGTGCTCAGGCAACCAAACATTAGAAACTTCAGTGAAGCATTTGAATTGAATTTATAGAGAAAGGAAAAACCTACAAAAGCTACAGCCAGTGAACTGACCTTAGAGTCTCTAATCGACAGTTCGGACTCTCCAGTCCAAAACACAGCAGTCTCACTCCTGAATTCTGCAGGCTGTTTTCACTCACATCCAGCTCTCTCAGATGGGACAGATGGGACTTAAGAGCTGAGGCCACAACTTCATAGTGAGTGTCTGAGAGTCCACAGCCAGAAAGTCTGTCATGAATATATATTACTCATGAAATATGTTATCATGAAAGAAGACCTGCATTTGATGATGAAACAGTTTTACAGTCCCTATTTTGATTTGCTCTTCAAATCAGTAATTCAGATGATCTTTTTTAATATCTGGAACATTTTATTTCTTGAATGCAAACTGCAAACTGCAGCCTACTGGTTATGTCTTAACCAGTAGGCTACCAGAGCACTCCCAGTTCAGTTAATTGTATCTTACTGTGCTTGAATGAAACAATAATTCTCATCTTTGTTTTGCTTTAATTTTGCAGATGAAGGGAGTTAACATGAGGCCATCTGGATTTGTTTTTACTGTTCACTATTTTTAATTTGACTCCAGGAAATGTTACTCAGTCTAATTCAGTGGACAGTTACAGATGAGAAGGATCATCTCTTTTTGCTGGCTACCTGCTGTTGTCACGTTCACATCCACAAGTGGGAACATTTTGTGACTGTTGACAATCACAAATGAAACATATTGCTTGACAGTAATAACCCATACATAATTAGAATATGCTCATATACATTCATAAGATCTCTGTGCATGTCCTGCTACTACTCTTCTCTACACCAACAAGATAGATGGAAATGATTGCTGGTTATGTTCAGGTTTTGTTTTGAATGCCAAATTTGTATTTCAAAGCTAAAATTGAACTGTTGCTGTTCTGGCCTCTTAGATTTGCTGATCCCACCTTGCTCACCATGAAATGCTCAGAAACCATTAAGAAAAAAAATATGATGAAAGCAATTTTCTCTGACTTTAGAAATTCCCTCTGGAAAATGATAAAAATCTTATCATAAACTCTTAATCATAGTGGTAAAAACAGTGACTGTCTGATTATATATTATTTACAGAACATACTTGAGATAATAATTTACTACATTCAATGATAACTTTAAAATATTGATATATGTTGTGATTGTTGCTATAATAAAACCCTCAACCACAACCTCAAAAGTCCTTCATTTGTTTGACCAGGTTTGAATAACCGCCACCAGATGTGATCATTATAAGTGGCTTCCTTGTATCCTTCTCCAGTGTGACAGTTAATTTTTACCTTTCAATAATGCTTGTCAGAGAAAATCTGTCAAAGAGGATGATAATGTTGGAAAGTTCTCTTAAATTGCTTACACCATAATTTTAAATATACATCTGATATTATCTAGCCTAGTGATAATATCCAGTCACTGATCTGAATGCTCATTTATTAACTAAATTATTAATTAAATGAAGATAAAACCATGAACAGGAACAAGCACTGCTCTTCTCTTTCACCGTGCAGACTCATCAAGTTGGATGCAGGGATTAAGCCATCATCCTTCTAGTATTAAGCTTGCTTCTCTAACCTTTAGGCTCTCACCGCTCAACTATACTTAATCTGTCATCAGTTTTGTGCTGAGTCATCTCCTTCACCTTGTTAATTGCAGCCATTTTGCCCTTTTTGGTGAAAACTCCTTTATATACTTCATACAGTTTCATCAGCAGTTTTGCTCAGCTGCTGAGATGAAGTTTTCTCTAGAGCGGTGTTCTTTTTGTGAAATAGTATGATCTTTTCGACAATCAACTATTCACTTTTTGTAAGCTTATTCCAGCCTGGCTAGACTTAGCATTGACTAGATGCAGCTAAGCTCTGTTAGTGGAACAGCTTGAGCCTCAAGTGAAAGCTGACGTTAATTCTAGCCAGGCTTTTTCAAGTAAGTGCAGCTTTCTTTAGCTGCACTGATGGACACCCTTCTGTACTCACTGAGCCTTTCTGCAGTTCCTCACAGCTGGTATCAGTCTCTGTCGTCCCTCCTCTGATGTGTTGTACTTCTCGAGGTCAAACTGATCCAAAACCTCCTCTGACATCTGCAGCATGTAGGCCAGAGCTGAGCAGTGGATCTCAGAGAGTTTCTTCTTTGATCTGTCCTCTGACTTCAGGAACACTTGAATCTCCTGATGTACTGAGCTGTCTTTCATCTCCATCAGACAGTGGAAGATGTTGATGCTTCTATCAGGAGAGGCAAAGCGAGTGCTCTTCTCCTTCAGATTGTTGATGATTCTCTGGATGACTCGTGGACTGTTCTCTGTCTGACCCAGCAGGCCTCCTAAGAGACTCTGGTTGGACTCCAGAGAGAGGCCATGAAGGAAGCGAACAAACAGGTCCAGGTGGCCATTTTTACTTCTGAGAGATTTGTTCATGGCTTCCATCAGGAAGTTATCGAGAGATAAGTACATGTGTTTTTTTGTCAGTACCTCTGTCTTCCTGTTGGTGTAAAAGTGGACATCATCCAGAGAAGGGCGATGGCCATCATACCTGTCATCATCATCATCATCATCATCATCATCATCATCATCATCATCATCATCCACATCTTCCAGGAAGGCCTTCAGTACCTTTGTGTTCCTGCTGGTGTAACAGTGGTGCATGTAGACTGCAGCCAGAAACTCCTGAACACTCAGGTGAACAAAACAGTAGACTTTTTTCTTGAAGATCACATTCTCTCTTTTGAAGATCTCCCTACAAAATCCTGACAACACCGAGGCCTCTGTGACATCTAGACCACACTTCTTCAGGTCTTCTTGGTAGAACATGATGTTTCCTTTCTCCAGATTTTCAAAGGCCAGCCTCCCCAGCTTCAGAAGAACTTCCCCATCAGGCTTTGTCATCTCTTGTGGACTTGTCTCATGTACTTCATCATACTTGTGCTTCTTTCTCTTTGTCTGAACCATCAGGAAGTGTGAGTACATGTCAGTCAGGGTCTTGGGCAGCTCTGCTCTCTGGTCTGTAGTCAATATCTGCTCCAGAACTGTAGCAATGATCCAGCAGAAGACTGGGATGAGACACATGATGTGGAGGCTCCTGGATGTCTTGATGTGTGAGATGATTCTGCTGGACAGCTCTTCATCAGTGAATCTCCTCCTGAAGTACTCCTCCTTCTGGGCGTCAGTGAAGCCTCGTACTTCTGTTACCCTGTCAACACATGTACGAGGGATCTGATTGGCTGCTGCAGGTCGGGAAGTTATCCAGATGAGAGCCAAGGGAAGCAGATTCCCCTGGAAGAGGTTTGTCAACAGCATGCTGACTGATGACTTTTGTGTGACATCAGACACGACCTTCATGGTCTTGAAATTTAATGAAAGTCTGCTTTCATCCAGGCCGTCAAAGATGAACAAAACTTTCCATTCAGCAAGTTTCTCTGCTGTGACCTTCTCTAATGTTGGATGGAAATCATGGATCAGCGTGAGGAGACTGTACTGCTCATCTTTGATCAAGTTCAGCTCCCTGAATGAAAGCAGAATCACCAGATTGACATCTTGGTTTTCCAAGCCCTCTGCCCAGTCCAGAGTGAACTTCTGCACTGAGAAGGTTTTTCCAACACCAGCAACGCCGTTTGTCAGAACAACTTTGATGATGCGTTTCTGTTGAGAAGGTAAGACTTTAAAGATGTCTTGGCATTTGATTGGAGTGTCATGGAGGGTTCTCATCTTGGAGGCTGTCTCAAGCTCCATCACCTCATGTTGGATATTAATGTCTTCACTCTTTCCCTCTGTGATGTAGAGCTCAGTGTAGATGCTGTTGAGGAGGGTTTCACTTACTGATTCATCAGTTCCTTCAGTCACAGTTTGGCATCTCCTCCTCAGACTGAACTTATATATATCTAAAACCTTCTGCAGATCACCATCTGCTGAGAGAGAAGAAAAATACAGTAACTAATATAACAACTATCAGTGTGTTTACATGCTAAATTTACTTTACCACTTTACCTATCTAATCTTTTACCACTTTACTTTTGTTAAGTTCATGTTATGTGCATTCTTGGCAGAGAAATTGATGTTCTCCAGGAGAAAGCTACCTGGAGAAATAAGGTTTTACTAATCCCCAATTCATTACAGTAATTACTAATGGTTACTTTGTAGGACCAGAATTATGTCACTGCCCACCTGGCAAGAGTTCATTCATGTTTTCCACAGTTAGACACAAAACATCTCAGAACCACCTGTGTCTGTTGATCAGCAGAAAAGGTACCACCAACCATTTTTCCGCCATTAAAATAGGAAAAGTGGATTTGGACACACCCTAAATGCAATTGTGCTATACCTTCAGACCCTGAGCTTTAGATCGTCAAAATAGGGCCCTATATCTCCCACAGCTCATCCTATGGTGAAGTAAACCTACTCAAATTAAATCTGAGACTTTAATAATGTAGTGTCAGTAATTTTATTTTAAATTGACTGTACTGAAGCACAGAGCCTGAAGAACAAAAAAAAAGTGCATATAACTGTCCAAATACTTACTGTCTGGACTGTTTTTCTTCTCAGATCTGTTGTCTGGACGTGATGTAATGTTTGTCTCTTCCTGTGACTGACTTTCTGCTCCTGGGCTGATGTTTGGTAACTCCTTCACCAGATCATTCCTGCTGATCTTCTTTAAAATATTCCTGGTCACTTCCACAGCTCCAGCAAATTCATATTTCTGCACTATCAGATCCACCACGTCCCGCCTCTCTGCCTTCGACAGCTTACTCCTTTTGATGGGTTTGATGTTGTCTATCGTTTCATACTTCAGGTACCACTTGAAGTCCTCAAATTCATTGTCTATCAAATCGTCCAGAATATTGATAAGGTCACTCTCTGTCATCGTGGCTCTCTGGTAAAATCAGAGAACACTGATGAGGACACTGTGTTTCTGTCTGGTTGCCAGTAGAAACTCATTCTGTGTTTCTACTGAATCTGACTGATTTGACAAAAAGCACAAAAAGTGCAGCTTTCTTTAGCTGCATTGATGTAACGTCCCTCTGCCCTGCTCCTAGTGTCTTCCCCACTATATATGCGCCAGGTCTGTCCTCACCTGTTCCTTGTCTGATTACTTTAGTTCCTGTTGAAATGTTTTTCCTTGTGCTTCGTCACCTTTACTTCCTGTATTGTCCCACCATTGTTGATTGTCTCATGTGTTTCACTCAACTGTGTTCATTTTGTTATCAGACCCTGCGGTCATCTGTGGTTATGGTTAGTGTTCCTTGTTCCTTGTTTCACTGTCTGCTGTCATTTCCTGTAAGATCAATATCAGTGCAGAACAGCCAATGTACGTACACACTCTGAATATTAGGTGTGTGCTTCTTTTTGTAGCTACAGATATATTATTGTCTGTAAATTCATAATTTGCTTGAAGAATCTGATGCATACATGAAGTTTGACTGTATCATTTACAGCCATTTTTATGAGTAACTGCATAAATAAATTGTTACCATAAACATAAACCATTAACGGCACAAGTAAACCAGTAACCTTACCTGTGAACTCAGAAGATTCCAGACAAACAGGTCTGTACAAGAGTCACACCCAGTAGTGCGAAAACAATCTTTTTGGATTTAAATTTTACCACCTTGACACAAATATAAAACACAAAATAGGATTTTTATTAATTCATGAGTCAAATGAAAGACTTGAATTCTCTCAATAGTCTGGCAAATTGTGAAAATGAAATGTACTTTAAATGAAACACAAAAATGTTTCCTCCAGACATCTTCCCTCTACTGTCCACAGAGAGACCACTGAGCCAGATACTTTTAACAATAATAGTAACGTGGTATTAACACTCACCCTGTATTAAATGTCCTGGTTTTCCTTCTCTCGTTTTGTTGATTGTAAAATGAAGTCTGGGATGAAAGATGTAAGAATTGTACTTTCACATTAATTGTTTCCTCCCTTTAGAGCTCCTCCCTCTTCTCTACGGCAGCACTGTAGATGTTTTAAATTGCTCAAATAACAGAAATCCAACAAAAAATTTAAAAAAAGTAAAATGCAATAAACGTTATGTGTATTTCCCTTTTAGGTAGTTATAGTGTTAATGATTGGATATAATAACTGTCATCAGTGAATAAAACATATTAAAAGGATGATTATTGAGCTTTTTGAGTTTTATTAAACGGAATCAATTACTTTTCATTGGGACATTAATTTCCATTCCACACTAAAATCAAACCACAATAGAAAACAAAGTGAAGACATTTAAGGTGTTTCAGTGTTGCCAATATTAAATACTGCCATTAGTTTTCATCAGGAGGTGCAGGGCAGCTTTTTGATTTGAAAAAATGAAACAGAAAAGGCTAAATAATTGTCATTTTACCATGTTTTGCCAACATCAGTAATAGTAATATTAGCTGTATTAACATTAACAGTAACAAAAAAAAAAAAAAAAAATCAAACCAAGAAATGTCTAAAGCGTGTCCTCAGCATTAATTAACACTTATCTGCTTATAACTAGCCTACATTATTGTGTGTTATTAACATTTATTAATTGTTTGTATACTGATTATTAAAGATAAATGTTGTCACAAAATAAACACAAAACTGTCAGTATTCAGTTCAATTGAACTTTGAACATCGCTCAAGAAATCCTACATTTTGTTTTTTTTTACATCATTTGTATTGACTTTAATGGATGACCTTTCTCCATTTGGACAAAAAAACAACACATATTACTGTTGTTTTTTGCTACTTTACAACAACCTAACATTGTTTTTCCACTATAAAATAACTACTATTATTGCAGTCAATCAGCAGTTTTATTTTCAAAATCATTTCCAGCAGGTGAAGATGTTTTTGAATATGTTTCTGAATGTTCTCTTCCTTCCTGTGAGTCTGTTTGTTCTGCAGTTTTACCCTCAAGCTGTTTTTTTAAAACGGAGGTGTTGACCTGCAGCTCTCCGAGGACGTTGATGATGATTCACTGCAGCTGGGAGATAACACCTGTGACAAACTCTTCACACACCAGTTAAACCTGTCTGTAGAGTACGGCACTTCCCCGTACGTCACTATCTGGAGCCAGAACAGTCCTAAAGTGGGCGAGTAGAGTGGAGCAGCAGCAACCACAACTGATGTGATAAGTTGAGACACCTGACACCAGAGGAAGTGAATGTCTTTCCTGGGAGATTAACGTGTTTAAAAATGGTACTTACTTTTAATGTTTTAAAGAGAAGTTTTCATGTTTACTTCAATAGAGTTAGAGGTTATTTGAAGCCACCCAGTGGACATTAGAGGAAATTTATTTATTTACAGTATGTAAATACAGTATGTGGCCAATAATATAACAAATTAATAATATCTTTTGGAGAATGTCGCGACGTGGAAAAAGCAGGACTCAGACACAGAGGTGTCAGGTTAAAGAAATTTGAATGGCAAAAAACTAGAAAAAAAGGCTGTGGCTGTGACGTGGCTGTGACATGGCTGTGGCAAGACTGGACAAGACTATGACATCAAACCAAATCCAAATGAACCAACCAGACAGAACTGAAAACCGGGGCTTAAATACACGGACAGAACTGACGAGGGAATGGGGAACAGGTGGAAACACTTGTGGTAATCAGACACACATGAGGAAGGGCAAGTGACCAGAAACAAGGAGGAATAATTTTCAAAATAAAAACAGGAAGTGACAAGACAAAACATGGAGACAGGACAAAAACCCAACTAAATTTCACCACGACGTGACAGAAAACCGTTTGCTGTAACCTAAACCCCCCTAAATTCTTCTAAAACATCACAAGAAAATGTTTGCAGTTACAGAATAAGCATAATAATTACTCTTTAATCGTTTATATGACCTCACATTATCTTATTAGTAAACTTTATATCTGTAATATTTTAGTTCATAGTTAACTATTAACCATTAATTAATAATAGTAAGTTATGTTAATAGTAAGTTAATAATATAATAATATCAATAATATATTATTATTTTAACTTCGTAGTTAAAATAAGTGTTGTATTATTTATAGAAAATGTAAGTAATATCTTTGTGATCTTTTCAGGTGCCATGATGTCAGAGATTTGTAACTGTCTCAGCTGTGTTACAGGTGCAACAGATGTCCTCCAGCTCGACAGTAGCTTTGTTATCCTCATTATTGTCATCATCTTCGTTTTCATTTTCAGTGTAATTAGTGATGAGTTGCAGCTGAGAGCTGCAGCCCCTGGGAGCCCCGCCTCCTGTCTCCCACCTGCTCTGCTCAGTAAACACTCAGGTGAGTTCAGCACTGAGCAGGTGAGCTGAGCTGGAACAGTGTGGTCACCAGTTCAGCTGCTAAAGATGCTGAACCCACATAAAGTGCGTAAAGATGGTTTCTTAAAGGAGTATTCAAATTTTCTGGGAAATCAATTCACTTTAACAACCTCATTAGTCATTTTTGGCACAGTATTTAAGAGTCACATGTTTCAGATGGAAATCAGTTACATCTCTGATGTGTCCAGTACAGAGGTTCCCTCAGGATGTGTTTAGCCTAGCTGAGCATGAAGACTGGAAGCAGAGGGAAACTGCTAACCTAGCTCCATCAAAAGAGAAGAAAAATAATCCACCTTCTGTCAAGGTTTACATGATGTCACATGTACACTAACAACTTATATATCCAAGAGTCAGCTGGGTTTATTTAGAGGAGTCAGAGTTCAAGACCTAAAAGATGACTCTACACCAATAGGACCTAGAAGTTTAAGCTGCATTCACAACATATCATCCAGATAAAAATTACAGGCGGCTGAGTCAGAAAAAATGTACACGTCTCAGAGATCTCAACACACTGCTGTAAAGATTCCTCCAAAGCATCCAGATAATTTAAGGGACATTATAGACTGTTAGTATCTGGTTTGACTTAAAAACCTACAAATATGTAAATAGATAGGATAAAAACACATCTGGCAGTACGTATGAATGACTTGTGAAATAGCTACAGTATACTACATATATATATTATGAGAAACTGAACTGTGTTTTAACTTCTGGTATTAAGAATATATTTCAAAATATAAATTATATTTAAAATATTCCAGTCAGGACAGAGAACAATAAAACATATTCTGCTTTGGTCTCATACAGTTGTTGCAGTTTAATGTTAGCCACAGTAGCTCTGACAGGTAGACTACAGGTACAACAGTAGGTCTTGTGGGAGAGCTGGTTGTCCTGGAGAAAACTCTCTGAGGGAAACAAGGAGTCTGGAGACTGAGGAGCAGATACAGCTGGATCAGTCTGAGGTTGCAGAAGAAGAATCTCTTTTTAGGCTGAAGACGATGGCGCGTCCAGCAGCAGCAGGAGGAGACGCTGGCCTGCAGGATGTCCTGAGAGGACGGACAGATGGAGCCCAGAGGATGAAGACAAGCTCCAACATGATCCGAGTGTTCATCAGCTCCACGTTCACAGGTCAGAACACATTATTCATGGTGTCTACATGCAATCATATCAAGACCAAAATGCGGTGGCTCACATTTCTCATGTCTGCACAACCGATAAGTTAAATTTGATCAAACTTGACCACATTTTGCAAAATGTATGGATGTTTTTTAAAACACTAAAAAAACATACTTGATTGATGGAGACAATAATTTATTTTCCTTTTTTATGTCTTCATTTTGAATGGAAATATAATTGATACTGAGATAACTGCGCCACTAATTTACCTTATTTTTGCACTATTATATTTATTCTGTTTGAATATATGTCAAACATACAAAATATCATCATCAACAACAACAACACTTCTGATGGTTTGCAGTTTGCAGTTTGCTTTCGAAAATATTTTTTTATTCATTCAGATTACAGTTTTGATTCACACCTGATCCATGGTTTGTTGTGTGTTTACACTGTGTTTCTGCTGTCTGGTCAGATATGAGCAGTGAAAGGAAAGTCCTACTGGAGAAAGCTTACCCAGAAGTCCTTGCTTTCTGCCGCAGTCTGGGGTTGGTGTTCGAGGTCGGTTCAGTATGTTCAATATGTTTCCTCTTTTCAGTTTAAATGCCTAAGTTAATCAAGGAGATGATTGTATGATATACTATATAATGTGTAGATATGTAGAATTTCAGTAACCATCTGCTCGTTGATCGATGAGGTCACTCCCTGTTCAGGTTGTGGATCTGCGTTGGGGGTTTCGCAATGTCACGTCTGGAGATCATGAGTCCTGCGAGGTCTTCCTGCAGGAGATCGAGACCTGTAAGAGGATATCAGCTGGTCCAGCTTTCATTGTGAGTGTTTTTCTTCCCCTAACTATAATTCTTTTATAAGTTTTTTCCACACAACAATATACAGGGAGATGTACAGATAATATCGCAGGTGTCCTTTGAAAAGGCACACACAGTGGTGACAATGTACAATTTTGAGGTACTTGTACTTTACTTGAGTATTTCCGTGATGCTAATTTATACTCCCGCTCTACTACAATTCATAGGGAAATATTGTACTTTCTACTCCGCTACATTTATTTGACAGCTTTAGTTACTTTTCAGATGAAGATTTGACACAATGGGTAATATAACAAGCTTTTAAAACACAACACATTGTTAAAGATGAAACCAGTGGTTTCCAACCTTTTTGGCTTTTGACGTCTTACAAAAAGCAGTGTGTAGTCGGGGTCACATTTCACATGTCTATGAGTTGTTAACAGCTCCACCAAATAGTGATTTTTCCCTCTACACTTCTCACATGCTTTCATTTCAATAAATGTTCAAATGATCCAATATTTCAGCAAAAATCAAAGATTAGAGAAAAAGTCCAAAAACTGAAAACAGATTTGTATATCAGAACTTTTTGTTTTTTCTTCTTTCCTCTCCCATTAATCATCTCACGACCCCTCAGATTTATCTGCTGACCCATTGGAGGGGCCCCAACCCCTATGTTGGGAACCAGTGGACTAAACTAGCTAACTGTATATAAAGTAGTGTAAACTAGCTCCACCTCCAGCAGCTACAACAGTAACATGCACACAGCAGCTTCTCTCCTGAATCCTGCATCTTGTTTCCACTCAGATCCAGCTCTCTCAGATGGGAGGGGTTGGACTTCAGAGCTGAGGCCAGAGAAGCACAGCTGATCTCTGACAAACTGCAGTCACCAAATGTCAATAAATTATGCAGATAAAATGTAATATATAGTCCAACTATGTCCTCATCAATGAGCTTTTCCCTAAAATGAGCAGAGTGACTTTGTCATTGTGTTATATAATATTTCAGCAAAAATTTAAATTTATAACCTGTAATTGTGAATATAAGCCATGATTATCTTGAACTCCAGCTCATTCTTTTTGTCATTTTTTCATTTCCTTTATATTTTCTGGGCTCCAAAGGCTCTGCTGGGGAACCGATATGGCCACCGCGCTCTCCCTCGTCTCATCCCAGAGAAACAGTTTGAAGTTCTTTTGTCCAAACTGTCCAAAAAACCCGAAGGCATCAAGCTACTGCAACAGTGGTTCTTGAAGGACAACAATGCCATCCCGCCCACCTATGTCCTCCAGCCAATCACAGCTCACTTCCCCCACTACAGTGACCTCCGACCTGAGAGTGGGCCACAGCGTGACAAAGATGTCCTTTCCTGGCGTCTCACAGAGACTCAACTTTTGCAGTTCCTACGCTCTGCTGCCATGGACGCTGAGGCAGCTGGTGACATCACAGCTGAGCAGAAACAACTGTTCTACACATCGGGTCAGACAGCAGAGACGCTTCACACAGCTTGTTTTCTGTTTTCTCAAAGTGTATTTGAGTGTTTCTTTCTTCTCGTCCACAGTCACAGAGCGAGAGTTCGAGCAGGGATTGTGGAAGGACGAAGGCAAACCATCGGCTCTGCTCTTCGTCCGAGAGATTCCCCGCCAGAAGGTGAGGGATGGTCCAAAGCGTCTTGCCAAGTTCATGGACGTGACTGCTGACGGCCTGTTGGATGCAGAAGCTCAGGGTCTCCTCACTGCCCTCAAGTCCCGCCTCTACACTGCATCACAGAAGATCCTTAACCTGCACAGCGTGGAGCTCAGCAAGGGAAGCATCGACCCAAAGCGCAAAGAGCACGCTCAGTACCTGGAAAGTGTCTGCGAGCAGTTTGCCTCGCAGATGAAGGCAAGGATTGGAACAGCAGTTGATTCTCCAGTGGAGGAGAGACAGAGGAAGCTGTGGGGAAGCACTGAGGAAGAAAAAGAAAATCTCTCAGACTGGGTGGTTGATGAGATCAGGCACCATGTCGCCATGAGTGCCAAGCTGTGCAGAGGTCTACACGGGAGGGAGGGTCTTCTGGGTAAACTCTGCCTTGTCATGTGGGAGTCTACCAATGTCCGTCATGGCCCGCTGGTGGTACATGGTGCCGCCGGCATGGGCAAGACAGCTCTGCTGTGCAAACTGGCGCAGGAGATGCAGACCGTCCTGGAGGCCGGGGCTGTGGTGGTGATCAGGCTGCTGTCCTCTAATCATCCTCAGAGACCAGATGTCGACCACCTCCTCCGCAGTGTCTGCCTCCAGATCTGCCTGGCTTGTGGTTTGGCTCCACCCACCCCACTGACCACCAGCACACACCTGGAGCTGGTCAGGTTCTTCCAGAATGTCCTAGAAGATGTTTCCCAGCAGGGGAACTCTTTGCTCATCATCCTTGACACCCTAGATCAGCTGTCTGACCAACATCACGCACACAAACTACACTGGCTGCCCGCCAATATCCCGCCTAACGTCCACCTGGTGGTTTCCATGGACACCAACAGCGAGGCGTTCGCTAACATGAGGCTAAAGTTGGATACTTTGAAGAATTTTTTTGAAGTGGAACGTTTGACCCTTGATGAAGGGAAACAGATCATGGAGTCATACCTGCAAGCATCGCAGAGAACTCTGACCCCTGAGCAGAGCGCCGCTGTACTTCAGAGCTTTGAGCCAACCGGCTGCCCTCTTCATCTCAAACTGATTCTGTCTGCAGCCAAATGCTGGACATCCTTCACCCTGCTGACTGAGCTACGCCTGGGCGTCAGCACACAGGATATGATGTCACAACTCTTCCTGATGCTGGAGGAGAAACATGGGAGGGAGCTGGTGGGCAGGGCCTTGGGTTACATCACTTTGGCAAGGTGAGACAATGCCTTGGGAACACAGATATCCAAAAATCCCTAAAGTTCAAGTTCATGTTGGTGATGATGCTGATATTACATTTGTTTAAGTGATGAGAAACAAAGCTATTGTAACCGTTAGATAAAATACTATTTACTTTTTAAAAGTTTTGTATTTGGATCCATATTGGAGGGAGTAGTGGTGGTTAAATCATTCACATGGGCTTAAAATGTAATTGGGTAAGCCATGCCCCCCTTAAGTTGCAAGATTTCTGTTCTCTAACAGGTTCCACACTGCTTTGTTTTTGTACTGCAGGGTTGAGCTAATTAGCACTTAGTGTTTTTATACATTTATTTATTTATACTTTTCTGTTTACATTTGCTCACTGTATGCTTCACTTTCACAAAAAAGGGCTTTGAAGATGAGGACAAAGAGTTTGACAAACATAACTTCATTTCCGTTTTGGTCTGAGCTTCCTGAGTGTGAACTTCCCCACATCAGACACAGTAGCCAATGTTAGCCTATACTCTTTTTCAAATGTAACATGTAACTCCACACAATAATGTAGTTATTGTAAAAATGCTAACATAAGCAGTTTATGTTAAAATATTTTTTTTTGTTGTTTTGGAAAGACAAAAAATGTATGCATGCAAAATTTATGCATTCTAAGGTACAATTACGACAGTTATGACAGTGCATCGTGACTCCACAGGGAAGGTCTGCTGGAGGCTGAACTGCGTGATGTCATGTCCCTGGATGATGATGTCATCAGTGAGGTATACAGACACTCCCTCCCTCCGACACCTTCATTGATCCGGCTGCCCCCCCTCCTCTGGGCTCGGCTCAGACGGGACATGGAGGACCTGCTGGAGGAGCGCTGGGCAGGTGGAGTTGCAACCATCACCTTCAACAACCGGTGAAGAAAACAGCAATAATCATTAAAACAAAGAAATGTTAGAATAGCACAAGTTAAAAGACGGGCCCACAATTTTTGTTGCACTTTTTTGGGGGCTCCAATCTAAAGTCCTGCCTAGGGCGCCAACATAGACAGGGCCATCCCTACTTCCACTGCAGTTCAACAGCGAAAGATGACTGCTGTTTATAGACACACTGGAAAAACTATGAACCTCCTTTAAATTATATTTATCTAAGTTGTGTTTCTGTGTGTATTTTAAGGCGTCTGTGTGAGGTGGTTTCAACTCGGTATCTGACATCAGAGCGACGGGGGCGGAGCCTCAAGATCCTGGCAGAGTATTTCCAGGGTCGCTGGTCAGGGAAACTGAAGCCGGCGTCTCTGCCGGGTCTGTCACTGCTCCTCTCTGATAGAAAGGTATCAAAAATCAGTCAGCTGAATTCAGTATTCTTTTTTGGCTGAGAAGTCAAAAACAACATTTAGATTTCCACATTGTCTACAGTGTATTCTGATTGGTTCTGGGGTGTCACAGGTCCCGCCCCAGCCGCTGTGGTTTGCTCCAGGATTGGCTAATGTCAGGAAGCTGCAGGAGCTGCCCTATCACCTGCTGCATGCTGGTCTGTGGGACGAGCTGCGACAGGAGGTTATTGGTAAGATGTTGAAGTCCTGCCCACTCCCACACCTGAGGTGCACCTCAATTCCCTTTGATTGATCCTCGCTCCTCACTTGAACCAGGGGTGTAGCTGGAGGCAATGAGTTTAACTGCAGTTTTGATTTCTTTCTGTTTAAAATAAAGTTTGCGAAAATTATATAAAAAAATAATAAATGCACTCAGCACAGTATGGATTTTTGTTTGCTCAAGACATCTGTTTGCTCCTGTCATGCTGTTTTGTTTTCAGGCAGCGCTGAGTGGCTGTACTGTAAGAGCAGAGTGTGTGGGGTGTCCAGTGTGATCCATGACCTGGACCAGTGCTCCCAGTACATGGACTGCACAGAGACCAGACTGGTCCAAGACACTCTGGTCCTGATCAAACCCAGCCTGGACTTCCTGGATGGTCACATGGGTCAGTTACTCTATGTTTATTTCCAAGTTCACAACATTTCCTTTACAGTATGACCTTTTTATGATTTTTAAAAATCCACGGAAATAAAATGTAGGAAAAAAAAAAAGGAAGCGCACTGCATTCATTCAGTTTTCTCGTAATTAGATAGTATGTCATAATTTTGAGATCTTTTCTGGTAAGTAAGAGATAGAAAGTCATAATTATGAGATAAGGCCTCCAATTTTTTTTCATTGGAGGATGGAAGGTGCTTCCATATAAAAATAAAAAGAAGAAATGAATGAAAATGGTGCATTAGAGTAAAAACATGTCTTTTCTTCCAGATATGTCTCTGTTCTACACTGAGCTTTTAGCCAGACTGTGCTCCCTGGCCACATCCTTCCCCTCTGTGATTGGTCGGCTGTGCAGCCAATGTGAGGAGTGGCTGCTGACGTGTCCGGAGCCGATACTCGTCCCTAAATGCAGTTTCCTGCAGCCGCCAGGAGGGGCGCTACAGCACACACTGCCCGGACTGCAGGGAGGTCAGACATGACATCACACAGGAATGAATAATGTCTATATGGAGATCTGTCTTTAAAAATTCTACCTTGAACACTGGGGCGCTGAGGATAATCAATCGATTCTCGGTGGAAATAAGAGGATCCATCTTATCAATCACATCACATCAAAGAAAGAGAAGTTAAAGGTGTAGTGTGTATAATTGAGTACAGAAAGGACTTGTCAGAAATGGAATATAATGTTCATTAGCATTTTTTAATTGGCGTATAATTATAATTGGCATGTTTTAGTTAACTTAGAATGAGACTTTACATCTACAGAGGAAGCGAGTCCTCTTCCATGGAACCCACCATGTTTCTACAGCAGCCCAAAACAGACAAAACAAAAACTGGCTCTATATGCTTTCTGTTTTTTTGGCAAGTGTTGAGTATTGAATGTTCCAGGTGCAGTAGAGTTGAAGAGGTCGTACCTGTTGTGTGTTTTCAGGTGTTCTCTGTGTGGATGTCAGTCTGGAGGCGGAGCTTCTGGTTGCAGGCTCAGATGACGGTGTGGTGGCGGTCTGGAGCCTTGCCAATAAGCAACTCATACACACTCTGCAGGGACACACGGGTCAGTCTGTGTTTATAATAATAACAATAACATCAACAACTATGATAACAATAAAATAATTATTATTATCATTATGTGATGTAAAAATAATAATATAACAACCACATTATCAACAACAGTTTTTTGTGAAATGTTCTGTAGCTGCAGTTTTGTCCATCAAGGTGATTAAGAGCTCCACCCACTGCATCTCATTGGCTGCTGATGGCTCTCTGATGAGGTGGAGCCTGATGAGCGGCCAACAGCTGCTCTACATACCGGAGGCAGTGCCTGTTGACCCCGCCCCTTCACCAGTACACCTCCAGCTGTCTGAAAAACTGCTGTATGTTTACAGCAGGACACAGGTAAGACCACACCACCTGTCTGTCCCACAGACTGTAAAAACTAAATGGACATTGTCACCATGACGTCATCCATTGGTTTGTGGACTCCTGTTTTGAAGCCTTGAGTTTTCATCCTCACCATCTTGTTTTTTTGGAGCCAGATGTGACCATATTTGGACAAATATGGAGCTGACCCTATGCTAGCTGCTAGCTCCTAGCTGGCTTGGTTAGCAAGGTGCATCCTTAATTCATGTTAACTTTGAATGCTAATGTTAATAAATGCTAATTTTGGCTAGCATAAAACAGGCTTAAAACATCATGTACTCACCAGAAAAAGTTCAGGTAATTTCACTGAATCAGTTTGTTTTGTTTTTCTGTCTCTCGTGGTTCCAGGTGAAGGTTTGGCAGCTGGACGGAGCTCAGCTGCTCTTCAGCAGCAGCAGTGATGAAGACTCAGTGGTTCTGGGAGTTCTGGAGGATTCTGTGGTTTCTCTGTCCGACTTTGGTCTGGTCAGATTATATTGTCCTTTTAACAGGACTCAGACTGTGGAGGTTCAAGTGGAAAACTCACAGAGACGTCTGACCCTTATGAAGTCTGTTATGTTACTGAAACATGGAAAAGTGTTTGTGGCTTCTAAAGAAGGTTTCCTATATCAGGTAGGTTTTATTAATCTATCCAACAGTTTAGATGTGTGGATGTGTCTGGATATGTTTATTACATAAAAATGAAAACTGGATTTCAAGAATTAAGTTTTTTGTCATAAATCTAAAGTGCACACAAGTGGAAAAATAACATTTAAATTGTGATAAAATTATCTAAGAAAAAAAATGTCCTCTCTGTTTTCAGATTTCCAGGACAGGGAAACACACAGCGGACGAGTTTCCTCTGGTTCCCTCTTTGCTTTCAGTGACTGAAGATGAAAAAATACTGTTAGCAGGTACTTCAACTAACGAACTTCTCAAACTGATTAGATATCTTTCAAACATGTGCGGTTATAACTTCACATCACTAGTCGGTGAGTGTAATTACTTAGGAAAAAGTGGAAACTGTGTCCTATTATTGCTCTTGTCGTTCAAATAAAGAAGCTTAAAAAACACACTTTAGATCTTTTAGTCCATGCTCTTGACGGTTACTGTTTTCATCTTACAGCTGATCTGTGTGTTCATCCTCTACAGGTAGCGAGCGGACTCTGAGTCTCTTCAACATCGAGAGAGACTCTGTGGACGGATTCCTGAACCTCCAACATGATGACAGCATTTTATCCGCCTGCGTCTCCTCGGACTGCCGACTGCTCGTCTCCGGAGCCGCTGATCAACTCATAAGAGTATGAGATACAAATACTGCTCACTGCAGACTCTGACACAGATGGTGTTTAAATCTAAATTATTTCAAACCTCATTCGATTCAGTGTTTTTTCCACACATTTTATAATGTCAGAAACACCTGAAAAATATACCTGACAGCTGCTTCATAGTAAAGGACCCTCAGATGTTTTAGAGTAACAACTCTGATGTTGCTGCTTCAAAGTAAAGGCCCTCCACAAAGACCCTGCACAGTGCCACCCTGCTTCTTCATGCCTCCTTTTAGTAAGATTCACAGGTAGCTGAAGGGCTTTTACAGTGAAGCAGCTGCAGGGAATGAGATAAACATGTTTAACCATAGAAAGCTTACTTTGCTTAGTAAAAATTGGTTTAAATGTACAGTTGTACATCACAAACAACTTAAAAAAAACTGTTGATTGTTGAGTTTGTTGAACAGCTCTGACATCTCTATGACAGAACCCAAATATTATATCTTCTCAGTAGCAGTATTTGTGTTCCTGATATTTGTTAATGACTCTTGTTTGATAGATCTGGTCGGTGACCACCGGCGCGTTGTTGGACACTCTGTGTGGTTCGGACGCTCCTGTCACCTCTCTGGTTTTGTATGACGGCTTCGTGGTTTCGGCCTCCACTGTGGCTTCCTGTATCCAACTGTGGAGTCTGAAATATGACACTCGACACAAACCCACTGCCCACATCCCTGCAGGCTCCGCCCATGTCGCCATCACCAAGGATGCAGACAGAGTTTTCTATGTCCGACAGCAAAGCCAACATGAGGTCATCAGCTGGAACAACAACTCAGGTCAGTGTTGGAACCAAGCAGAGTAAACTACAGGAGAGCTGCAACAATAAGTAAATTAATCAATCAGTAGATCAGGAAATTAATATGCAACTATCTTGATAATCAACTAATCATTTCAGTCATTTTTTATGAAAGAAAGCAAAATACTCTGGTTTTAACTTCTCAAATATGCTTGTCTTTGTCATATGTGACAGAAAATTAAAATTTTTAGCTTTATGATTGCTGGTCAGACAAAACAAGCCAATTTAAAAACATCTCTGTGGGCTCTGAAAATAATCACTAATAATCATTAGCTGCAGGTTTGACAAGATTTAGGAATGAGGAATGAGCTTTGAAAGAATTGATTTAAAAACTAAAAAACTAGCTAACACTGATGCAGTTTAATCCAGCCACATTGAAATAAATGCTTTCTTCCCAACTAACTAAATGCAAACCTCATTTTGAACATTAGGGAATTATTTTTGCTTGGTCTGTGGTGTCATTTTTATTGGCAGCTGAGATATGTCCATTTTCCACCTGAATGCACTGTGATGAGTTACCTCAATACCAGATGTGAAAATCACATCAAACAATCACAAGTGGTCTATTGATTTGGACATTTCATGTGAAAAGTTGAAGTAATTTAGCAAAACTGCAAGCCCTCAGATATATTGCAGAGAATTTCACCTTCCTCAAGGGAGTGAATAACTGCTAGTCCACCTTCTTCTCTTGATGCTCCTGCAGGTTCTCTATCAGACCGTTTGGCGGTATCTGCAGAGGTGTGCTGTTTGGAGTTAGCTCAGCACAAACGTCTGCTGTTTTGCGGTCTGAACACCGGCACCGTCCTCATCTACCCGTTGGACCTGCCTGAGGAGACGCTCTGCATCCCCCCTCCGGAGAGCTTCTCCAGGGTGCTCTGCCTGGCTGTCAGCTCCCAGGAGAAGCATGTAGTGGTGGCCTACGAGGACTCTGTGTGTCTGTTTGAGATAACCACCAGAGACAGCTTCCCCACAGTGGAGGGGCCCCTGCAGAGGTTCTCGCTGTCTCTCCTCCACGCCCCGCTGTCCTCCATGGCACTGCTGTCCGACCAAAGGGTGCTGTACGGGACAAGCTGTGGAGAGGTGATGCTCTACGACTTTGGCAGCGGCAGTAGCTCCAAACTAGAGTCCCACCACAGTAGAGTGACCTGCGTGACGGCCAGTAACTGGGGGACGCACGCTTTGGTGGGCTCTGAGGATGCCGTGCAGAGGCTGTGGGCCCTCAACCCGCTAATACTGGACCACACCATGGAGTACAAGGTCAGAGGAAATGTGTCTTTACTTCTGAGTTATCATATAGAGAATGATTCTAGCACGTTTTAACTTTGAACCAACAATCCTGACACCAACACAAAGAAGACACAAACAAAATAAGCAATCTTGTCATCTTTATTTTTGGTTGTATGTATACTATGATGACGTGTTATCATCATGAAATGTACATCAATACAACAAGTCTTCAGTCTAAGTTTATCTGCTGTGGTTTTGTTGATGTTCAGGGTTTTTTCTTCGAGGGCGTCCTCTCTGCTGCCTTCTCTGACAGCGACCAGTTTGTCTTCACAGGATCTCAGGACAGAACTGTAAAAGTCTGGGATGTCACCACAGGTACGTACAATTTCTGAAAAACATGATTTACTCAAACAGAGAAAGGTCACTGAGAAACTACTTACTTGACTTGAACTGTTGGAGTGAATCCTGTTTTTGTTAGTTTTGAGCCTCCTGATGTACCTGAATTACTAAAACAGGCTCATCCGATGAGTTCATATAGAGTTGTGAGGAGTTATTTGAGGCACTACTGATTCCAGAAGTAATGGTCACTGACAGCTAGACTTCTTTTGAATGAACATAAAACTCTCCTGGTTGAATCATCAGAAGAAAAGATGAACAACTGTTACAAAAGTACAGAGATCTGGAGAGAGCTTGTAGTTGAGCTTTGAAAGGAGCCAGCTGAGGTGGTTTGCCTCCCTCTGGAGGTGATAAAAGGTACCCTAAGGTAGGAGACCCTGGGGCAGACCCAGAACACACTGAAGGGATTACATATATCTTCTGGCCTGGGAAAGACCTTAGGATGCCCCAGGAGGAACTGGAGGGCCTGCTGGGGTGAGGGATGTCTGGGTTTCTTTACTCAGCCTGATGCCAACACGACTGTCCCAGATGAACAGCAAAAGATGGATGGATGGATGGATGGATGTGACAAATGTATTAACTGTTACTGTACAGATACGTTACTCATAAACAAAACTCAGCAGACATGAGGACCATGTTCGATTGAATATTGAAACAAAATGAAAATGAGTGTGAACGCTGAGTAAAAGTGTTAAAGCTTCAGTTTTTTGTGTTTCTTCTCCAGGAAACCTTCTATATGTCCAGTACGTCTACTCACCTGTCGTCAGAATGGTGACCTACAGGAACGGCTTTGTGGCGTTATCGCAGCAGGGCTCCGTCATCAGAGAGGTGTTTCGCTGTCCAGACCACATCAGTCCAGACTTCAACCCTCTGAGGAATGTCAAGGCCCAGTACCGGGTCACCTCCAGGGAGAAGAACCAAGATGGCCAGCAGGCCTCCACGTCAGACCTCCAGGACTTTAACCCAGCCCAGTTCAACCTGAACCTCATGAGCATGCTGAAAGCCAAACCCTCCTCCACCTGTCTCATTCTGTAGAGCACTGAGTTCCCTGGTCCTTCAGGGCCTCAATGTTCTCAGGATAAAAACATTATTTTCACCTAATAAGAGATTCATTAGTTTTATTGACACCAGAGTTCATGTACATGTTAGCTAAAACAGTACATGTTAATATACATATATAACAGTCTCTTTGAACAGTTTTTCAGTTTAAAGTCATGAATATACAACCAACTATATTATATTCCATTATATTCATATAAAGTACACATATAACTCTCCTATTCCTGATTCTTTATTGTAAATGTTTACTAGCCTACAATGTTATATGGAAGCTCTAATATGATTACAGCAACAAAATAACACATCAAATACATGTAAAATACAAACATCTTTAAATAAACAGGTCGTCCATCTAATAATGAATACAGAGGTAGAATAATAAAAAGTCACTTCTTAAATGAGAAAAGTCCAAAAAAAGAACCTGCATCCTTTTTTTATTTTCAGGTCTATGTTTAACTTTCGCCACCAGATGTCACAATTTCCTTATTTAAAAAGGGTCTTCCTCATGTATTGCTGCCACATTGGCTGTTCAATGTGGTGGTTTGTTATTTGACATGTGTCGTGTGCTGGCCTGTCAATCAAACCTGTCTTCAAAGTCCCTCCCTATTCTTCTAAATATATCTACAGTCCTACAAGGTGATGGTCACATGACCGACAAACACAGCCCGAAGATGTCAGCAGGATTTTACATTTAAGAGAGAGAAAAAAACTTCACTACATTTTACTGACAATGTTGACTTTTACTGCAGTTTTCAAAGCTTTGACTTAAACTCAGTCTTTTTACATTACAGCAGAGTCTAACCTGAACAGCATCAGCAGGTGATCCATGTCCAGGTAGATGTCTGTCTCTGTCTCTGTGTCGTCTCTCTCTGCTTGTATGTTGGACTCATTCTGTCTTTTTATACTAATCAGATGTGGTGTTTCCTCTGCATCCTTTATTTTGTCATCAGTTTCAAACTAAAACTTGATGCTCACATGTTGTTTGGATCACTATGACAACACACAACCAATCATGACAGCTCATTTGGCTTGTAAGGATCAGAGTTATTTATATGCTGATTGACAGCGAGATGGAGCAATCAGTGGCTTTAGCAGCCTCGATTGAACAGCTGGCAGTGAAAGGGTTAATGTCGATCAAATGAAGCAACAGGAAAGAGACTCAGAGCAGCCGAGATACTGCTGTTACTGCGGCAACATTGTACAATCACAGCAGTTATTGCGACATACAGCAGTGACTGCTGCAGAGTTTGTGTTTTCTTTTTTTAAAATTTTATTTTATTGTTTTTTTTTATCATAAGTAACATGAGCACATATGGCATAGAGCAGCACAAATGGGAGAACTAGGGGCTAGGGCAGATTATATTCATTCATGAGGATATTAGTTTGTTAGTCAGAACTTTCTAAAATAACCACTTTCATGTGCATCAGTCATTTCTTTGAACAGCTGTTTTTGCTCTCATAATGTGAATTCACCCTGTTGTTGGTTACTACCTATGCAGTTATCCTTGGGTTATTTTTGTGTGAAATTATGTTGCATGACATAATCTCTGTTATCTGTGAGTTGTTTGTGTTTGTGTGTGTCTCTATGGGAACAGCAAAGCTCAGAATAAGACATCTGCATGTCCTTCTGCTGTAACACTGTGACTCAGTGCACACTATAATTACATGTTAATATCATTGAGTGAGCAGGATTGTGGCACAGCTGCAGAATGTAGTTTGGAATTTTTTATTTATTTATTTTTTTAAATAAGATGAATGTATTTTAATAGCAATTCAGCGACAATGTTTAAATTTACTACATTTGTTGAAGCAGCTGAAATAAAGTCACTGATTGCTATTGACCTGAAATACAAATAGATGTCTGAAATTTAGATGCCTTTTCCAGTGCAAATCACCAAACACTCTATTACCGGATCATGTCTCTATGTCATATCTATATATGTTGCAGATCTTTATATTTTACATCTTCAGTGTCTGCCTCCTGTGTTCTGTTTCCATCAGATTAAAGTACTAATATAATTAAAATGTAATGCCTACATGAATCATTAAGTTTTGAGAAGGTTTAAAAGGGTCAGGACACAGTTTCTCCTGTTGATTCAGCCAATACTTTTATTTCCTATGTGCACATAATTGTATTAAAAACCAAACCAAGATGTATATGAACTAGTGTACTTTTGAGGCATCCATCCGAACTTGAATATATGGTTGCTCTTTTGTTCATGCTGCTTTCTAAATTGTATATTTTGTCAATGGTAATGAACAGTCACCATAAACTCATACTATTTAACATTTATCAAACAACAGTATCGTCAGCATATGATGAAACTCTTAAAGAGCATATTGCAGGTTGGAGACCCCTTGAATTAATGTCTAGGAAAATTATGTTGGGACTGAAAGATTTTACTTTTGCATTTGAAAAAAGCTAAACTGGAACTGACGTAACAGGATGTAGTGTGGTAAATGCGAACATGTGGATAATAATCGATTTAAACACTAATTGTGAAACTGGAGAGGCTGTGAAGGTGTATTCATATTCATATTGATGTGATAAACAACACTTCACAACCTCTATATATAACATGTCACCCAATGCACTGATGTGACACACTGTCAGAGGAATAAGATATATCAGGCTTTGATACACACACAATACTTGTTGGTAGATCAGTTGTTGATTAATCTGCATTGTCCCTATAAACAGAGTTTGTTAGAAACTCAGTTTTAAAATCAAAGCAGAGCCTCACTTGACCCGAAAATCAATCCAGTCTGTCCTCATGAAGGCCGTTACGGATCTATCAAAGCTGACTGACAGTTGGATCAATCCAACAGTTCTTCAGTTCTCAATTCTTCTTGGTTTATCTAAAAAAATCTCTCCTCTCACCTCCTGTCAGGGAGGCATCCAATGTGTGTGTTTCCTGAGCTGGACACAAGTTAATCTCCTTATATAAGCACCGGATTTCAGGAGAGGTTTCACCTTCCATTCCTACCTGTAATCCCTCCTGCTCCTCCTGACATTGTGCTTTACTCCACAGATGATGCTGTCACTCTTCACTTTTCAGTCAGGAAAAAAAAAACAGTAAAATCTTAACTGGGACTGAACTGACTGAAGCATCATATTAGCTTCATCTACACTTTGTTAACATTTCTCTGTTTATTGTTGGTCACTGTGGCCAGATAACATCTCTCTCTCTCTCTCTCTCTCTCTCTCTCTCTCTCTCTCTCTCTCTCCTCTCCTTGTGATGTGACAGAAACAGAAAGACAGAAAGAAAGTGTTTGGCTGTTAAACTGATGATCCTCAGCTTATTGTTGTTATTTTCTTTGACATTTAGTTTTGCTGCCATCATGCTAAAGCTTCCTCACAGCAGCCTGACCAGTCCGAGCCTGCAGCTGTGTGCAGTGAAAGAATGAAAAAAAAAACAGGGGGGAAGTTGTCTTAAAGTGACACATTAAAACTGTCTGAGTTATAAATAAAACAAGCAAAGAAATACATTTTAGCTTATATCATGTAAACTAAAGTATTGCACAGAAATAGCATCCACATAGTCAAACGACCAACTGTGAGGACACCTGTCTGCAAGTGCTGGGGAAAAAATAAAGCCTTTGTCCTGCTGTTCATATATATGTAACTCTTGTTTGCGCCACAAAAATGACCTATTTCTATTTATTAATAAGAAAAAACTCAATTGAGGTGTGAATAAATGCTTAAATGAATCTCCTAGAATCATGAATATGGAGTAAATGATAGACTTCATACATGATATGATGTGAGGAGCATCTCATGTTCGTGACTGTGACAGCAAAGGTTAAACATTTTTAACGTCTTACATCAATAGACATTTCACAACACCAAGCCACATTACCTGTTTTGAAATGTCTTTTTCCAAATAATGTGATAAAAACATGTGAGGTGCACGTGTTTTTAGTAAGATTTATGTGAGCACTTTTTCTGTGACAAAGAGCTATACGTTCAAAATGGTAGATCCTCTGGCCATTTGAAGTTTTTATTCTTACTTTTCCCTGTAAAAAATGATACATACATACATACGATAATTGTGAACGTCATTCCTTACAACCGTATTTGCAGTAGCTGCAATGGCTCACGTTTTTAACGGTACCATGCTCGTCATTTTGTTGTGCTTTGCATCACTGATGTTTTGCTTAAGGACAATAAAAGGATCTTGAATCTTGAATCCTCTTGCCACCGTTTTTATTTTTAAATTTTTTTTTTACCATACAGCATACTCATATAAGATTATTGTTTGTTAGGATCCTGAAAATGATTTTGCTGGACTTGTATCCAGTAGAAATTCAGTGGATTTGTAACTGTTAACTGTTGTGGCAGACTCACAGACAGGCTGTGTGTGTAGGTGTGTGCGTGTCGCGTGTTAAGTTGAATCCTTTTTACCAGGCTCCTTGACCACCTCAAATTCTAAAAGAGGGGGCGATTTTTCTCAATATCACCATCTTGGACGTTGAACAAATGTGTGTGCCAAAATGTGTGTTTGTTTTGTGGGCTGACATGTTTGGCATCAGTACAGGTCACAAAGGTGTAGCTCTCACCCCAGGTCACAATGACCCAACCCAACCCACATAACATATCACATCATATTTTTTTGTGGATTTTGCTGATCTTGATGCTGTTTTGACAAAGGCCCAAAAGTTTTTTTGGACTGTGTAGTTCAGTTTGAAGATGACATAAGCCTTCACACTGGCTCTATCACAATCTCCCAAACACACACACACACACATACACATCAATACATACTCTTTGACTCTTCCCAACTTGATCAAAACCCTGCATAACCACCACAAGTAAAAAGGCCAAAGAGAGGGAGTTCATGTCTATCCTAACCACCGGACTTTTGTTGAGATCCAGTAAGAATTCTTTTCTTCTTCGCTGTGATTGCAAGTGGAGAAGAAAAGATCAGAAAACACAAAATTTTCATTCCAATCAGTTTCCATTAAGGCAGTCCATTAACAGTGCGATATATGATACAAATAATGATACATGATACAAATGTCCAATCTGTGTGTATATTGGATTCCTATTAATCATTTTTCCTGCTCTTACAAGATTTTGCAAGATTCTTTGTAAATCAAACACACAGTACAACCGTGCCTTTACTTAGAGAAGTTGTATAACAAGACATAATCTTGCAATTCTGCATCTCTTTTAAGCAAAGAGAAGTTGTGCAAATGTAAAGACCTTAATGCAAGAACATGAACATTAAGATGTAACTCACGCTCATCTTCTATGTGCTGCTGTGCAGCTGCTTTGTATAGCTCAGTTTGGCTGCTTTGCATGTTTTTATGGGCCCTTCATACTCTAAGAGCTTGTTCTTTGATAGACTCATATTAACTAAAATAAAGCATTATAGAAATAACCTCCTAAAATATATATATATATTTTTACATTTGACATTATAATTCTTAGATGAAACTCTGTTTTGTTTAAGATGAGTAGCTTATTATTCATCATCCAGATTGTTAGATCACTAAATTAATAAATGACTAAATAAAACTGAAGCCTTTATTATAATTTTTCTCACCTTCACAATTCATTGACAACTGCTGTTTATACTAGAACTGATTCTAAACATTATGGATAATCATCTGACACAATCAGAAATGGAAATGATACATTTAAAATTGGTGTCTTTAATTATTAAATTGTTAAAAGCTATACATCATTAAGGCAGTCCAAACACAAGTGTTTCAGTGTTTCAGTGTTTCATCTAATTTGGAAGGCATTGTTTTGCAAGTCTGAGAGCGGTCCTCGGCACAGGCTGCCATGTCACATGCACTGTGCCGTGCTACCACACATAAAGATCGGACTCCACATAAAGAGGTTCTTTACAAAGGAGGAAGAAGGACCTTCCTCTTTTTAAAACTGAGCTACCCTCAGAAGTGTCAAACGTCATGTTCATTAATCTGCCACCTGTAGAGCTCATGGATCAGCAGACTATGCTGGCAAACCCTCATTCTTCAGGAAAATGTCACTACCATGTACCCTCTACATGGTCACCCTCACCCTCTGGTCTTGTCCCTGACTTGAGACAGCTTAAGAGCACTGAGGTCATGCAAACACAGGAAGGGAAGAGGGGCAGAGGAGGCACGTCTTATATGATTCTGGCCACTTGGCCCTAACATGGGCTCCTGCGAGCCCACAAACCTGCCCTGGTCTCTCCGACTCAGGTAATCCGAAGAGATGTTGCTCCCCTAAACATATTTGAATCCCTACCCCATAGTGTGAAGTGTGTGAGTGAAACAGTCAGTGGTGTTGCCAAACACTGTCCATGTTCGAGTTCTGAATGACTGTTTTGAGTTGCTCAGAAAGGCCTGCCTCATTCTTCGTTATGTAACTTGTGATGTAAGCTATTGCACCATATGTGTCCACTATATAATTTACATCAAGATTAGCATTTCAGGCTTCAAGCAGATGGGGATCCAACAGTCCTTTGGATCACAATTCAGTATCACTGCAGCTAATTTGTTTATCATACTCAAGCATTGCTCATAATCTTCAATTTTTTTATTTTAACCCACACACCTAGAATCCATTAAAGGGGAGTTTTTCCTGCTGCTGTCGCCAAGTGCTGCTCATGGGGGTATTCATCAGTCAACCTATGAATGATTGATTGACTGACTGACTTACTGTCTGACTGGTTGATTGATGGTTGGATGGTTGGATGGATGGATGGATGGATGCATGGATTGATTGGTCTCTCTGATTCTGGATATCAGGAGGGATGTTGCTCCCCTAAACATATTTGAATCCCAACAGCTATAAGGATTCACTGGTTGCAACCACCTGGGTCGGCCTGGGGTAGGGTCCTTTTACACAAGCTCCCTGCCCTATAGGGTGAGGTGTGTGAATGAAACTTTTAGTGGTGTTGCTGTGGTGTGGATGCGCTGGAGTTTACCTCTCGAGGTTAAAAAAAAAAAAAAAAGGAAAAAAGCAAAGAAACTGGTTTGGTTTGGTTTGCATTTCTTTTTCAGGCCTATTTAACCAGAATAGGTTTGGTTAAAAATTTTTTTTTTTAAATTCAATTCATTTTAGTCTATCAGTGTCTATGTATGTCTCTCTGAAGTTAATTTCTAAGTTTGGTAACTGGCTGACATTGATTGTTCATGAACTCTCGATCTCTGGTGTTCAAAGGTTACCACCAGGCACTGATTTTCTGCTTACAGCCAACTTTCACCAGTTTTTACAAAAAATTGCAAAAATGTATCAAAAATTTAAATCTATCACTATCTATGTTCACTAAAGGCTGTTCCACCCAACATAACCTGCACACAGCTGCACCTGCAGGTGCAAAGAGTTTGCTTGAGTTCAAGACCTTTGACATGAACCTACAGATAAGTTCAAATGGCTTGTCCTGCATCTGTGTCCAGCTGCCCTCACAGGTGTAGAGAGTTTAAGTGCAAATCACTTGAAAATGGACCCTCAGACAGTTGGACTCACAGGTCCAAAGAGAGTCCCTTCTTCCTCCTAAGAACAACAAGACTGTAACAAATATGATGGATACATTGACTTCAAAACCAACACATCCCATGTGGGTAGGCAAAGAATCAACAGTGACAGTGAATAGTGACAAATAGTTATTGGTTAATTCACTGATGAAAATTTTACATACAGAACATATGATCAGCTACAACATTAAAATGTTAATGCATCAATAATGTGATATCACTGACAGGGCTCTTTGACCTAATGATAACATTTGCTGTTAATACCTTAAAGTACATTTGCTCATAATACTTGCATACTTTTACTGAAATAAATTCTGTAGTGCATGACTTTTTCTTGTAATGAAGTATGTTCACAGTATTTTTAGCTAGACTCTTCTCCTCCGTAGTTCCTCGGTGGTAGAACAAGTTACCAAACTCTGTTCGATCTGCAGAGTCCCTCCCAATCATTAAGAAAAGACTAAGCACCCAGCCCCTTCGCAAAAAACTTGTGCATTTGATGGACTGTAGGTAGAGAAAAAACAAGAACAAAAAACCCCACAAAAACACTAATCGTTGCCTTGCTGCACTGCCTGTTGGCATTTACATCCTATCGGGCCAAAACTTGAGCTTTATGGCACTTTTGGATAAACGTGTCTGCTAAATGAAAAATGTAAATGTATATTGCCACTTTTACCTAAGTAAAGGAGCTAAGTACTGGTATCTTTACCACTATAGGTCAGTTCAAAGCTGTACACTTTTTCTGCCCGAAAATGAAACAGCAGTAAATAAAACAAGTCTATGTCTTAAACACCATAGTTTCATTTTAGCAATAATAACCACTTCCACTTGAGCTGAATTTGTCAATAAGTCTCTGTTGAGCAGTGCTGGAATGTAACTATGTACATTTACTTGAGTACTGTACAATTCTGAGACACTTGTGCTTCACTCAAACATAATCCACTTTATACATATAACCCACTTGAAATATTGTGCATTTTACTCCACTGCATTCATTTGACAGCTTTCAATTGTTACTTAAAATTGTACATTAAAAACATATAATGATATGATGACTTATAAAATACAATGCATTGTTAAAGAAAAAAACTGTTTCCAGCCTTTTTTGGCATGTTATAAAAGTAGTATGTAGTTCCCTAGCAGTTCCACTAGAAATATATTTTCCTTCTAAACATCTGAGATTATTTTGTTTAATTCATTGTTGAGGCGCTAACAAGTTAAAATCTATAATATTTGAACAGAAAAAGAATTGTGGAGCAGAACTTCTCTGCAACACCATAACCCTTTTAATACTTTAAGTAACTTAAACTATTTATTTACATTTATTTACATTTGCTTAAGCAGGATTTTAAAAGCAGAACTTTTACTTGCAATGGAGGATTTTACACTTCCTCTTTCTTACTTCTTACATACATTCTTACATTGAGCAACATACCATATTTGGATGAGAGATAGTTGGCGTCCACCAATATAAGGTGGAGATCTTGTGTCTCTCTGCTGTCTCTCTGGGTGTCTTCTTGGTCTCCTGCTGTTGTCCTGTGACCAACTATGGTCCTCCAGACTGCTGTGCTCAGCTTCCTCCTCTGCTCTGCCCAGAGTTTTACTGTACAGGTAAGCGTCAACAGATACCTTTATATTAATATGGTCAGAAAGAGAATGTTTCTAAAAGTTCTACTGATGTAAAGTGACTATCTGAATTTACATAGAAGATAATATTTAATTCAGATAAGACCACAGCAGCACCATATCAATTCAATTGCATTTGACAAAACTTTTTGAATTCTGTGTCCTATTACAGGCTTCATTTGAAAAGATTGAGGAATCCTCTGGTAAGATATGTCTCCATTTCATAAAGTAAAATGTATTTGCTTGATGTAAATGTAAAGTGTTCATGTAAAAGTATAGCAATTAATTAAGTTCAATCAAATTATATGAACTAACTGTTTCTATTCCACAGGCAACACCATTGAGGATGATGAGCTCAGTGTCTCTGATCTGATAGAGAAGGCCAATGCAAATCTGGGTATGTTCATCTCTACCGCAGCTGCTTTGAGTTATGCAGTACAGATTTAGTTAAATATGATAAAACCTCATCTATAGTAAAATTATCATTTCAGCAAAAAATGCAAAGAACAAGACAATAATTTTACATCTAAACTGAGATTACATAATGCAAGCATTGTAATATATTAGCCTAAAAGTATGTGAAACTATCAGTGGAGAAGGAGAGCTTATACTTGAGTTAGATTTGACCTGCCCCTAATGAAATACAGTACAACAAAAAAGATGAAAACTTTTTCTCAACCCTCATCATCGTCATTTTACAGGAAAGAACCCTGATGAACCTCTGGTGATGTTTGGAGACATAGCGATGCCAACGGATCTAGGGAACGCTGACCCTTGCACTGCACGAGGCTGCCTGTGGCCTAAAGCCAAAGATGGCAAGGTCTATGTACCGTACCGCATCTCTGAGGAGTACTGTAAGTCTCACTAACCATCTAGCTTATGAAGGCACAACTTTGGCTTTGTGAAAGATGGAGGAGCAACATATAACACACCCATGCACAGTTCAGTACACTGAGGGGTTTTGCTGCTATGGCCTTAATTCTCTTGGTATGACTGTTAGCTTATGGTGGCTAATGTTGGGAAACATTACTGAGTCCATTTGCTGACTTTATTGTTATTTTCTAGTGCTACTTTTGTGCTATGTTTTAGCATGTCTCAGATCAACTTTCAAATTCAATGTGCCATAGGGCCCTATCTTACACCCAGCGCAGAGTGGTGCTAAGCGCAAGTGTCTTTGCTATTTTAAGACCAACATAGTTCTCATTCTCCCATCTAGCACCCACGTTGTTAAAATAGCAATGGCACTTGCACCCATTGGTGCGCCCATGGGCGTGTTGGTCTATCAGTAAGGTGTGGTCAGACGCATTCATGGCACATTGATATCTTGAGGGAGCGATTGTGCTATTGACCAACATAAACCTGGTCTAAAGTCAATGGCGCAATGTTTCACTGTTATTTTAAGGGCACATTATGTAATATGCATCTACACAGGCAGGTGCACAACATACACTCTACTACTAGTTACCCCATCACTGGACTCACAGCAGCACATACACATGCAAAAGGTAACAAATGAAAGGGTTACAATGTGAAATATTATTATTGTGCATATTCAAATAATTTTAAAAATTACATGTCAGTCATAATATTGATCAGAATTAACTAATCGGAGTAATGACGGATTAAATTGTTTAATTATTTGACCAAATTGTGACAATACACATATTTAAACAGACAGACAACAATGGATCATAAACAGATTGACTTTCCTGCTGCATCAAAACATGATGACATGAGGAACACATAAGGAAATAAAATAGGTGAAAACAATTATTAAACTAACAAAGGGAATAAATCTGCACACCTTCTATATTCTTATATATATTCTTTAACATTTTTGAGATTACAGGGATCAGGTTTCCACACGTTCAGCAATTAAAACTCTGCTGATTTGACCTGTTACTCCATGACTGAACAAAACTATTTTAAAAAACTAAAGCTGTAATTAAAAAAATAAACCTTTTCAAAAACCAAATGAGGATAAAATTGCAGCAAATGAATGAACAGGATCTTAAATTGGTGGTCTGTGGCTGACCACAGGAGGGTCTAGGAGCAGCAGGGGCCAGTGTGTGCATTAGCGAGCAGAGAAGTGATCCCTCTTACTATTGGGCAAATGTGCTGTCATAATAGCAATCTGCCAATGTACAAGCGCACCTGGCTCTTAAAGGGAATGAGAGATGACACTGTGATTTATTGCATGTTACGACAAAAACACAGCCATGATTAATGAGGAGACTAAGTGCAGCCCCTTTGAACCATGAGCCTGATGCGTTGACCATTTTTCGGCCATTAAAATAACAAAAGTGGACTTGGACCTAAATGCAATTGCGCTATGCACTTCAGACGCTGAGCTTTAGATCGTTAAAATAAGGCCCCAATCTCTAATAGCTATAGGTGTTGAATGAATCTTAAACAACAAATCTTTAAACTAAAACTACTGAACTCAATAATAACTACCAAACAACTCAACCAAAGACGGTCATCAGTGCTGAATGACATGTCAATATGTGGTGCGTTTAAACAATGATGCGTTCACTTACTGTCGTATGTACTGAACTGCATTTACAGTCAGTGACTACAAATCTTTGAACTAAATGAAATTATTCAAATCAGCAAAATGATTTATTATTTATATCTCTAGTCATTACCCCATTTTTTTCTACAGTGGCCACTGTTTGGCAAAAGTTATACAGTCCCCTTTAAAACGGTGGCAGAGCGAATCACTTTCTGAGTTGCTGCAAGATTAAAGATTAAGACAATAAAAGAAACTAAACAGATAAGTGTTTGTCTTTTTTCTGTCAAGCCCGCAGAGAGAGAAAAACCATCATTCAAGGTCTGCGGTCATTTGCCAAGCGCACCTGTATCCGCTTCACCCCCTTTAAAGGACAGAAGGACTATGTGGACATCCAGTCTCTCTCTGGGTATGGACAACACAATGCACTATACCACATTCACATGTCTTAATGCACTCATAAACTCTGGTTACACCTATGGTCTTGCACCGCAGTTTGTCAACAAACATGATGTGTCTCAGGACCAAGAGTGTGATGTGGAATATTCTTGAGGGAAATCTAAGGCTCTTTTATGATTTCATAGTTTTATCATCTGTTCTGTTTCAGGTGTTACTCATATGTTGGGCGCCGTGGTAATGGCCAGAAATTGTCTCTGCGTCGCAAGAAGTGTATTTACAAAGGCACTGTCCAACATGAGCTGCTTCACGCCCTTGGTTTCGACCATGAACAGTGTCGGTCTGACAGGGACAAGCATGTTCGAATCCTCCTCAAGAATGTCATTCCTAGTGAGTTATGTTACAATCACAGTCTCGATCGACAATTTGAAAAGTAGATTTTGATTATGTAGAATATGACTATGACTTTAATAATGCTTTTGCAAAAAAAGAAAGGAAAAAAACAGGGTACTGCAATTAATACAACTGACCTTAACATTTACAAATAAATGACTCAACCTCTTGAATGAACAACCATTTGTACAGAAATAGTGACATATGAATTTTCATGCAGATATAGCTATTCACACTTTTCACTTACTGCACTTTTCAAACCATTTTGACTGTCAAACTGTAATCAAACAAATATCAAATATGAATAACTTGTGTTGTTCTCCCTGCAGAAGAAAAGCCCAATTTCAGGAAGATCAAGACAAGGAACCTTCGCACCCGCTATGACTACAATTCTGTCATGCACTATGGGAGGTAACTAGTTCAGTAACTGAACAGTACAATGATGCAAAGGTTAAATCATAATTATGACATAACAAACCATTTTTAAAGGACATGTGGACAGTTTTTTTCTAGTCCGTATTAAAACAATAGTCGCATATCCTTATGCATGTTGCAAGAGTTACTAGATCTTTACTCTCCTTACTAGCCATGAAGAAACCACCTCCTAATGCAATAAGACATGAGGGAAAATACACATACATATATTTATACTTACAATCATTTACTTCAAAATTTTGTACTAAACTTTGTACTACTCCATCGATTTGTCAGACTGTTGGTTCAGATGAACATTAAAATGCATTTATGCAGGGAGCAATGCCTGAGCATTTTGTATTTCAACACTAGAGGGGGATCTCATCATGGCCAGTATGGACAAGAGGAACGATTACTGCATTTCTATGGGCATGTGAAAATCGTTTTAAGACAGGCTTGAAAAAAAAAGTGAACTCAGCCTTTAAGCTTTTCCTGCTACTCTAATGTCGTTTTTAAAGACTTATATTATATATATCTAAATACTAAATATTATCAACTTAATCATTTTTGGCCAATGGAGGCCGCACAACAAGCTGTAAAAAACAAAGTTGTTGTGGTGAACATGTTAAACACTTATTGACACATCCAGGAGACATGGAGCTATATGTATATAGACATGTTAGTCAGACCAACTTTATACAGTGATGATATTAGATTACATTATATTATTATGTTTTCAGCTTGTTTTCTGTCCCCAAGTGGTTTAAAGATTCTTAAGGCAGTTTTAACCTCCCATACTGTAGATCAGTGGTCACTCAGCTCTACAGGCATGAAATAGTGATTCCTGTTGAACATGATCTGAGCCGTTATGAAAACACAAAATTGGTATAGGTGTGCATTTTGAAGTGCTCTACACTACTGTCTGTTTGCACCACAGGTATGCCTTCTCTAAGAACCGTAAGGCAACCATTATTCCCATCCCCGACTCCAATGTATCCATTGGCAAGGCCAAGGAGATGAATCGTCGTGACATCCTGCGAGTGAACCGTCTTTATGGCTGCAGTATGTACCTTTTGACCCATTTAGCCAGTTAGTACTTAGTTTTCTATCTGTGTTCCCTCTGTATTATCTCTCTGAACTACTGACATTCTCACCTTTCTACTCATCTTCTCCATCCTACTTACCAACCTGGTTACCCACTAGCCTACCCATCTACTGACTGTACTCTCATCATACTACTGTATCTGTCGCCCTACTGACAAAGTAGACATACAGTGAACCTGGAATGATTACATTATGTGTATGTTCACTTTGCAGAAGTACTTTTATGAAATTAAGAAACTTTTTCAGATTTTGCCGTCTTTTTAAAATTAATTTCAGAAAAGCAGACTTAATATGGAACCCGTGCAAAGAAACCAGTTCATCTAGAAAAGAAAGTAAGTTTCTGTGCACACCATCATCAATGTGATTTAAAGTAAGCAAAATATTTTGTGTCAGATGGAGGTTTCCATCTTTACTATTTACTGTACTTTGTTTTATTGGCAACTTGTAGTTATTGGCTCATTTTCTAATGACAAAATCTGCTCTAATGCATAACTATACTGTATTTTATGAAATCATAGAGCTGTAGGCAAAGTACTTTAATGTTTTACTCTATGTATATGCCAGTGTGTGTGCACATGTGCATGCACATATGCATACTCATCTTCAATTGTTTTTTCAACAGGAGGCAAATCATGCAGCTTCTTTCCTACAAGCAACACCAGTAATGCATCTTGCGCTTCATGAATATGCTTAATAAAATTCAGAATTTGATTTAATTCAGCAAAACATGATATTGATTTCATTAGCTTTAAAAGTATTTGTAACACAGCTTTCCAGAGACAACAACACATGTTTATACATACTGTATGTGTATAAATGTTTGTGGACATTTTGGAATATTAATAATGAATAAAAATGTGCTTTCAGATATCGCATATCATGTCAACCTGTTTCTGTTTGATCCAAATGAGATGCTTACCTGTAAAGTACGGTCACCACCGACAGAGACACACAGTACATTGGAGGAGATGTTTATGACCTTATCACTAAAAAAACTTGAAAATTCAACAAAGAAAATGTACATTATTATTTACTACATAAAGATAAGACTATAAAGTTAAATCTAATATGTGTGTGTTTTGAACAGAATGATGGAAAATGCAACAAGTGTCCTTGTGTCATTTGTTCCAATGTAACGAAACACCTCCACCTTGTGGACCTTGTGGTGAATGTGTGATTTATATACACTAGACATGTGAGTATTGCTTTAAGATAGCAAAAATCAGAACCATGTTAAACAGCTGCTTATTGACATGTGGCCACCAGGGAGCCACATGAGCAAAGCACTATTTGGGAGGCTTTTTTCCTGATCATACTAAGTACAATCTATGAAAAATGTGCATGGTCATTTGTGTCCCTTTACAAGCTGTATTTCCCCATTCATTATGCTGTTCAGGATCACCATACTTACAACTTACTGCAGAGCTAAATAGTTCAGTGTTGATACTCATAAAACCACAGTAAAACAATGAGTTTACTTACAGATTAGTTTTCAACCATGCATATATTGTCGTGAAGTTTCAGAGCTCGAAAGACATGAGAGAAGGTACTTGGGAAACTTACCTTATCAATAGATCTTTTAATGATGAAGAACTTAAAGAGAAAAGACTTCAAGGATGACAACTTCTTCCTGGACTAATAGTATCAAGAGAAAACCTACTGTATATAGGCAGAGTATATTTGGGCTTCATGGGCCTCCATCTGACACTTACAGAAGTGATTGGTGATGCAATAAGGAATGTAGACCTTCCCATCAGTAAACTTGCCCCATTTGCAGCCTCGGCTAGTGCAAGGGTTGGCATTTCTTTCAGCCTTGCTGTCGATGGTGATTTTTCCTCCACTCAGGATGGGTTGATCTTGGGAAGGGACTGAAACACATCAAACAGCCTGTTTAAAACCTGTTGAGCTGCCACTGATAATATTTAGAAGAAAAAGAAGAACATGGAGACTGCAGCAGCTCACACTCACTCAGATTATTATTGGCTCTTTCCAGAAGTTCAGAGACAGAAAGCTCTCCTAAGTCGTCCTCTGCAAAGTCCTCTCCTCAGTGACATCAACAACAACATCATCTCACTTTGACACATTAGTTACAATATTGGACAATACGATATTAATACAATTAAACAGATAACTTGCATACTCCAGGTTCAGGGTGGGATTAGAAAAGAAAAATCAAATCTGTATTAGAAATGAATAGAAACACATGACATGAATTAACAGCTACAAGACAATAAAACTCTTCAGCTAAAGAAACAAATCCTAAGTCTTAAAGTGACACGTTAAAAATGTCTAAGTTATAAAGAAAAAAAGCTGAGAAATACATTTCAGCTTATATCATGTAAACTAAAGTGTTGCACAGAAATATCATCCACATAGTCAAACCACCAACTGCAAGGAAACCTGTCTGCAAGTGCTGGTGAAAAAATAAAGCATTTGTCCTTCTGTGCACATATATGTAACTTTTGTTTGTGCCACAAAAATTACATGTTTCTATTTATTAATAAGCAAAAACTCAATTGAGTAGTGAATAAATGCTTAAATGAATCTCCTAGAATCATGAATATGGAGCAAATGATAGACTTCATACATGGTATGATGTGGGGAGCATCTCACGTTTGTGACTGTGACAGCAACGGTTTAACATTTGTCACGTCTTACATCAACAGACATTTCACAGCACCAAGCCACATGACCTGTTTTGAAATGTCTTTTTCCGAATAATGTGATAAGAACTTCTATGTAAATGAGGTACGAGACAATATGAACGGTTGTGCTTTTTAGTAAGATTTATGTGAGCACTATTTCTGTGACAAAGAGCTATACGTTCAAAATGTGAGATCCTCTGGCCATTTGAAGTATTTATTCTTACTTTTCCCTCTAAAATATTTCTGTGAACCTGATCTCTTGTGCACGTGTTGGCAGTGGCTGCAATGGCTCACAATAAAAACACAGATAATGAATACTGTTTTTATCTGTGTTTTTAATGGAACCATGCTCTTAATTTTGTTCTGCTTTGTTTAAATGTTTAAATAAAAGCAATTTGAATCTTGAATCCTTTTGCCATGTTTTTTTTTTTTTTTTTTTTTACCATACAGCATACTCATATAAGATTTTTGAAAAATTATTTTCTGAAAATGATTTTGCTGGACTTGTATCCAGTAGAAATTCAGTGGCTTTGTAACTGTTGTGGCAGAGAGAGGTGGATCAAAAGACAGGCTGTGTGTACATGTCACATGGTAAGTTTCACCCAGGCTCCTTGTCAACTTCAAATTCTAAAGAAGAGGAGGGTTTTCTCAATATCACCATCTTGGACGACGAACAAATGTGTGTGTGCCAATATGTGTGTGTGTGGAACTATCTCTACAGATGGTTCCTGTTTGTTTTGTGGGCTGACATGTTTGGCATCAGTACAGGTCACAAAGGTCTAGCTCTCACCCCAGGTCACAATGACCCAACCCAACCCAACCCACATAACATATCACTATCATATTTTTTGTGGAGGCCAAAGAGAGGGAGTTTATGTCTACCCTAACCACCGGATGTTTGTTGAGATCCAGTAAGAATTATTTTCTTCTTCACTATGAGTGGATCAGAAAACACAATGTTTTCACTCCAATCAGTTTCCATTAAGGCAGTCCATTAACAGTCTGATATATGATACAAATGATGATACATGATACAAATGTCCAATCTGTGTGTATTAGATTCCTCTTAATCATAGTTCCTGTTCTTGCAAGATTTTGCAAGATTCTTCGTAAATCAATCATACAGTGCAACCGTGCCTATATTTAGAGAAGTTGTATAACAAGACATCGTCTTGCAACTCTGCATCTCTTTTAAGCAAAGAGGGGTTGTGCAAATGTGAAAACATGAAGATGTAACTCATGCTGATGTTCTATGTGCTGCTGTGCAGCTGCTTTGTGTAGCTCAGTTTGGCTGCTTTGCATGTTTTTATGGGCCCTCCATACTGTAAGAGCTCGTTCTTTGATAGACTCATATTAACTAAAATAAAACATTATAGAAATAACCTCCTAATAAAGAAATTAAAAATATTTTTACGTTTGACATTATAATTCTTAGATGAGACTGTGCGTTTTGTTTAATTTAGTTTCAGTGTAACACCATATGAATCATTGAGGAATGTCAGATGAGTAGCTTATTATTCATCATCCAGATTGTTAGATCACTAAATTAATAAATGATTAAATAAAACTGAAGCCTTTATTATAATTTTTTTAATTGACAACTGTTGTTTATTCTAGAACTGATTCTAAACATTATGGATAATCATCTGACACGATCAGAATTGGTGTCTTTCATTATTAAATTATTAAAAGCTATGCATCATTAAGGCAATCCAAACACAAGTGATCTGTCATCTAATTTGGAAGGCATTGTTTTGCAAGTGCGAGAGCGGCCTTTGGTGCACACCACCACGTTGTGTACATCGTGCCATGCTATGCTCTGGACTCTGCATATAGAGGTTGTTTACAAGAAAGACCTTCTTCTTTTTAATACCAAGTTACCATCAGAATCCTCAAACTGAGACTTCCTGGCGGCGGCAGCACATTAATTAATCTGCCGTCTGTAGAGCTCACGGCCAGTTTCTCTGTCCTATGTCTGGTAACTACTGTGGGCCCTTACACGGTCGCCCTCACCCTCTGGTCTTGTCCTTAACATGGGCTCTTGTGAGCCTGGTCTCTCTGACTCAGGAACTCCAAAGGCATGTTGCTACCCTAAACCTATTTGAATCCCAACAGCTATGAGGATTCACTGGATGCAACCACCTGGGTCAGCCTGGGGAGGGGTCCTTTTACATGAGCTCCCTGCCCCATAGTGTGAGGTGTATGAGTGAAACAGTCAGTGGTGTTGCCATGGTGCGGATGTGCTGGAGCTTACCTGTCAGGGTAAAAAAAAAAGTACAAAGAGAGAAAAAAGAAAAGAATGAAGAAAAGAAAAAGGTTTAGGTTTTAACATGCCTTTCTTTTCCAGGCCTATTTGACCAGAATGGGTTTAGTTAAGTTTGAATTCAATTCATTTTAGTCTCTCAGTATCTATGGATGTCTATCTGAAGTTAATTTCTAAGTTTTTTGGCTGACAATGATTGTTCATAAACTCTTGATCTCTGGTGTTCAAAAGTTACCACCAGGCACAAATTTTCTGCTTACAGCCAACTTTCACCAGTTTTTACAAAAAATTGCAAAAATGCATAAAAAATTGAAATCTATCACTATCTTTGCTCTGAAGCTCTTTTAGTAACAGAAAGCTCCTCTGTGGTGTTTGCCTTGAAAAAGAAGAGCCCGCAGACAAAAGGAAGCCCTATTTTTAGGCCCTTTCGCAATGACCACGACAGAGGGTGCAAATGCCGTGGGACACGTCTAACCTAACCAGACAAAGCCAGTTTCTAAGTTCGCTAAAGGTTGTTCCACCTAACATGAACCTGCACAGAGCTTCACCTGCAGCTGCAAAGAGTTTAGCGTTCAAGACCCTTGACATGAACCTAGCGAGTTTATCTAAGTTCAAATGGCTTGACCTGCACCCGTATCCAGCTGCCCTCACAGTTGCAGTTCAAGTGACCTGAAAATGAACGAGATAGAAAGCATAATAGACAACAGCAACATAGACAGCTGCACACAGATTTTTTTTGTTCCTTCTTCCATCTAAGAATAACAAGACTGTACACAACTTCTGATGGTAATGATTGGTATTTTCCAAGATTTGCAATTCCAACAAACAATAAAATCAAGAGAAACTGGTTATATGTAAAATGATACAGGTGTTACATGATTAAATTCAAACATTAGATCACATTAAAAAATGTCATGACTAATATAAGTGGGATAATAAAACTCTGAAAACTAATATAATAAAGGATGTGATGATTAATTTAGGTAGAATAATAAAGGAATCAATATATGTATAAATGTGTATATGTATAAATGTATTAGTGTGTGTGTGTGTGACAATTGAATGACAGATTAAAAGAGATATAAGAATATTTGAAACAACCATGCAACAAAATACTCCTAAACCTTAGACCTTGATTACATTGCTTAATCCTGCTGAGTAGTCTATCATCAACAAGATGATGACTAAAAGAAGGTTTCTCTGACAATACATTGTCGGCACACTTTTTGAGACAACCTCCTTTATTTTTTTTTCTTCTTTTTATTTTCATTATTTGTACTGTTACTCAGATTTATACCTATCGAGGGTGAATGGAAATCATGTCTCCCTTCACATCATAGAGTCATACCAGCATTCAGCCAGTGGGTAGGAAAAGAATCAACAAATAGTGACAACAGTAATTACACACCTCTTCTCTTCTTTTTGGAAATTAATTTTCCAAATGGTCATTTTAGTGGTCATAAAGTGATACCCATATACAGTATGTCCTTTGGTGAAGAGCATCCATGAGGAACTTTATTTTTGCTCTACCACGTTTACTTTAGTTATTGGTTAATTTGCAGATGAAAATTTTACATACAGAACATACGATCAGTATAGTAACAAAACAACAGCTACAACATTAAAATGCTGCTTACATGTTAATGCATCAATAATATGATACCACTGACAGGGGTTTGACCTTATGATAACATTTGCTTTTAATACTTTAGAGTACGTTTGCTCATAATATTTGCATCGTTTACAGAAATAACTTTTGCAGTGCATGACTTTTTCTTGTAATGAAGTATGTTCACAGTATTTTTAGCGAGACTCTTCTCCTCTGTAGTTCCTCGGTGGTGGAACAAGTTACCAAACTCTGTTCGATCTGCAAAGTCCCTCCCACTCCTTGAGAAAAGACTAAAGACCCAGCTCTTTCGCAAACACTTCTGCACGTGAAATATTGTGCATTTCACTCCACTGCATTCATTTGATAGCTTTCACTTGTTATACTACATAAAATTGTTCATTAAAAACATATGATGATATGTTAACTTATAAAATACAATGCATTGTTAAAGAAAAAAACTGTTTCCCAGCCTTTTAGGCACTTAAAACTGTACATTAAAAAACATATGATGATATGATGACATGAAAATATAATGCATTGTTAAAGAAAAAAAACAGTGTTTCCCAGCCTTTTAGGCACGTTATAAAGAGTGGCATGTATTTGTGGACCCTAGCAGTTCCACTAGAAAGATATTTTCCCTCTAAACATGTCAGATTATTTTGTTAAATTCATTGTTGAGGCACTAACAAGTTAAACTTTATAATATTTGAACAGAAAAAGAAAAGATTGGAGAAAAGTCAAACAATGAATACAAATTGTGGAACAGAACTTATCTGCAAAACCCTAACCCTTTTAATACTTTAAGTAACTTCAACTATTTATTTACTCAAGTAGAATTTTAAAAGCAGAACTTTTACTTGTCATGGAGTATTTTACACTGTTCTTCTTTCTTACTTCTTACATTACTATTATTGAGCAACATACCATATTTGGATGAGAGATAGTTGGCGTCCACCAATATAAGGTTGAGATCTTGTGTCTCTCTGCTGTCTCTCTGGGTGTCTTCTTGGTCTCCTGCTGTTGTCCTGTGACCAACTATGATCCTCCAGACTGTTGTGCTCAGCTTCCTCCTCTGCTCTGCCCAGAGTTTTACTGTACAGGTAAACATCAACGGATAACTTTATATTGATATTGACAGAAAGAGAATGTTTTTCATTTTATACTTTTAGTAGTTTTTACACTGTATCTCATTGTGGTCCTACAAAGACATGTAAATGCTGACTGATGTAAACTGACTATCTGAATTTACATAGAAGATAATATTTAATTCAGATAAGACCACAGCGGCACCATATCAATTCAATTGCATTTGACAAACCTTTTTGAATTCTGTGTCCTATTACAGGCTTCATTTGAAAAGACTGATGAATCCTCTGGTAAGATATGTCTCCATTTCATAAAGTAAAATATATTTGCTTGATGTAAATGTAAAGTGTTCATGTAAAAGTATAGCAATTAATTAAGTTAAATCAAATTATATGAACTAACTGTTTCTATTCCACAGGCAACACCATTGATGATGATGAGCTCAGCGTCTCCGAACTGATAGAGAAGGCCAATGCCAATCTGGGTATGTTCATCTCCACTGCAGCTGCTTTGAGTTATGCAGTACAGATTTAGTTAAATATGACAAAACCTCATCTATGGTGAAATTATCATTCCAGCAAAAAATGCAAAGAACAAGACAATAATTTTACATCTAAACTGAGATTACATAATGCAAGCATTGTAGTATATTAGCCTAAAAGTATGTGAAACTATCAGTGGAGAAGGAGAGCTTATACTTGAGTTAGATTTGACCTGCCCCTAATGAAATACAGTACAACAAAAAACATGAAAACTTTTTCTCAACCGTCATCATCGTCATTTTACAGGAAATAACCCTGATGAACCTCTGGTGATGTTTGGAGACATAGCGATGCCAACGGATCTAGGGAACGCTGATCCTTGCACTGAAGAAGACTGCCTGTGGCCTAAAGCCAAAGATGGCAAGGTCTATGTACCGTACCGCATCTCTGAGGAGTACTGTAAGTCTCACTAACCATCTAGCTTACGAAGGCTCAACTTTGGCTTTGTGAAAGATGGAGGAGCAACATATAACACACCCATGCACAGTTCAGTACAGTGAGGGGTTTTCCTACTATGGCCTTAATTCTCTTGATATGACTGTTAGCTTATGGTGGCTAATGTTGGCAAACATTACTGAGTCCATTTGCTGACTTTATTACTATTTTCTAGTGCTAATTTTGTGCAATTTTTTAGCATGTCTCAGATCAACTTTCAAATTCAATGTGCCATAATCTCTAATGGCTAGAGGTGTTGAACAACAAATCTTTAAACTGAAGCTACTGAACTCAATAATAACTACTTCCTGTGTAATGTACTTTTCCTGTCAAGCTGACACAGAGAGAGAGGCCATCATTCAGGGTCTGCGGTCATTTGCCAACTGCACCTGTATTCGCTTCACCCCCTATAATGGACAGAAGGACTATTTGGACATCCAGTCTCGGTTAAGGTATGAACAACAAAATGCACTATACCACATTCACATGTCTTAATGCACTCATAAACTCTGGTTACACCTATGGTCTTGCACCGCAGCTTGTCAACAAACATGATGTGTCTTAGGACCAAAGATGTGATGTGGGATATTCTTGAGGGAAATCTAAGGCTCTTTTATGGTTTGATAGTTTTATCATCTGTTCTGTTTCAGGTGTTACTCATATCTTGGGCGTCAAGGTAATGGCCAGATATTATCACTGAATCGCGAGAAGTGTATTTACAAACGCACTATCCAACATGAACTGCTCCACGCCCTTGGCTTCGACCATGAACAGTGTCGGTCTGACAGGGACCAGCATGTTCGAATCCTCCTCGAGAATGTCATTCCTGGTGGGTTATGTTACAATCACAGTCTCGATCGACAATTTGAAAAGTAGATTTTCATTATGTAGAATATGACTATGACTTTAATAATGCTTTTGCAAAAAAGAAAGAAAAAAAACAGGGTACTGCAATTAATACAACTGACCTTAACATTTACAAATAGATGACTCAATCTCTTGAATGAACAACCATTTGTACAAAAATAGTGACATATGATTTTCATGCAGATATAGCTATTCACACTTTTCACATACTGCACTTTTCAGCCATTTTGACTGTCAAACTGTAATCAAACAAATATCAAATATTAATGACTTGTGTTATTCTCCCTGCAGAACATAAGCACAATTTCAGGAAGATCGAGACAAGGAACCTTGGCACCCCCTATAACTACAACTCTGTCATGCACTATTCAAGGTAACTAGTTCACTAACTGAATAGTATTATGATGCAAAAGTTAAATGGACAGTTTTTTTCTTTGGAATCTAACTACTCCACTGATTCAGTGGAGTAGTTCATCAGACTGTTGAAGCCTCTTAGTGGCTTCAGATGAACTTTAAAATGCATTTATGCAGGGAACAAGGTCTGAGCATTTTGTATTTCAACACTAGAGGGGGATCTCTTCATGGCCAGTATGGACAAGAGGAATGATTACTGCATTTCTATGGGCATGTGAAAATCGTTTTAAGACAGGCTTGAAAAAAAAAGTTAACTCAGCTTTTAAGCTTTTCCTGCTACTCTAATGTCGTTTTTAAAGACTTATATTATATATATCTAAATACTAAATATTATCAACTTAATCATTTTTGGCCAATGGAGGCAGCACAACAAGCTGTAAAAACAAATGACACAAGATCACTGTGTGATGTTGTGATAAACATGTTAAACACTTATTTACACATCCAGCAGGCACAGAGCTATATGTGTATATAGACATGTTAGTCAGACCAACTTTATAAAGTGATGATATATCAGATTACATTATATTATTATGTTTTCAGCTTGTTTTTCTGTCCCGAAGTGGTTTAAAGATTCTTAAGGCAGCTTTAACCCCCCCATACTGTAGATCAGTGGTCACTCAGCTCTACAGGCATGAACTAGTGGTTCCTGTTGAACATGATCTGAGCAGTTCTGAAAACAGAAAATTGTTATAGGTGTGCATTTTTAACTCCTCTTCACTACTGTCTGTTTGCACCACAGGTATGCCTTCTCTAAGAACCGTGAACCAACCATTATTCCCATCCCCGACCCCAATGTAGATATTGGCTTGGCCAAGGAGATGAGTCCTCTTGACATTCTGCGGGTGAACCTTCTTTATGGCTGCAGTATGTACCTTTTGACCCATTTATCCAGTTAGTACTTAGTGTTCTATCTGTGTTCCCTCTGTATATTCCATCTGAACTACTTATATTCTCACCTTTCTACTCATCTTCTCTGTCCTACTTACTTACCTGGTTACCCACTAGCCTACCCATCTACTGACTGTACTCTAATCATACTACTGTATCTGTCACCCTACTGACAAAGTAGACATACAGTGAACCTGGAATGATTAAATTATATGTATGTTGATTTTGACATTTTCAAATTAATTTCAGAAAAGCAGACTTAACTTGGAACCTGTGCAAAGAAACCAGTTCATCCAGAAAAGAAAGTAAGTTTCTGTGCACACCATCATCAATATGATTTAAAATAAACAAAATATTTTGTGTCAGATGGAGGTTTCCATCTTTACTATTTACTGTACTTTGTTTTATTGGCAACTTGTAGTTATTGGCTCATTTTCTAATGACAAAATCTGTTCTAATGCATAACTATACTGTATTTTATGAAATCATAGAGCTGTAACCAAAGGACTAATGTTTTACTCATGCATGCACATATGCATAATCATTAGTTATTTTGAACATTTTCAATTGTTTTTTCAACAGGAGGCAAATCATCCAGCTTCTCTCCTTCAAGCACCATCAGTAATGCATCTTGCGCTTCATAAATATGCTTAATAAAATTCAGAATTTGAGTTAATTCAACAAAACATGATATTGATTTCATTAGCTTTAAAAGTAACGGCAATGCAGCTTTGCAGAGACAACAACACAAGTTTATACATACTGTATGTGTATAAATGCTTGTGCATATGTTGGAATATTAATAATGAATAAAAATGTGCTTTCAGATATCACATATCATGTCAGCCTGTTTTTTATCCAAATGAGATGCTTACCTGTAAAGTATAGTCACCAGTGACAGAGACACACAGCACATTGCAGGAGCTATTTATTACCTGGCCACTAAAAAATGTACATTATTATTTACTACATAAAGACAGGACTATAACATTAAATCGCACATGATACAATGTGAAGTTATATAGAGTGTAATATAGGAACAGCACTGCTAGCAGCTGTATTTTAGTACTGAGGTGTCAACAGATATTGAATTCATTCCTTTATATTAATTGTTGGCATATAACATCTGTTACATCAGTAATGCTGGCCAGACACTACAGTTTTAACTTGATTTTAACCTCAATTTGGTCGCCTCCAACTAATTAAAGAATAAGGATGAATTTCAGCTGTGATTCAACATTTAGTTTGAGGGGGGTCCAGGATTCCTTATTTAATTAAATTTCCTTAGGTCAGAAATTTTGGTGAGCCGTCTTGCAGTTTGAACAGTTCCTCAATCTGATTTCCCACATGGCTGCTGTCAAAAGGCCTTTTATAGACTGTAATCAACTTGATTTTAATATTACTGGAGTAGAAATAAAACAGACCATCAGGTTATCCACATCCTCCAGTCAGCAGCCGCTCTGTATTTTTCTGTTTTCCTATTTGCTTTCAGTTCAGAGTAAAATTGCACGAAGTCACGGTGCCTTTCTCATTTTTGTCAACATTGAGGACACAGCCATCTTGTTAGAATAAAACTTTGTTGGAATTGTCAATGAACAAATGCAGTTGTCAGCACCCATGTTGTGACTAAAACTGTGGCCACCAGGGACCAGGCCACATGAGCAAAGCACTATTTGGGAGACTTTTTTTCTTGATCATGCTCAGTACAATCTATGATTGCATGCATAATAATCTCCTCAACCAGCTGGAAAAAATGTGCATGTGTTGTGTTGTGCCAGCATTTGTGTCCCTTTACAAGCTGTATTTCCCCATTAATATGCTGTTCAGGAACTATTTGTCCACCAAGAGGCACCAGAGAGTCACCATACTTACTAACAACTTACTGCAGAGATAAATAGTTCAGTGTTGATAGTTTTACACTCACAGTCAAACAATGAGCTTACTTACAGCTTATTTTTCAACCATTTGATTTGTTTGTTTCATTTCCTCACATGTTGATGTTTTTTGGTCTCAAAACAGAGTTGTATTACACCACAAAACCATGGTGTAAAACCATTATGTAAAAGTTCTGCATTCAAAATTTTGTGAGTAAATGTATGGCTGTCTCAGTAAAAGACAGTTTGCCATGTTAACATCTTAGTTTAACATGTTAGCATCCCAACACTTGATAATTATAAAGAGTCGCGCCGTGGTGAAGTTTAGTTGGGTTTTTGTCCTGTCTCCATGTTTTGTCTTGTCACTTCCTGTTTTATTCTGAAGATAATTCCTCCTTGTTTCTGGTCACTTGCCCTTCCTCATGTGTCTGTCTGATTACCCGTGTTACCACCTGTCCCCTCACCTGTTCCCCATTCCCTCGTCAGTTCTGTCCTTGTATTTAAGCCCTGGTTTTCAGTTCTGTCTTGTTTGTTCATTTTGCTTCTCGTCTTGTCACAGCCTTGTTGTTCATGGTCACAGTCTTGCCATTTTTCTGGTTTGTTTTTGCTTGTGACAACAAAGAACTTTTTTGGTCTACTGGCTGTCATAGTGTGAGCTTAATGTGGCCCACATTTGAAATAGTAAACATGGCCCAAATATTGCTGAACATTATCAGGCCACTTTAGGTAAAGATGTTAAAGTAAAGACAATTAGTACTGGCTTATCTGAATGTGAGCCTGAAATGCAGCAAATGTGGCCCGTTTATCTTAAACATATCTGGGCCAGTTCTTGAAAATATATGACACAGCCCAGATAGCACAATTTCTGTGGCCCATATCTGGCCCACATACCGCATGGAATGATGGCAGTCCGCTCCTGTTAACTCAATTCGGGCCACAAGTAAACCACAGCAATGCCACATATAAACCAAAAACTAAAAAATTAAACCAGATCTGTACCACAGTTCATTTTTATTTGGCCCTGATCGGGCCAACTTTCCCCATATAGAGCCTCAGCTAGTGCAAAGGTTGGCATTTCAGTCAGGATGGGTTGATCTTGGGAAGGGACTGAAACGCATCAAACAGCCTGTTTAAAACCTGTTGAGCTGCCACTGATAATATTTAGAAGAAAAAGAAGAACATGGAGACTGCAGCAGCTCACACTCACTCAGATTACTGTTGGCTCTTTCCAGAAGTTCAGAGACAGCAAGCTCTCCTAAGTCGTCCTCTGCAAAGTCCTCTCCTCAGTGACATCAACAACAACATCATCTCACTTTGACTCATTAGTTACAATATTGGACAATACAATATTAATACAATTACAACAGATAATTTGCATACTGCAGGTTCAGGGTGGGATTAAAGTGACACGTTAAAAATGTCTGAGGGATAAAGAAAACTAAAGTGTTGCACAGAAATATCATCCACATGGTCAAACCACCAACTGTGAGGAAACCTGTCTGCAAGTGCTGGTGAAAAACTAAACCTTTAAGACCTTTGTCCTTCTGTGCACATATATGTAACTTTTGTTTGCGCCACAAAAATTACCTATTTGTATTTATTAGTAAGCAAAAACTCAATTGAGTAGTGAATAAATACTTAAATGAATCTCCTAGAATCGTGAATATGGAGCAAATGATAGACTTCATACATGGTATGATGTGGGGAGCATCTCACGTTTGTGACTGTGACAGCAAAGGTTAAACATTTGTCACGACTTACATCAACAGACATTTCACAACATCAAGCCACATGACCTGTTTTGAAATGTCTTTTTCCGAATAATGTGATAAGAACTTCTATGTAAATGAGGTACGTGACAATATGAACGGTTGTGCTTTTTAGTAAGATTTATGTGAGCACTATTTCTGTGACAAAGAGCTATACGTTCAAAATGTGAGATCCTCTGGCCATTTGAAGTATTTATTCTTACTTTTCCCTCTAAAATATTTCTGTGAACCTGATCTCTTGTGCACGTGTTGGCAGTGGCTGCAATGGCTCACAATAAAAACACAGATAATGAATACTGTTTTTATCTGTGTTTTTAATGGAACCATGCTCTTAATTTTGTTCTGCTTTGTTTAAATGTTTAAATAAAAGCAATTTGAATCTTGAATCCTTTTGCCATGTTTTTTTTTTTTTTTTTTTTTTTTTTTTTACCATACAGCATACTCATATAAGATTTTTGTATGTTAGGATCCTGAAAATTATTTTCTGAAAATGATTTTGCTGGACTTGTATCCAGTAGAAATTCAGTGGCTATGTAACTGTTGTGGCAGAGAGAAGTGGATCAAAAGACAGGCTGTGTGTGTGTGTGTGTGTGTGTGTGTGTGTGTGTGTGTGTGTATATATATATATATATATATGTACATGTTGCATGGTAAGTTTCACCCAGGCTCCTTGTCAACTTCAAATTCTAAAGAAGATGAGGGTTTTCTTAATAGCACCATCTTGGAAGATCAACAAATGTGTGTGTGCTGATATGTGTGTGTGTGGAACTATCTCTACAGATGGTTCCTGTTTGTTTTGTGGGCTGACATGTTTGGCATCAGTACAGGTCACAAAGGTCTAGCTCTCACCCCAGGTCACAATGACCCAACCCAACCCACATAACATATCACTATCATATTTTTTGTGGATTTTGCTGATCTTGGTGCTGTTTTGACAAAGGCCCAAAAGTCTTTCTCTGACTGTGTAGTTCAGTTTGAAGATGACAGAAGCCTTCACACTGACTCTATCACAACCTCCTCAATACTTACTCTTTGACTCTTCCCAACTTTATCAAAACGCTGCATAACCACCACAAGTAAAAAGGCCAAAGAGAGGGAGTTTATGTCTACCCTAACCACCGGATGTTTGTTGAGATCCAGTAAGAATTATTTTCTTCTTCCCTATGAGTGGAGAAGAAAAGATCAGAAAACACAAAGTTTTCACTCCAATCAGTTTCCATTAAGGCAGTCCATTAACAGTCTGATAAATGATACAATTGATGATACATGATACAAATGTCCAATCTGTGTGTATTAGATTCCTCTTAATCATAGTTCCTGTTCTTGCAAGATTTTGCAAGATTCTTCACAAATCAATCATACAGTGCAACCGTGCCTATATTTAGAGAAGTTGTATAACAAGACATCGTCTTGCAACTCTGCATCTCTTTTAAGCAAAGAGGGGTTGTGCAAATGTGAAAACATGAAGATGTAACTCATGCTGATGTTCTATGTGCTGCTGTGCAGCTGCTTTGTGTAGCTCAGTTTGGCTGCTTTGCATGTTTTTATGGGCCCTCCATACTGTAAGAGCTCGTTCTTTGATAGACTCATATTAACTAAAATAAAACATTATAGAATTAACCTCCTAATAAAGAAATTAAAAATATTTTTACATTTGACATTATAATTCTTAGATGAGACTGTGCGTTTTGTTTAATTTAGTTTCAGTGTAACACCATATGAATCATTGAGGAATGTCAGATGAGTATCTTATTATTCATCATCCAGATTGTTAGATCACTAAATTAATAAATGATTAAATAAAACTGAAGCCTTTTATTATAATTTTTTTAATTGACAACTGTTGTTTATTCTAGAACTGATTCTAAACATTATGGATAATCATCTGACACGATCAGAAATGGAAACGATACATTCAAAATTGGTGTCTTTAATTATTAAATTATTAAAAGCTATGCATCATTAAGGCAATCCAAACACAAGTGTTTCTGTCATCTAATTTGGAAGGCATTGTTTTGCAAGTGCGAGAGCGGCCCTTGGTGCACACCACCACGTTGTGTACATCGTGCCATGATATGCTCTGGACTCTGCATGTAGAGGTTGTTTACAAGAAAGACCTTCTTCTTTTTAATACCAAGTTACCATCAGAATCCTCAAACTGAGGCTACCTGGCGGCGGCAGCACATTAATTAATCTGCCGTCTGTAGAGCTCACGGATTGGCAGACTATGCTGGCGGGCCCTTAGCCTTCAGGGAAATAATGCAGCCAGTTTCTCTGTCCTATGTCTGGTAACTACTGTGGGCCCTTACACGGTCGCCCTCACCCTCTGGTCTTGTCCTTAACATGGGCTCCTGTGAGCCTGGTCTCTCTGACTCAGGAACTCCAAAGGCATGTTGCTACCCTAAACCTATTTGAATCCCAACAGCTATGAGGATTCACTGGATGCAACCACCTGGGTCAGTCCGGGGAGGGGTCCTTTTACATGAGCTCCCTGCCCCATAGTGTGAGGTGTATGAGTGAAACAGTCAGTGGTGTTGCCATGGTGCGGATGTGCTGGAGCTTACCTGTCAGGGTAAAAAAAAAAGTACAAAGAGAGAAAAAAGAAAAGAATGAAGAAAAGAAAAAGGTTTAGGTTTTAACATGCCTTTCTTTTCCAGGCCTATTTGACCAGAATGGGTTTAGTTAAGTTTGAATTCAATTCATTTTAGTCTCTCAGTATCTATGGATGTCTATCTGAAGTTAATTTCTAAGTTTGTAATTGGCTGACATTGATTGTTCATAAACTCTTGATCTCTGGTGTTCAAAAGTTACCACCAGGCACAAATTTTCTGCTTACAGCCAACTTTCACCAGTTTTTACAAAAAATTGCAAAAATGCATAAAAAATTGAAATCTATCACTATCTTTGCTCTGAAGCTCTTTTAGTAACAGAAAGCTCCTCTGTGGTGTTTGCCTTGAAAAAGAAGAGCCCGCAGACAAAAGGAAGCCCTATTTTTAGGCCCTTTCGCAATGACCACGACAGAGGGTGCAAATGCCATGGACACGTCTAACCTAACCAGACAAAGCCAGTTTCTAAGTTCGCTAAAGGTTGTTCCACCTAACATGAACCTGCACAGAGCTTCACCTGCAGCTGCAAAGAGTTTAGCGTTCAAGACCCTTGACATGAACCTAGCGAGTTTATCTAAGTTCAAATGGCTTGACCTGCACCCGTATCCAGCTGCCCTCACAGTTGCAGTTCAAGTGACCTGAAAATGAACGAGATAGAAAGCATAATAGACAACAGCAACATAGACAGCTGCACACAGATTTTTTTTGTTCCTTCTTCCATCTAAGAATAACAAGACTGTACACAACTTCTGATGGTAATGATTGGGATTTTCCAAGATTTGCAATTCCAACAAACAATAAAATCAAGAGAAACTGGTTATATGTAAAATGATACAGGTGTTACATGATTAAATTCAAACATTAGATCACATTAAAAAATGTCATGACTAATATAAGTGGGATAATAAAACTCTGAAAACTAATATAATAAAGGATGTGATGATTAATTTAGGTAGAATAATAAAGGAATCAATATATGTATAAATGTGTATATGTATAAATGTATTAGTGTGTGTGTGTGTGACAATTGAATGACAGATTAAAAGAGATATAAGAATATTTGAAACAACCATGCAACAAAATACTCCTAAACCTTAGACCTTGATTACATTGCTTAATCCTGCTGAGTAGTCTATCATCAACAAGATGATGACTAAAAGAAGGTTTCTCTGACAATACATTGTCGGCACACTTTTTGAGACAACCTCCTTTATTTTTTTTTCTTCTTTTTATTTTCATTATTTGTACTGTTACTCAGATTTATACCTATCGAGGGTGAATGGAAATCATGTCTCCCTTCACATCATAGAGTCATACCAGCATTCAGCCAGTGGGTAGGAAAAGAATCAACAAATAGTGACAACAGTAATTACACACCTCTTCTCTTCTTTTTGGAAATTAATTTTCCAAATGGTCATTTTAGTGGTCATAAAGTGATACCCATATACAGTATGTCCTTTGGTGAAGAGCATCCATGAGGAACTTTATTTTTGCTCTACCACGTTTACTTTAGTTATTGGTTAATTTGCAGATGAAAATTTTACATACAGAACATATGATCAGTATAGTAACAAAACAACAGCTACAACATTAAAATGCTGCTTACATGTTAATGCATCAATAATATGATACCACTGACAGGGGTTTGACCTTATGATAACATTTGCTTTTAATACTTTAGAGTACATTTGCTCATAATATTTGCATCGTTTACAGAAATAACTTTTGCAGTGCATGACTTTTTCTTGTAATGAAGTATGTTCACAGTATTTTTAGCTAGACTCTTCTCCTCTGTAGTTCCTCGGTGGTGGAACAAGTTACCAAACTCTGTTCGATCTGCAAAGTCCCTCCCACTCTTTGAGAAAAGACTAAAGACCCAGCTCTTTCACAAACACTTCTGCACTTGATGGACTGTAGGTAGAGAAAAAAGACAAGAAAACATAAAAACAAAATCATGCTTTTATGCACTCTAATCATTGCCTTGCTGCACTGCCTGTTGGCATCTACGTCCTATCGGGCTTAAACTTGAGCTTTATGGCACTTACTTTACTTTTATGGTACTGTGTTGTTGTCTCCTGACTAGATAAGTACTGGTACCTTTACCACTATAGGTCAGTTCAAAGCTGCACACTTCTTCTGCCTGAAAATGAAACAGCTAAAAATGAAACAAGCCCACATCTTACACACCATAGTTTCATTTTAGCAATAATAACCACTTCCACTTGAGCTGAATTTGTCAATAAGTCTCTGTTGAGCAGTGCTGGAATGTAACTATGTACATTTGCTTGTGTACTGTACAATTCTGAGACACTTGTGCTTCACTCAGGCATAATCCACTTTATACATATAACCCACTTGAAATATTGTGCATTTTACTCCACTACATTCATTTGACAGCTTTCACTAGTTATACTACTTAAAACTGTACATTAAAAAACATATGATGATATGATGACATGAAAATATAATGCATTGTTAAAGAAAAAAAACAGTGTTTCCAAGCCTTTTAGGCACGTTATAAAGAGTGGCATGTATTTGTGGACCCTAGCAGTTCCACTAGAAAGATATTTTCCCTCTAAACATGTCAGATTATTTTGTTAAATTCATTGTTGAGGCACTACCAAGTTAAACTCTAAAATGTTTGAACAGAAAAAGAAAAGATTGGAGAAAAGTCAAACAATGAATACAAATTGTGGAGCAGAACTTATCGGCAAAACCTTAACTTAAGTTAAGTAACTTCAACTATTTATTTACTTAAGTAGGATTTTAAAAGCAGAACTTTTACTTGTAATGGAGGATTTTACATGTTCTTCTTTCATACTTCCTACATTACTATTATTGAGCAACATACCATATTTGGATGACAGATAGTTGGCGTCCACCAATATAAGGTTGAGATCTTGTGTCTCTCTGCTGTCTCTCTGGGTGTCTTCTTGGTCTCCTGCTGTTGTCCTGTGACCAACTATGATCCTCCAGACTGCTGTGCTCAGCTTCCTCCTCTGCTCTGCCCAGAGTTTTACTGTAGAGGTAAGCATCAACAGATAACTTTATATTAATATGGTCAGAAAGAGAATGTTTTAAAAGTTAATTAGCGAATTGTAAAAAAAATAACTTGTAGTTTTTACACTGTATCTCATTGTGGTCCCACAAAGACATGTAAATGTTCACTGATGTAAACTGACTATCTGAATTTACATAGAAGATAATATTTAATTCAGATAAGACCGCAGCAGCACCATATCAATTCAATTGCATTTGACAAACCTTTTTGAATTCTGTGTCCTATTACAGGCTTCATTTGAAAAGACTGATGAATCCTCTGGTAAGATATGTCTCCATTTCATAAAGTAAAATATATTTGCTTGATGCAAATGTATAGTGTTCATGTAAAAGTATAGCAATTAATTAAGTTAAATCAAATTACATGAACTAACTGTTTCTATTCCACAGGCAACACCATTGAGGATGATGAGCTCAGTGTCTCCGATCTGATAGAGAGGGCCAATGCCAATCTGGGTATGTTCATCTCTACCGCAGCTGCTTTGAGTTATGCAGTACAGATTTAGTTAAATATGATAAAACCTCATCGATAGTAAAATTATCATTCCAGCAGAAAATACAAAGAACAAGACAATCAATTTACATCTAAACTGAGATTACATAATGCAAGCATTGTAATATATTAGCCTAAAAGCATGTGAAACTATCAATGGAGAAGGAGAGCTTATACTTAGATTTGACCTGCTTCTAATGAAATGCAGTACAACAAAAAAGATGAAAACTTTTTCTCAACCCTCATCATCGTCATTTTACAGGAAAGAACCCTGATGAACCTCTGGTGATGTTTGGAGACATAGCGATGCCAACGGATCTAGGGAATGCTGACCCTTGTACTAAAGAAGGCTGCATGTGGCCTAAAGCCAAAGATGGCAAGGTCTATGTACCGTACCGCATCTCTAAGGAGTACTGTAAGTCTCACTAACCATCTAGCTTATGAAGGCACAACTTTAGCTTTGAAACCAAAGACGGTCATCAGTGCTGAACGACATGTCGATATGTGGTGCATTTAAACAATGATGCGTTCACTTACTGTCGTATGTACTGAACTGCATTTACATAGTCAGTGACTGCAAATCTTTGAACTGAACGAAATGATTCAAATCAGCAAAATGGTTTGTTATTTACATCTCTAGTCACTACCCCATTTTTCTACAGTGGCTACTGTTCAGCAAAAGTTATACAGTCCCCTTTAAAATGGTGGCAGAATTAATCACTTTCTGAATTGCTGCAAGATTCAAGGTTAAGACAATAAAAGCAACTAAACAGATAAGTGTTTGTCTTTTTTCTGTCAAGCCTGCAAAGAGAGAAAAACCATCATTAAAGGTCTGCGGTCATTTGCCAAGCGCACCTGTATCCGCTTCATCCCCTATAATGGACAGAAGGACTATTTGGACATCCAGTCTCTCTCAGGGTATGGACAACACAATGCACTATACCACATCCACATGTCTTCATGCACTCATAAACTCTGGTTACACCTATGGTCTTGCACCGCAGCTTATCAACAAACATGATGTGTCTCAGGACCAAGAGTGCGATGTGGGATATTCTTGAGGGAAGCCTAAGGCTCTTTTATCTACTGTTCTGTTTCAGGTGTTACTCATATGTTGGGCGCCGTGGTAATGGCCAGAAATTGTCTCTGAAACGCAAGGGATGTGTTTTCAAACGCACGATCCAACATGAACTGCTTCACGCCCTTGGCTTCGACCATGAACAGACTCGGTCTGACAGGGACAAGCATGTTCGAATCCTCCTTGAGAATGTCATTTCTGGTAAGTTATGTTACAATCACAATCTGATTCGAAAAAAAGATTTTCATTATGTAGAATATGACTATGACTTTAATAATGCTTTTGCAAAAAAAGAAAGAACAAAAACAGGGTACTGCAATTAATACAACTGACCTTAACATTTACAAATAAATGACTCAATCTCTTCTCTTGAATGAACAACCATTTGTACAAAAATAGTGACATATGTATTTTCATGCAGATATAGCTATTCACTCTTTTCACTTATTGCACTTTTTAGCCATTTTTGATGTCAAACTGTAATCAAACAAATATCAAATATGAATGACGTGTGTTTTTTCTCCCTGCAGGACATGAGCACAATTTCAGGAAGATCAAGACAAGGAACCTTGGCACCCCCTATGACTACAACTCTGTCATGCACTATTCAAGGTAACTAGTTCACTAACTGAATAGTATTATGATGCAAAAGTTAAATCATGTATAAATTATAATTATGACATGACAAACCATTTTTAAAGGACAAGTGGACAGTTTTTTTCTAATCTGTATGAAACACACATATCACATGTCACATATCCTGCATGTTGCAAGAGTTACTGGACATTTGCTCTCCTTACTATATCTATCTATCTATCTATCTATCTATCTATCTATCTATCTATCTATCTATCTATCTATCTATCTATCTATCTATCTATCTATCTATCTATCTATCTATCTATCTATCTAAAATCTCCCTCTCACCCCCCTCCCTGTGGGGGATGGTGGTGTGTCTTCTTCAAGCTCGGGTCCTCTACCAGAGGCCTTCAGAGGAGTTTGAGGGTTCTGCGCAGTATCTTAGCTGTTCCTAGGACTGCACTCTTCTGGACAGAGACCTCCGATGTTGCACCTGGGATCTGCTGGAGCCACTCTCCCAGTTTGTGGGTTACAGCCCCCAGTGCTCCAATTACCACTGGCACCACTGTTGCCTTTACTTCCCACATCTTCTCTAGCTCCTCTTTCAACCCTTGGTATTTCTCGATCTTTTCGTGTTCCTTCTTCCTGATGTTGCTGTCGCTTGGGATCACTATGTATATCACTACTGCCTTCTTCTGTTGTTTGTCGATCAACACGATGTCCGGTTGGTTAGCCATCACCAGCTTGTCAGTCTGGATCTGGAAGTCCCACAGGATCTTGGCTTGGTCATTCTCAACCACCTTAGGAGGTGTCTTCCATTGTGACCTCGGGACCTCCAACCCATACTTAGTGCAGATGTTCCTGTACACTATGCCAGCCACTTGGTTACGGCGTTCCATGTACGCTGTTCCTGCCTGCATCTTACACCCTGCTATTATGTGCTGAACTGTCTCAGGAGCATCTTTGCACAGCCTGCACCTGGGATCCTGCCTGGTGTGGTAGATCCCTGCCTCTATTGATCTTGTGCTGAGTGCCTGCTCTTGTGCTGCCATAATTAGTGCTTCTGTGCTGTTCCTTAGTCCAGCCTTTTCCAGCCACTGGTAGGATTTCTTGATATCAGCCACTTCTTCTATCTGTCGATGGTACATGCCGTGTAGGGGCTTGTCCTTCCATGAGGGTTCCTCCTCTTCCTCTGTATCATCAGGTTTCTGCTGCCTGAGGTATTCACTTAGCAGTTCATCTTTGGGGGCCATCTTCCTGACGTATTCCTGGATGTTGGTTGTTTCATCCCGGACAGTGGCTCTGATGCTCACCAGTCCTCGGCCTCCCTCGTTCCGCTTAGTGTACAGTCTCAGGGTGCTTGAACCCTCCATGCATTGTGAAGAGCTTCCTTGTCTTGATATCGGTGGCCTCTATCTCCTCCTTTGGCCAGCTTACTACACCAGCGGGGTATCTGATGACTGGCAGGGTGTACGTGTTGATGGCCCGTATCTTGTTCTTCCCATTCAGCCGACTCTTCAGGACTTGCCGTACTCTGTGCAGGTATTTGGCTGTGGCTGACTTCCTTGCGGCCTCATCAAGGTTCCCATTTGCCTGTGGGATCCCAAGGTACTTGTAGCTGTCCTGAACATCTGCAATGCTGCCTTCTGGTAATTCAACCCCTTCGGTTCTGATCATCTTCCCTCTCTTTGATACCATTCGACCACACTTATCTAGTCTGAATGACATTCCGATGTCGTTGCTGTAGATCCTGGTGAGGTGGATCAGTGAGTCAATGTCTCGCTCATTCCTGGCATACAGCTTGATGTCATCCATGTAGAGGAGGTGACTGATGGTTGTTCCATTTTGGAACCGGTACCCATGATGAGAGATGAGATGATCTGGCTGAGGGGGTTCAGGCCTATGCAGAACAGCAGTGGGGATAGTGCATCACCTTGGTATATGCCGCACTTGATGGTAACTTGTGCGATTGGCTTTGAGTTGGCCTCCAGAGTTGTTTTCCACAGCCCCATTGAGTTCTTGATGAAGGCTCTTAGTGTCCTGTTGATGTTGTACATCTCCAAGCATTCCAGTATCCGTGTGTGGCATTGAGTCATAGGCTTTCTTGTAGTCGATCCAGGCTGTGCACAGGTTGGTCTGTCTGGTCTTGCAGTCTTGAGTGACTGCTCTGTCAACCAGTAGCTGGTGCTTAGCACCCCTGGTATTACTACCAATCCCTTTCTGGGCCCTGCTCATGTATTGGTCCATGTGCCTATTCATCTTAGCCACTATGATGCCTGACAGGAGCTTCCATGTTGTACAGAGGCAGGTTATTGGCCGGTAGTTGGATGGGATCGTGCCCTTCTGGGGGTCCTTCATGATCATGCTATTCCCTTGCCACTGAGAGTACACTTTGGATGGTTTGGTGGAGAACATTCTATTTATTCTCCTGGCTTCTGCTTCCCCTGTGTATCTCTTCAGGCGGGTAGCCAGAGCTGTGAGCCTTTGCATGGCAGTCTCCAGTGCCTCTGGTATAGACAGCTTGATGTACTTCCTAGGCATTCCTATCTTAGCCACACCTTTCTGTAGCTCAGAGAGTTGACTAACTTCTCTCCTTGTTGCCTTGATCTTGGCCTTCAGCCTCCTTCTCCATGGAGGGTAATGCTCTTTGTGGCTTTGTGTGTTTATCTTGTAGCCAAGCATCTCTAGGATCACTGTTGCTGTGGTGTATATCAGCTGATTGGTCTCAGTTACGGTCCTAGTAGGGATAGTACTTAGTGCTGCATTCACATCCTCAATATATATATATATATATTTACAATCACTTACTTCAAAATTTTGTACTAATAAATTTGGAATCTAACTACTCCATTGATGAGACTGTTGAAGCCTCTTAGTGACTTCAGATGAACTTTAAAATGCATTTATGCAGGGAACAAGGCCTGAGCATTTTGTTTTTCAGCACTTAAATTAGAATCACATTAAAGGGGGATCTCTTCATGGCCAGTATGGACAAGAGGAATGATTACTGCATTTCTATTTCAATGTACATATGGGCATGTGAATATTGTTTTAAGACAGGCTTGGGAAAAAAAGTGAAGTCAACCTTTAAGTGCTTGCTAAAAACTTTGTATGTTAGCCTAGCTTTTGCTGCTACTCTAATGCTGTTTTAAAATACTTAAAACTTGACATAAATATTACTAAATACTAAATATTGTCAACTTAATTATTTTTTAGCCAATGGAGGCAGCACAACAAGCTGTAAAAACAAATGACACAAGATCACTGTATGAAGTTGTTGTGGGGAACAAACACTTATTTACACATCCAGGAGACAGAGCTATATGTGTGTATAGATATATTAGTCAGACCAACTATCTATCCCAAAGTGATATATCAGATTACATTATATTATTATGGTTTCAGCTTGTTTTTCTGTCCCCAAGTGGTTTAAAGATTGTTAATGCAGCTTTAACCTTCCCATACTGTAGATCAGTGGTCACTCAGCTCTACAGGCATGAAATAGTGATTCCTGTTGAACGTGATCTGAGCAGTTATGAAAACAGAAAATTGATATAGGTGTGCATTTTAAACTCCTCTTCACTACTGTCTGTTTGCACCACAGGTATGCCTTCTCTAAGAACCGTGAACCAACCATTATTCCCATCCCCGACCCCAATGTATCCATTGGCAGGGCCAAGGAGATGAATCGTCGTGACATCCTGCGGGTGAACCTTCTTTATGGCTGCAGTATGTACCTTTTGACCCATTTATCCAGTTAGTACTTAGTTTTCTATCTCTGTTCCCTCTGTATATTCACCTTTCTATTCATCCTCTCCTTCCTACCTACCAACCTGGTTACCCACTAGCCTACCCATCTACCGACTGTACTCTCATCATACTACTGTATCTGTCACCCTACTGACAAAGTAGACATACAGTGAACCTGGAATGAATAAATTATATGTATGTTGATTTTGACATTTTCAAATTAATTTCAGAAAAGCAGACTTAACTTGGAACCTGTGCAAAGAAACCAGTTCATCTAGAAAAGAAAGTAAGTTTCTGTGCACACATCATCAATATGATTTAAAATAAACAAAATATTTTGTGTCAGATGGAGGTCTCCATCTTTACTATTTACTGTACTTTGTTTTATTGGCAACTTGTAGTTATTGGCTCATTTTCTAATGACAAAATCTGCTCTAATGCATAATTATATTGCATTTGATGAAATCATAGAGCTGTAACCAAAGGACTTTAATGTTTTACTCATGCATGCACATATGCATAATCATTAGTTATTTTGAACATTTTCAATTGTTTTTTCAACAGGTCAAAATCATGCAGCTTCTCTCCTACAAGTAACACCAGTAATGCATCTTGCGCTTCATGAATATGCTTAATAAAATTCAGAATTTGATTTAATTCAGCAAAACATGATATTGATTTCATTAGCTTTAAAAGTAACGGCAATGCAGCTTTGCAGAGACAACAACACAAGTTTATACATACTGTATGTGTATATATGCTTGTGCATATATTGGAATATTAATAATGAATAAAAATGTGCTTTCAGATATCGCATATCATGTCAGCCTGTTTTTTATCCAAATGAGATGCTTACCTGTAAAGTATAGTCACCAGTGACAGAGACACACAGCACATTGCAGGAGCTATTTATTACCTGGCCACTAAAAAATGTACATTATTATTTACTACATAAAGACAGGACTATAACATTAAATCGCACATGATACAATGTGAAGTTATATAGAGTGTAATATAGGAACAGCACTGCTAGCAGCTGTATTTTAGTACTGAGGTGTCAACAGATATTGAATTCATTCCTTTATATTAATTGTTGGCATATAACATCTGTTACATCAGTAATGCTGGCCAGACACTACAGTTTTAACTTGATTTTAACCTCAATTTGGTCGCCTCCAACTAATTAAAGAATAAGGATGAATTTCAGCTGTGATTCAACATTTAGTTTGAGGGGGGTCCAGGATTCCTTATTTAATTAAATTTCCTCAGGTCAGAAATTTTGGTGAGCCGTCTTGCAGTTTGAACAGTTCCTCAATCTGATTTCCCACATGACTGCTGTCAAAAGACCTTTTATAGACTGTAATCAACTTGATTTTAATATTACTGGAGTAGAAATAAAACAGACCATCAGGTTATCCACATACTCCAGTCAGCAGCCGCTCTGTATTTTTCTGTTTTCCTATTTGCTTTCAGTTCAGAGTAAAATTGCACGAAGTCATGGTGCCTCTCATTTTTGTCAACATTGAGGACACAGCCATCTTGTTAGAATAAAACTTTGTTGGAATTGTCAATGAACAAACGCAGTTTTCAGCACCCATGTTGTGACTAAAACTTAACATTTTTATCATAGAAGTCGCATAATGTTTGGCTGTGCAGAGAATGCAGTTAAAAAGTGTAGGGTGAGGGATTAATAGAGTATCAATCAGTCAATCAATCAATCATATACAACTGTACAGCTGAATGCTATTGTTGTTCACATTATGCAAGTCACATTTTTAGTGATTTATTGGCCTTGGACAGGGTGCAGTACGGAAGCCCTGAAAGGCAAGCGAGAATTTTTTTTTTCTGAAGATCCAATTTCTGACCTTAATTCTTTTATCTCTTGTGTTTATGAGCTAAGAATGAGTGAAAAAAGGTTATCCCAGAATAATATTTATAAGTTCCATAAAAAAAAAATTTTTAAAAACAAAAAAAATTTTTTTTTTCATATTTTTTCATCCATGAAACAGATGAGGACAAAAGTTCTGCCAGGATCATTTTTCTAAAAAAAATTTTTCTCTCACATGTGTAAAGTAGGAGGTGATTTTTGTCAGGATTTTTCCAAGTGTTTTTTTTTTGTAATACTCATTTTGGCCACAGGCGGCTTTCAGCACCTGCTACTTCACACATGTTTTTAAGCCCTCTTGTGGCTGAAATGAGTATTACAACAAAAAACATTTAGAAAAAAGACATATAAAAGACAGATATTTCTTCACCTGCTACCTTACACATGATAGAGAGAAAAAATTAGAAAAATTTTCACCTGTTTCGCAGATGATTTTTTTTTTTTTTTTTAATGGAACTTAGAAATATTATTCTGGGAAAACCTTTTTTCACTTATTCTTAACTCATAAACACAAGAGATAAAAGAATTTAGGTCAGGACAACATATGTGGGCCAGAATCTGATTTTACATTTGTTTTTTACCACATATGCTACAGTTATAATTTGTTTGTGAAAATAACATGTTAAATTTTCAGTAACCACAAAATATAACTAAAAACCAAGTCAGACTAAAGTGTTTGCTCCCTGGCTTGGAAACCTGGAGAAGAAGTGAGCTGGACATCTAAAGTAATCATGTTTTCAAACTTGTTTTCTTGTGTTCAAGCTAATTCTGGTGCAGTACATCATTTATGCTTAATACTGCACACTGTCTCATTCAATAAATAAAATCAATATAAATAAGAGACTAGCTGAATCCAACCCTGGAGAAAAACAAAACTGCTAAACTCCTGCTGAAGATAGCTTAGCTTAGTTTAGTTTAGCTTACCTGAGTAGCATTGGCTGCCATCTTTTAGTTTTGCTTTTGTTAAGATAAATAGGCTACATCAATGCTTTAAAATTTACATTAAGTCCTTTTAATTTAATACCACAAATGGTCCATGAACAGACACAAACAAAGTCAATATAATATGGCCTATAAATACATGAAGTTTATCTCTCCCAAACAAAGAAAGCAGAAACATTTTATATTGTTCAGGTTCTTCAACTGATTTTGAGGAACAGCTTGAGAGGATTAAAACACCATGTGTTCACATGTTAAGAGTTTATCAAAAGAAAGAAAGTCTGTGTGTGTATGTACATGTATTCCTGATGTTCCGGGGCCATAAATCTGCACAGTCACATTGTGGGGACTTGCCTCCCTTTTTGGGTTGTTTACATTCACTGTCTCAGCTGCTGTGTGATGCTGCAGCCAGCTGTGGGCAACAAACAGATCACCAGTGCTGATGTTTCTGTGAAATCCCGGATACATTCAGTGACATCCAAAGATTCAGATAACAATCTGACATGTTTCAGACCTGCCTGAGTCACAGTAATAGCTGTATTTTGATATTTGGCATTTCAGTAGATTATAGATGCAAAATACTAGAGAAGTAAAAGAGGAAAAATAAATGAAAGTTGGTTCGTGCAAAGGTGTTACTGATACATTAGAAATTAAACTGTTCATGCACTAAATGAGGGCTGAGTGAACATTCAGCAGAAACACATGTGCTTTAAATTCTGTCAAACATTTTTTTTCTGGAAAACAGCATCATAAAGATAAAACATTTTATTCACTTGATAATTTTTTCTTTTATTCAGTTTCTTTAACTCAAACACAAATATTTTTGAAAAAACAATAACACCTGTCAGCTAAATAAGCAGTATATAGTATATAAAAGGCAGTGAAGACAAAAGACAGAAACTATCAACTGGATGGATTTTTAAATGCTTTCTTCATTTCTGTAGATGAGAGCATTAAACTCTGGATTCATGAAGATGAGAGGAGTTAATGAAGATGAAATATAACTATATACAGATAATTATGTTGCAAATGGTCCGATCAGATCTCCTCCCTGTTCTTCTTCTAGTGGTCTTAATAAAGGTCTCACTACTTCCTGTTTTGAAATTGAGCGTGGAGAGACATGACAACACAGATCTAAGTTACTGCATCACTTCTCTCTTCAGTCCAATATAAACAGGCTGTGTTTCATTTCAAACAGTCCCCTAAACAACAAACTTGTGTTCAGTACATTGAGGATGAAATAGATGACAGTGTGGACCAACAGCAGAGTAACCAGCAGGACGACCAGTCTGATAATAAAAACTGTTGGATCTGATGAGACACATTCAGTCATTACATTAGAACACATGGCACCATGAGTAAAACAGCTCCCATCAAACAAAAAACTTAAATGACATTAAATCTAAAACCACTGAAGTGTGAAGCAACTTGTTGATTCAGCTCTTGGAGAATAAGTTCATCTGATCTCCTCTGTATGCTGATGATATTGGACAAAACAACTCATGTGTTTACAGCTGGTTTGAAAGAATGAATGAAAGCTTCTGTCTGGTTGAAATGATTCAACTGATTGTCAACAATCAACATCTTAACATGCAGTTAATTCAAATGTGATCCTAGTGAAGCTCTGAGTTCTCCTGATGACATTCAGCTTGTATTAAAAAGCTGCTTATTGACATGTGGCCACCAGGGACCAGGCCACATGAGCAAAGCCCTATTTGGGAGACTTTTTTCTTGATCATGCTCAGTACAATCTATGATTGCATGCATAATAATCTCCTCAACCAGCTGGAAAAAATGCAAGCTGTATTTCCCCATTAATATGCTGTTCAGGAACTATTTGTCCACCAAGAGGCACCAGAGAGTCACCATACTTACTTACAACTTACTGCAGAGATAAATAGTTCAGTGTTGATAGTTTTACACTCACAGTCAAACAATGAGCTTACTTACAGCTTATTTTTCAACCATTTGATTTGTTTGTTTCTTTTCCTCACATGTTGATGTTTTTTGGTCTCAAAACAGAGTTGTATTACACCACAAAACCATGGTGTAAAACCATTATGTAAAAGTTCTGCATTCAAAATTTTGTGAGTAAATGTATGGCTGTCTTAGTAAAAGACAGTTTGCCATGTTCACATCTTAGTTTAACATGTTAGCATCCCAACACTTGATAATTATAAAGAGTTGTCACTGAATGTAATTTGTGGTTTTGCAGAATTGTCCAATATCTGTCTGGCCGTGGTGAAGTTTAGTTGGGTTTTTGTCCTGTCTCCATGTTTTGTCTTGTCACTTCCTGTTTTATTTTGAAGATTATTCCTCCTTGTTTCTGGTCACTTGCCCTTCCTCATGTGTCTGTCTGATTACCCGTGTTACCACCTGTCCCCTCACCTGTTCCCCATTCCCTCGTCAGTTCTGTCCTTGTATTTAAGCCCTGGTTTTCAGTTCTGTCTGGTTTGTTCATTTTGCTTCTCGTCTTGTCACAGCCTTGTTGTTCATAGTCACAGTCTTGCCATTTTTCTGGTTTGTTTTTGCTCGTGACAATATAGAACTTTTTTGGTCACAACACCTCCGCATCTGGGTTCCTGCTTTCACGTTTTGACAATATCAACATTCTTGTATGGTTAAAGGATTTTCAGTGTATTTGTTCCCTAGATTTAGCCATGAAATATATAATCAGTGAAAATGAAACTATTTGAGTGTACTTGTCTTAGTTCTGTGATTAGAAGAAGAAAATACACATTTGGGTTGAGTTGAGTTCAGAGACAGAAAGCTCTCCTAAGTCGTCCTCTGCAAAGTCCTCTCCTCAGTGACATCAACAACAACATCATCTCACTTTGACACATTAGTTACAATATTGGACAATACAATATTAATACAACTAGAATAGATAACTTGTATACTCCAGGTTCAGAGTGGGATTAGAAAAGTAAAAACAAACATTTATTTGAAATGAATAGAAACACATGACATGAATTAACAGCTACAAGACAATAAAACTCTTCAGCTAAAGAAACAAATCCTAAGTCTTAAAGTGACACGTTAAAAATGTCTGAGGGATAAAGAAAACAAGCTGAGAAATACATTTCAGCTTATATCATGTAAACTAAAGTATTGCACAGAAATATCATCCACATGGTCAAACCACCAACTGTGAGGAAACCTGTCTGCAAGTTCTGGTGAAAAACTAAACCTTTAAGACCTTTGTCCTTCTGTGCACATATATGTAACTTTTGTTTGTGCCACAAAAATGACCTATTTGTATTTATTAGTAAGCAAAAACTCAATTGAGGTGTGAATAGATGCTTAAATGAATCTCCTAGAATCGTGAATATGGAGCAAATGATAGACTTCATACATGGTATGATGTGGGGAGCATCTCATGTTCGTGACTGTGACAGCAACGGTTTAACATTTGTCACGTCTTACATCAACAGACATTTCACAGCACCAAGCCACAAGACCTGTTTTGAAATATCTTTTCCAAATAATGTGATAAGAACTTCTATGTAAATGAGGTACGTGACAATATGAAAGATTGTGTTTTTTAGTAAGATTTATGTGAGCATTATTTCTGTGAATACTGTTTTTTTTAATCTGTTTTTAACGGTACCATGCTCGTAATTTTGTTGTGCTTTGCATCACTGATGTTTTGCTGAATGACAATAAAAGGATCTTGAATCCTTTTATTGGGGGTTTCCCTTTCTGTAAATTAAGAGCGTAGTCTAGACCTGCTCCGTGTAAAAGTGCCCTGAGATGACTTTGTGTTGTGATTTGGCGCCATATAAATAAAATTGAACTGAATTGAAAAAATTAACTACTCCAACGTCATATCCTGCAACATTTATCATTACTTGCACTGGGTTGCAAGTTAATAATACATCGAAATCAAATGTCACTCTGGCTATGTCCGCTGTTTTGTGCATCAGGTTGTCAAATGCTATCGTAACTACTCTAACATCATATCAGTAACATCCATCGTCGCTTGCACCAGGTTTCAAGTTAGTTATACAACTTACTTAACCTATTTTCTGTATTGTCTGCTGTTACATGCACCGGGTTGCAAGTTACTAATACTAACTCAAACGTCTGCCATCACATGCATCGGATCGCAAGCTTATCAACACCAACACCAGCAGCTACATCATCCTGGGCGAACAACACCTCAATATTTGCGCCCCGCCATCCAGATGCAATCTCAACAGCCAGCCTTATCAGGGGAACCTGGCACCGGGATGCCAGCGCAGATGGCTGCCCACCTAGAGCTGGTCCTGTTTGAGGTTTCTTCCTGTTAAAAGGGGAGTTTTTCCTAAGATAACTTAGTTAAATAAAATTGACCCAACTACTCAAAACGAACTAAATTTAATGTAATTTTGCTTCAAAGTCAATCTGCTAATGCTTTTTTGGGAGGTCTGCCATAGTCTGGGTCTGGGTCAGTGGATTGTAAGCTGTAAGCTTCCCCACAACGCAGTCAGCAACGGGAAGAACAAAGCATAACAATTGTTTTCCTCAATAAATTATTCAGACGCAACTCATTGATGGTGTGGTCCTTACTAGTGAAAGACCCAACTGAACCCAACCCACATAACATATCACTATCATATTTTTTTGTGGATTTTGCTGATCTTGGTGCTGTTTTGACAAAGACCCAAAAGGCTTTCTTGGACTGTGTAGTTCACTTTGAAGATGACAAAAGCCTTCAATACTGATTCTATCACAACCTCTCCAACACACACACACATACACACACATCAATACTTAGTCTTTGACTCTTACCAAGCTGGGTTTTATCAAAATTCTGCATCACCACCACAAGTAAAAAGGCCAAAAAGAGTTTATGTCTACCCTAACCGGACCTTTGTCAAGACCCAGTAAGAATTATTTTCTTCTTCACTTTGAATGCAAATAGAGAAGAAAAAGAAGAGACACAATATTTTCATTCTAATCATTGTTTCCATTAACACAATCCATTAACAGTCCATTACATGATAAAAATAATGATACAAATGTCCAATCTGTGAGTAATAGATCTTAACCTTGTTCCTCTTAACCATTGTTCCGGTTCTCATAAGATTTTGCAAGATTCTTTGTAAATCAAACACACAGTGCAATAACAAGACATTGTCTTACAACTGCACAGTTAACCACAGAGAGGTTATGCAAATATGAAGACCTTAATGTAATAACATAAACATGAAAATGTAACTCATGCTCATGTTCAGCTGCTTTGTGTAACTCAGTTTGGCTGCTTTACATGTTTTTATGGGCCCTCCATACTCCAGAGTTTGTTCGAAGAGTCATAGTAACTAAAATAAAGCAGTACAGAAATAACCTCCTAATAAAGAAATTAAAAATATTTTTACATTTGACATTGTAGTTCTTAGATGAAACTCTGTGTTTTGTTTAATTTAGTTTCAGTGCAACACCATATGAATCATTGAGTAATATATATATATATATATATAATCAGATTAGTAGCCTATTATTCATCATGATTGTTATATCACTAAATTAATAAATGACTAAATAAAACTGAAGCCTTTATTATATTTTTTCTCACCTTCACTATTCTTAGACAACTGTTGTTTATTCTAGAACTGATTCTCAACATTATGGATAATCATCTGACACAATCAGAAATGGAAACAATACATTTCAAATTGGTGTCTTTAATTATTAAAAGCTATGCATTATTAAGGCAGTCCAAACACAAGCGTTTCTGTTATCTAATTTGGAAGGCATTGTTTTGCAAGTCCGAGAGAAGCCCTTGATGCACGTTGCCACGTTGTGTGTGCTGTACGCGCTGGACTCCACATCTTTTGTATACCACTGGATGCAACCACCTGGGTCGGCCCAGGGACGGGTCCTTTTACACGAGCTCCCTGCCCCGTAGTGTGAGGTGTGTGAGTGAAACTAACAGGAATGTTTGGCTTCGAAAAAGGAGAGCCCGCAGACAAAAGGAAGCTCTATTGTTATGCCCTTTTGCAGAAGCCACGACAGAGGGTGCAAATGCTGTGGCACACGTCTAACTTAGCCAGACAAAGCCAGTTTTTAAGTTCATCATAGGTTGTTCCACCTAACATGAACTTGCACACAGCTGCACCTGCAGGTGCAAAGAGTTTACTTAAGTTCAAGACCCTTGACATGAACCTATAGAGTTTATCTAAGTTTAAATGGCTCAACCTGCATTCGTGTCCAGCTGCCCTCACAGATGCAGAGTTTAAGTTTAAGTAACCTGAAAATGAACTCTCAGACAGCTGCACTCACAGGTCCAAAGAGAGAGAGAAAAATCTTTTGTTCCTTCTTCCTCCTAAGACCAACAAGACTGTAACAAAGATGGTGGATACATTGACTTCAGTACCAACACAACTCATGTCTGGTGTTCAACGTGGTATTAACATCACACCAGCATTCAGCCAGTGGGTAGGAAAAGAATCAACAAATAGTGACAACAGTAATTACGCACCTCTTCTCCTCTCAGAGTTCAGTATTAATTTTCCAAATGGATATTTTAGTGGCGATAAAGTGATACCCATATACAGTGTGTCCTCTGGTGAAGAGCATCCATGAGGAACTTTCACTTTATTTTTTCTCTACCACTTGTGCTTTGATTATTGGTTAATTTGCTGATGAAAATTGTACATACAGAACATATGATCAGTATATTAATAAAACAATGCATCAAAAATGTAATACATGATACCACTGACAGGGGCTCTTTGACCTTATGATAACATTTGCTTTTAATACTTTAAAGTACGTTTTGCGCATAATACTTGCATACTTTTAGTGAAATAACTTTTGTATTTTTATATGGGCTAGACTCTATACTTCCCTGGTGGTGGAACGAATTCCCAAACTGTTCGATCTGCAGAGAACCTCCCAATCTTTAAGACAAGACTAAAGACCCAGCTCTTTTGCAAACACCTCTGCACTTGATGGACTGTAGGTAGAGAAAAACAAGAAAAAAACAAAAATCAATGCTTTTATGCACTCTGATCATTGCCTTGCTGCACTGCCTGTTGGCATCTACGTCCTATCGGGCTTAAACTTGAGCTTTATGGCACTTACTTTACTTTTATGGTACTGTGTTGTTGTCTCCTGACTAGATCCCTGCTTGTGTTGCATCAGTCTCATATGTACATCGCTTTGGATAAAAGCGTCTGCTAAATGTAAATGTAATGTATATTGCCACTTTTACCAAAGTAAAGGAACTAAGTACTGGTACCTTTACCACTATAGGTCAGTTCAAGCTGTACACTTTTTCTGCCTGAAAATGAAACGGCAAAAAATAAAAGAAGCCCACATCTTACACACAAAAGTTTCATTTTAGCAATAATAACCACTTCCTCTTGAGCTGAATTTGTCAATAAGTCTCTGTTGAGCAGTGCTGGAATGTAACTATGTATATTTACTCAAGTATTGTACAATTCTGACGCACTTGTACTTTACTTTTCTTATTTTAAGTATAATCCACTTTATACATAAAACCCACTTGAAATATTCTACATTTTACTCCACTACATTCATTTGATAGCTTTCACTTGTTACTTAAAATTGTACATTAAAATATATGATAAACATATAAAATACAATGTATTATTAAAAAAAACTGTCTCCCAGACTTTTTAGCATGTTATAAAAAAAGTGGTAAGTAGTTGTGTTTAATACCTTAAGTAACTTAAACTATTTATTTACTTAAGTAGGATTTTAAAAGCAGAACTTTTACTTGTCATGGAGTATTTTACACTGTTCTTCTTTCATACTTCCTACATTACTATTATTGAGCAACATACCATATTTGGATGAGAGATAGTTGGTGTCCACCAATATAAGGTGGAGATCTTGTGTCTCTCTGCTGTCTCTCTGGGTGTCTTCTTGGTCTCCTGCTGTTGTCCTGTGACCAACTATGATCCTCCAGACTGCTGTGCTCAGCTTCCTCCTCTGCTCTGCCCAGAGTTTTACTGTAGAGGTAAGCATCAACGGATAACTTTATATTAATATTGACAGAAAGAGAATGTTTTAAAAGTTATTACAATTAGTGAATTGTAAAAAAAAAATAACTTGTAGTTTTTACACTGTATCTCATTGTGGTCCTACAAAGACATGTAAATGTTCACTGATGTAAACTGACTATCTGAATTTACATAGAAGATAATATTTAATTCAGATAAGACCGCAGCAGCACCATATCAATTCAATTGCATTTGACAAACCTTTTTGAATTCTGTGTCCTATTACAGGCTTCATTTGAAAAGACTGATGAATCCTCTGGTAAGATATGTCTCCATTTCATAAAGTAAAATATATTTGCTTTATGCTGATATATAGTGTCCATGTAAAAGTATAGCAATTAATTAAGTTAAATCAAATTACATGAACTAACTGTTTCTATTCCACAGGCAACACCATTGAGGATGATGAGCTCAGTGTCTCTGATCTGATAGAGAGGGCCAATGCAAATCTGGGTATGTTCATCGCCACTGCAGCTGCTTTGAGTTATGCAGTACAGATTTAGTAGAATATGATAAAACCTCATCTATGTTGAAATTATCATTCCAGCAGAAAATACAAAGAACAAGACAATCAATTTACACCTAAACTGAGATTACATAATGCAAGCATTGTAGTATATTATCCTAAAAGTATGTGAAACTATCAGTGGAGAAGGAGAGCTTATACTTGAGTTAGATTTGACCTGCCCCTAATGAAATGCAGTACAACAAAAAAGATGAAAACTTTATCTCAACCCTCATCATCGTCATTTTACAGGAAAGAACCCTGATGAACCCCTGGTGATGTTTGGAGACATAGTGATGCCAACGGATCTAGGGAACGCTGACCCTTGCACTAAAGAAGGCTGCCTGTGGCCTAAAGCCAAAGATGGCAAGGTCTATGTACCGTACTACATCACTAACGAGTACTGTAAGTCTCACTAACCATCTGGCTTACAAAGGCACAACTTTGGCTTTGTGAAAGATGGAGGAGCAACATATAACACACCCATGCACAGTTCAGTACAGTGAGGGGTTTTGCTGCTATGGCCTTAATTCTCTTGGCATGACCATTAGCTTATGGTGACTAATGTTGGGAAACGTTTGAACATTGCTGTATAAGTGTGAGTGAGTTTGCTGACTTTATTGCTATTCTCTATTGCTACTCTTCCACTATGTTTTAGCATGTCTCAGATCAACTTTCAAATTCAATGTGCCATAATCTCTAAAGTCTAGAGGTGTTGAAGAAAGAATCTTTAAACTGAAGCTACTGAACTCAATAATAACTACAAAACAACTCAACCAAAGACGGTCATCAGTGCTGAACAACATGTCAATATGTGGTGCATTTGGACAGTGATGCGTTCACTTACTGTCGTATGTACTGAACCGCATTTACATAGTCAGTGACTACAAATCTTTGAACTGCACAAAAGGATTCAAATCAGTAAAATGGTTTGTTATTTACATCTCTAGTCATTACCCCATTTTTTCTATAGTGGCTACTGTTCAGCAAAAGTTACACAGTCCCATTTAAAATGGTGGCAGAATGAATCACTTTCTGAATTGCTGCAAGATTCAAGGTTAAGACAATAAAAGCAACTAAACAGATAAGTGTTTGTCTTTTTTCCCTCAAGCCCACAGTGAGAGAGAAACCATCATTCAGGGTCTGCAGTCATTTGCTGAGCGCACCTGCATCCGCTTCACCCCCCATAATGGACAGAAGGACTATTTGTACATCCGGTCTCTCTCTGGGTATGGACAACACAATGCACTATACCACATTCACATGTCTTAATGCACTCATAAACTCTGGTTATACCTATGGTCTTGCACCGCAGTTTGTCAACAAACATGATGTGTCTCAGGACCAAAGATGTGATGTGGGATGTTTTTGAGGGAAATCTAAGGCTCTTTTATGGTTTGAGAGTTCATCTACTTTTCTGTTTCAGGTGTTTCTCATCTGTTGGGCGTCGTGGTAATCGCCAGGTATTGTCACTGAATCGCCAAGGTTGTATTTACAAAGGCACTATCCAACATGAACTGCTTCACGCCCTTGGCTTCGACCATGAACAGTGTCGGTCTGACAGGGACAAGCATGTTCGAATCCTCCTCCAGAATGTCATTCCTGGTGAGTTATGTTACAATCACAGTCTTGACCGACAATTTGAAAAAGATTTTCATTATGTAGAATATGACTATGACTTTAATAATGCTTTTGTAAAAAAGAAAGGAAAAAAACAGGGTACTGCAATTAATACAACTGACCTTAACATTTACAAATAAATGACTCAACCTCTCGAATAAGCAACCGTTTGTACAGAAATAGTGACATATGTATTTTCCTGCAGATATAGCTATTCACACTTTTCACATACTGCACTTTTCAGCCATTTTGACTGTCAAACTGTAATCAAACAAATATCAGATATAAATGACTTATGTTGTTCTCCCTGCAGGATTAGAGTACAATTTCGACAAGATCAAGACAAGGAACCTTCGCACCCGCTATGACTACAACTCTGTCATGCACTATTCAAGGTAACTAGTTCACTAACTGAATAGTATTATGATGCAAAAGTTAGCCTAGCTTTTGCTGCTACTCTAATGCCGTTTTAAAAGACTTAAAACTTTTTAAATAAATAAATATTACTAAATTTTATCAACTTAATTATTTTTGGCCAATGGAGGCAGCACAACAAGCTGTAATAACAAATGACACAAGATCACTGTGTGATGTTGTTGTGGTGAACATGTTAAACACTTATTTACACATCCAGCAGGCACAGAGCTATATGTGTATATAGACATGTTAGTCAGACCAACTTTATAAAGTGATGATATGTCAGATTACATTAAACTATAATGTTTTCAGCTTGTTTTTCTGGCCCGAAATGTTTTAAAGATAGTTTTACCCCTCCCATACTGTACATCAGTGGTCTCTCAGCTCTACAGGCATGAACTAGTGATTCCTGTTGAACGTGATCTGAGCCATTATGACAACAGAAAATTGGTATAGGTGTGCATTTTAAAATCCTCTTCACTCCTGTCTGTTTGCACTACAGGTATGCCTTCTCTAAGAACCGTGAACCAACCATTATTCCCATCCCCGACCCCAATGTATCCATTGGCAGGGCCAAGGAGATGAATCGTAATGACATCCTGCGGGTGAAACGTCTTTATCGCTGCTGTATGTACCTTTTGACCCATTTAGCCAGTTAGTTCTTAGTTTTCTATCTCTGTTCCCTCTGTATATTCCATCTGAACTACTGATATTCTCACCTTTCTACTCATCTTCTCCATCCTACTTAATTACCTTGTTACCCACCTACCGACTGTACTCTCATTATACTACTGTATCTGTCACCCTACTGACAAAATAGACATACAGTGAACCTGGAATGATTAAGTTATGTGTATGTTCACTTTGCAGAAGTACTTTTAAGAAATTAAGGAACTTTTTCAGATTTTGCTGTCTTTTTAAAATTAATTTCAGGAAATCAGACTTAACATGGAACCTGTGCAAAGAAACCAGTTCATCCAGAAAAGAAAGTAAGTTTCTGTGCACACCATCATCAATGTGATTTAAAGTAAGCAAAATATTTTGTGTCAGATGGAGGTTTCCATCTTTACTATTTACTGTACTTTGTTTTATTGGCAACTTGTAGTTATTGGCTCATTTTCTAATGACAAAATCTGTTCTAATGCATAACTATACTGTATTTTATGAAATCATAGAGCTGTAGGCAAAGTACTTTAATGTTTTACTCTATGTATATGCCAGTGTGTGTGCACACGTGTATGCACATATGCATAATCATCTTCAATTGTTTTTTCAACAGGAGGCAAATCATGCAGCTTCTTTCCTACAAGCAACACCAGTAATGCATCTTGCGCTTCATAAATATGCTTAATAAAATTCAGAATTTGATTTAATTCAGCAAAACATGATATTGATTTCATTAGCTTTAAAAATATTGGCAACACAGCTTTGCAGAGACAACAACACAAGTTTATACATACTGTATACTGTATTGTACTGTATGTGTATAAATGTTTGTGGACATGTTGGAATATTGATAATGAATAAAAATGTGCTTTCAGATATCACATATCATGTCAGCCTGTTTCTGTTTGATCCAAATGAGATGCTTACCTGTAAAGTATAGTCACCAGCGACAGAGACACACAGCACATTGGAGGAGATGTTTATGACCTGATCACTAAAAAAACTTAGAAATTCAACAAGGAAAATGTAAATTATTATTTACTACATACAGACAGGACTGTAATGTTAAATCTAATATGTACATGATACAATGTGAAGTTATATAGAGTGTAATATAGGAAGAGCACTGCTAGCAGCTGCATTTTAGTACTGAGGTGTCAACAGATATTGAATTCATTCCTTTATATTAATTGTTGGCATATAACATCTGTTACATCAGTAATGCTGGCCAGACACTACAGTTTTAACTTGATTTTAACCTCAATTTGGTCGCCTCCAACTAATTAAAGAATAAGGATGAATTTCAGCTGTGATTCAACATTTAGTTTGAGGGGGGTCCAGGATTCCTTATTTAATTAAATTTCCTCAGGTCAGAAATTTTGGTGAGCCGTCTTGCAGTTTGAACAGTTCCTCAATCTGATTTCCCACATGGCTGCTGTCAAAAGGCCTTTTATAGACTGTAATCAACTTGATTTTAATATTACTGGAGTAGAAATAAAACAGACCATCAGGTTATCCACATCCTCCAGTCAGCAGCCGCTCTGTATTTTTCTGTTTTCCTATTTGCTTTCAGTTCAGAGTAAAATTGCACAAAGTCACAGTGCCTTTCTCGTTTTTGTCAACATTGAGGACACAGCCATCTTGTTAGAATAAAACTTTGTTGGAATTGTCAATGAACAAATGCAGTTGTCAGCACCCATGTTGTGACTCAATCTTTACATTTTTATCATAGAAGTCGTATAACATTTGGCTGTGCAGAGAATGCAGATAAAAAGTGTTGTGTCAGTTAACACAATATCTGCTGATCTTTAGGTGCACGTATACAACTGTACAGCTGAATGCTATTGTTGTTCACATTATACAAGTCACATTTTTAGTGATTTATTGGCCTTGGCTTTGCAGCAGCTCAGAGCTCATCTCAGTCAAAACACACAGATTATTGAACTCACTAAGGAATCATGTGACCATTTTACCACTAACCTGCAATGACACAAACAACATATGTGAGCCAGAATCTGATTTTACATTTGTTTTTACCAAATATGCTACAGTTATAATTTGTTTGTGAAAATAACATGTTAAAATTAAAAGGTGTTACTGATACATTAGAAATTACACTGTTCATACAATAAATGAGGGCTGAGTGAACATTCAGCAGATTAAATTAAATTCTGTCAGGCATCAGACTTTTTTTCTGGAAAACAGCATAATAAAAATAAAGCATTTGATTCACTTGATAACTTTTTCTTTTATTCAGTTTCTTTAACTTAAATGCAAATATTTTTGAAAAAAGCAATAACACCTTTCAGCTAAATAAGCAGTATATAGTATATAAAAGGCAGTGAAGACAAATGATAGAAATTTAAGACCATCAAACTCTGGATTCATGAAAATGAGAGGAGTTAATGAAGATAAAATACCACTATATACAGATAAATGTTACAAATGGTCCAATTAGATCTCCTCTCTGCTCTTCTTCTAGTAGTCTTAATAAAGGTCTCACTACTTCCTGTCCCTGAGTGTTGGTACTGGATGTAAATCAGAAGCTGTGGAATCGACCAGTTTAAACGTCATTCCTTGTCATACTGGGCTGCAAAAACCTGGCTGAGACTGAGAGGAGAGATGAAACCAAAGATGATTTTCTTCTTCAGTGGGTTTGTGTGGCTCCTTGGAGGTCCTACTCTGCTTCTTGGGCTCCTTCTTCTTCAGCCAGCTCTCCTTCAGCTCTGGAAACACCGAGGTATTAAAAGGAATCCAACTCAATGTTCTCCTGTGGGCCTGACTTCTGCCCTCTGCTGGCCTGAAGAGACATGACAACACAGATCTAAGTTACTGCATCACTCCTCTCTTCAGTCCAATATAAACAGGCTGTGTTTCATTTCAAACAGTCCCCTAAACAACAAACATGTGTTCAGTACCTTCAGGATGAAATAGATGACAGAGACGGCCAACAGCAGAGTCACCAGCAGGACGACCAGTCTGATAATAAAAACTGTTGGATCTGATGAGACACATTCAGTCATCACATTAGATCACATGACATCATGAGTACAACAGCTCCAATCAAACAGAAACTTTAATGACGTTAAATCTCCTAAATTCACTAAAGTGTGAAGCAACTTGTTGATTCAGTTCTTTGAGAATGCGTTCATCTGATCTCCTCTGTATGCTGATGATATTGGACAAAAACAACTCATGTGTTTATAGCTGGTTTGAAAGAATGAATGCAAGTCTCTCCTTAAGCTCCTGACTGGTTGAAATGATTCAACTGATTGTTGACAATCAACATCTTTACATGCAGTTAAATCAAATGTGATCCTAGTGAAGCTCTGAGTTCTCCTGATGACATTCAGCCCATCATGTAGTCCTGTTTATCATCGTTATAGTGTTTATCTAGCTTAAATGTCTTTTACTTTTCACTACAACACAGTTGTTATGGTTCAATATCATTAAAGAACCCGGGAAGGAAACAGTTTACAGTTCCTTCATCAGATTCTGCCACAGCTCTCTGCAGGTCGCTGGGTCAGTCCTACTGCCTGATGACTTTTTATCATGTTTTCCAAACATGGAAACAAAGTCAGTGTGACGTCTCAGTTCGACTGAGCTTCACACTCTGCTTCAGCTTACCTGTGACAGTGAGAGAGACCCGACGGCTCTCAGAGGACAGCTTATGAGAAGAAACACAGACGTCATAAACACAGCTGTAGCTTCCTTGGTGGGCAGGGTCTGCAGCAGGAAACAGGAAGTCAGCTGAGTGATTGACAGCTGGCTGGGTGTAGTTGTGTGCTGTGTTGGAGGAGGTGAAGGTGAGCTGGAAGGAGCCTCCTGGATACTGAGACTGGATGGAGCAGCTGATGGTGAAGTTGGAGCCCCGACGCACCTGAAACCCCTGCTGCTGGCCCTCGGAGACCCCGTCCATGGTAGAAGACACAGAGATGATTGGCTGCAGCAGGTCTGTAAACACAAAGAAATGATGAATCTGTAAATGAACGCTGATCACTGAGAGGTGATCACACAACACAGAGAAATCCTACATTCATGTGTAATACAGAGGACTCAGAGAGCAGAGGAGGAAACAGATTAACATCCTCAACTGCCTTCAGATCAGACAGAAAACAGCTGAATTTTGATTCATCTGAGACAATCAACATGTTAATAAGAAACATATCAGTTTTTGAAGTGTTCAACTTGTTAGAAAAATGTTTTGTTTTTTAGGCAGAAAGCAACATATGTAGGTGGTGTGTTAGCCAACCACAACAGGTTGTTTAAAGCTGCAGATTGTCTCAGTTTGAAGCAATGAGCCTCCAGGAACAAGCTAACCTCTCTACCCTTTAGGATTCCGTCATCCAGGATAAGTTTACAGTTCAGTCCAATGGAAAGCACCAACTATCACTGTGACAGAGGAAGGAAGATATTACTGTTATAGATGATGTCGCTGATAGATTTACCTGAGCAGATGAGCTCCACAGTGTCGGCAGTCCACCATGACGATGCACAGTCCTTCAGTGCAGATCCTGGCTTAACACAGTTAGATCTGATCCTCCATACAGATCTGTCTGACATCTCCTCATATCTCCTTATTAGAGAAACAGGGGAGCCACAGTCCAACTCTTTGCAAGCAACAGCTGCAATCTCCAGGGTCCAGATATAGTAACTCACTGGTTTCCACTTTACTCCACGTTTCAGCTCCAGTATACCTGCACAGCGACTGGCTCCTCTCACCAACCTGACAGGCTCTGAACAGAAACAAGAGAGTCATCAGTAAAAAAATAAAGTGAGTTTCATTAGAACAGAAATGAAGCCAAATCAAAGCTGCAGCTCCTCTTCTACCTGAGCAGGTGAGTCCAACAGCTTTGCCAGGTGAGCAGGTGCTTCTAGCTGAGTCTGATCTTCCACAGTCCAGGAGAGCAGACTCATGGCCTCCACACTGGAACTCTTTGGTCCACATTGGAGCCTCCACTTCTCCATAGAGCGCCCCCTGGAAGAGTGAAGGAGCCCCACAGCCAAGCTCCCTGCAGACCACCTCTGCATCCTGCTGGTCAAAGTCAGCTTCACACACTGAGGACCACGACTGCTCAGACTTCACCTCCAGTCTGCCTGAACACAGACTATTCCCATTCACCAGCCTGACAGAGTCTGGAGAGAGAGAACAATCATTAGTTTTGGGAATATTTACTTGCAATGTTCATACAAATAAAGCTTTTTCTGAATTTCAAAGTTACAAATGATGAAAGAGAGAGAGCACATTCATTTTGCTCAGGCACCATCTTGTGGTAACATGAAAAATTACACTGCCAATAATGGATGAAGCTCTCACTAAATTGAATTATACCTCTCCTGTTTTCCTGTTTCAGATGATTGGTTTCAGCAATACCAGCTCATGCTATCAGACCTCAGACTTCAGCAAGCTGTCATTGTTAACACTGGTCTGAGATAAGGATACCCCCTGAAACATGCCTCTGAATTTTAACTTGTATTAAGATATTTAAAACCTGAGGTGTTTTTAAGGTCAGTTCTTTCATCTGTACTTGAAGAAAACAAGCAGTGAGATTAATGGATGGTAAAATCTGGTTTTGGTTCTGCTTGTTTCCAGTGTTGTTTCCAGTGTTGTAAACATTTCTGTTGTCAGGAAAAGCCACAGGGTCTGTCTCCTTCTCTTTTACCCTACAGGAGATGACAATGTCTGAGTCTTTCGCCGTGGTGGAGGAATTGACCGAGTCTGTCTTCACATTCCCAGGACCTCCACCAGGGAAGCCTGTTAATGGGACGGACAAGAAGTGGGGTCTCCCTCCTGGTTCATTCAACAACTCTCTAGTAAGACTGCCCAAGAGTAAATGGCCCAGAGAACTGAACACAGTGACAGGAATATTGCTGCTGCTACGTTTACAGGATCGCCAATCGTGGTGAATTCACAGACCTATCCGCCGGCTTGGCCCTTTTGTACTTGTCCCAATGGGTCAAACTCCGGTTGTAGAGGGTTTGGTAGAGAAGAGGGATGAAGCAGGATATTACATCTTCCTGACTGCTGCTATACGGTTGATCACTTGTTTCTCGGTGGGTAGAGATGCTTGGAGTGTGACGGAGTTGAGAGTGATGCTGAGGAAATCCAGGGATGTGCTAGGGCCATCTGTTTTCGAGGTCTGTGAATGCGGAGATCATTGTAGTGAGGTATGATTGGGGCAAGGAAGGTGGTGCGACCATGAGGAAGGCATTGAGTAAGTGAATGACATACGGGAGTTTGTGGTTGTTGGAAAGGACCCAGCAGAGGACTTCCGACAATGAATCAATTGCAACCCAAGGTTAAACATACTGTGAAATAGTATGCACACGTCCGGGAGACTCGAAGAAGGTGCCAGTAGTCGGGGTGGATGGAGAGGACTTTGAAAGCACTTGTGATGTCTACCTTGGACAACCACGCTCCTTGGAATGGAGGAACCGTGGGGGAATGAGAGGTCGATGATCAGCCTCTTTTTCCCAGAGTACTTCCTGGTTGCCACTCCAATTGGGCTGACTCTGAAGGACAGGAAAGGGGGCTGGAGAAAAGACCAATCATGAAGGTGTCATCAATTTCTTTTTGCAAGAGCCTGTCCACTGTGTCGGGTTCAGACAGTGCTGACTGTAAGTTGTTGCAAATGTAAGTGGATTCTGGCAAGGCCTGCAGACCCCTGTGGAATCCGTGAGTGAAGCCCTGAATAAGGAAGTTGATGAACTGGGGGTCTGGGTGGTGCTGTAGGAGGGTGGCTAGAGTGTTGATGTTAATGGGGGTATTGAGGTACTTACACAGCTGGTGCTTTGTCGGGTTGTGTGGGCATGTGACTCTGGCATGAGCTCCTCCGCAGAATGAACATGTGTGGAGGAATCTGCAGCTGGGGGACCTGCAACCGAGGTCATTGAAGTTATTGCAGATCATCCATCCTCCCCGTTAGAGGACGGGTCTTCCTTTCCTGTCCATGCCTCTAGGCATACGGCCGAAGGAGGGCGGGATGTCTATGGCAGATTTAGGGGTGATGGATGGTGGGGGACCACCAACAGCAAGCTGTGTGGCATGGCTGGGCTTCGCCTAACTGTTGCTGAGGTGCTAGGCAGGGGGGTGGAGAATTTGCATGCTGCAGTAGGATGGGAAGGGGCACCGTATGTTTTGCAGTGCAAAGAAGTGTGGGCTGCAAAAACTCGGCATTTGAGCTCATGGTCAAGGGTTCCCCATTACGTGCCCTGGTTGAATTGTTGGAGGCGTCCGGCGGCTTGTGAGGCAAAGAGGGTGTGGTGTGAATAATATCCATTGCCACCAAAATGCAACGCCAGGTTAAGGATCAACAACAGCGGTGACGGGAACTGGAGAGGAGGCATGGATGTTGGAGTGAAGGCAGGGGGAAAAACTGCCTGAGGAGTAGGTTGAGCCTGCAAGGGGTTAGGAGCAACCTGTAACAAAAAGGCTGAGGAGGGAAGTATACGTCCGGCAGAGCGATGTGCTGTGACATTACGGACGTCACTACACATGCAACGCTGAGAACCCAGAAGTTCATGCCAAATGGGAGCGAGTTTGCAGGGAGTTTGTAAATAATTGAAAAAGCCTTGCCTTGTTGTTGGTGCAGTGGAAGGGGATGTTATTTTGCCTAAGGAAGTGTTTTAAGTAGGCGACGGTCCACTCGGAAATGTTTGGGACCAACCGAGAAGTGGTTGTTACGCTGGTGGCAAGGAGAGTGCTCTTCACAGTGCCTGCGCCTCCTGGGCGGGCTCCGGGATCTGGAGTGAGGCAGGAGTGAGCGCTGGCAGTGAGTGACTTCCATTGGATGCTGAGTACGAGATCTTCCCCTGAAGTCGCTGGGAAGCGAGGGCTCAGTGGGACTGTAGTCGACAGGGGATGGGGGTCGAGGGACCAAAAGGGGGGAAACTGAGAAGCGCAGATGAGGCTGCCAGAAAGCTCTGACGCCAGGACAGTGTTTGAGGTCCATGCTGTGGGTAAGAATGAGGCAAATTCCTTGCAAGCATTGATGGATTGAAGTTCAGGGGCTACTGAGACAGGAGGGTTTGTTGGCCTGTCGACAGTAGCAAATAAGGCATGTGCATTATTATTATTTTTGGTAATGATTGGACTGCCTTGCATTTCTCAGTTCTAAATTATAAATGTGTAGTCTCTCATTATAGATGTCATAATGAACCTTGAGATTTGTTTAGGTGGTGCAGACCATCCAAGTGGCTGGAGCAGGATCCACCATTTCTTGCTACAAAATAAAGAGGTGGAGATTCCAATGCTGGTGCGAGGAAAGGAGACTGGACCCCCTGACATGTGCAATGGGAGAGGTTCTTTCCTTTCTACAATATCTGGTGGAAAAGGGGCTGCCTTATGCCACTATTAAAGTGTATGCAGCAGCTGTTTCCTCTTGTCATGAGGTCTTTGGCGACAGATCTGTCTTTGACCTCTCCCTCGTGTAGCGTTTCTTAAAGGGGGTTTGTTCGTGTGCTGTGGCAACAGATTAAAAGAAAGTACTAACCAGCAATAAGATAACTTTATATCTAACTGTAAGCATTCAAAATTTAATGTCTAGCAGATTTTAAAACTTGATATCTTTAGATGAATTCTGACACCAGTGGATCAGTGTGGTGCAGTACCTACCTAAGGCACTGTTACAGAGGTTGATGGTGAGGTTGTCAATGATGTCCGGAAGGAATGAGAAGTTGCTGACAGTGTACACATAAATTTCATCAGGATCTGAGGCGATGACCCTCAGCTGAGTCTCATTTGCATTACCTACACCTGAGAGACAAAAAGTTTTAAAACTGTGCCTTTAAAAAATGAGAAAAGAAAACAATTTTGTAGACAAAGTAATAATATTGAGCAACAAATTGGTTTTATTCATTTCAACTAACTATTAAAGAAATGTATTTAGTAATGTAAGACATTAACTGATATAAACGATAAATGTGGTCATACACATATCTTAAGAGTCTGCTAAGGTTTTCATTGTTGGAATATATCATGTTTAATTCAGGTTAATGTTATGTTATTCTTTCACGGTAAAATGTATTCATAGTTGCAAAGAGAAAGTCAATCACCAATAGTGTAGATCTCAATGCCGGTGTCTTTCAGGTGCTGCGAGGCAAAGAATATGTCATCCTGGGACTCTCCATTAGTAATCAGGACAACCATTTTTTGGGAGTCAGTACGCATTCCCATTTTGGGTCTAAAGAGCTCATTTAGGATATGGCGCAGAGAGCTTCCTGTATGAAAGAAATCAAGAGGCTTCAAATCTATTGTGAGACACTCACATCATTATGATTTTTAATGTTGTTATTGTATTATTCAAAGGTTGTTATTGTACTATTCAAATTATTATTATTATTATATTATTACTATCACTATAAAAGCATCAGAAATCTTTGATATGTAACATAATACCATGACACTATGAAATAATATTATATCACAATATTAATAATCATAAGATTATTACAATAACATCATTGTTAAAAGGAATTTCCAGTTAATTTGAACCTGATTTATTTCCCATAAATCGTGTCTCTATGTGTCAGGCTAACTTTGCTCTCTCCAGCTCTGTTATGCTGCGTTCAGACCAAATACAAAGTGAATTTTAGCTATGTGTTACTCACACGAGTGTGTGTGAGTAACACATGAGTTCCTCGCAGTGTGAATCAAACAGCATTCTGTTAAATCACCTAATAAGAAGTGTCCATCTCTCAGTCGCAGGTTGGCTATGGACTCCAGCAGGGATTGTTTGGTCTGGTGGGTGTTCAGGTACCACTCGGTCCATGGGTGGTTCATGTACTGAACCAGACCTGCAGAAAACACACAGAAATGTGTAAAACTGGCACACAGACTCAGCTTTTGTGTGTAAATGATAATGAAAATAACAATGAGAATAATGATAATGAGAATAATCTTTTGCAGTGAGTGTTCTTGAATGGATGCATTGGTTTATTATTATTATTACTGTTATCTAACTGTCATCATCATCAGTACTTATTTGTATATACTTGGAGGAACCAAAGGACTCCAAAGGACGATTCCAGCAGTTTAGTCCAGTAGGACTAAGAGGCTCACGACCCCTGAGTCTACTGTCTGACTCTGGTACATGGTACACACTAGGGAAGTGCAGAGAACCTTGTATTTGGATATTTATTTGGTAGCAAAATTATTTGTATTTGGGTTTTTTTTTTAAAATCAAAGTGTTACAATAAGTGTTCATGCATAAACTACCTTATGAAGGAGGTCCCCACACTGAGTCTCAAGCTGGAGCCTCCCAGATCATAGATGACTGAGCTAAAACTCTACTCATGGTCTCACTGCAGATAGACCTCTACTTATTTATACACCCATAACACAGAGACAGCACAGTGTGTAATGTCTAGGGAGGAACTTCAAAGGCAATTCTTGCTTTGCACTTTTCATTTATTGCCTATTTTTATAACCTAATTTTGTATAAAAGGAGAAGGGGAACAAAAGGTTATGGAGAGTCTCTTGGGAACTCTTCATGTGTGTCAGTATCTCAGTTTGATCTCTGGGGAACACCCCCAACTCCAGTAGTGATGTTCAATTAAGGAAATGTGCATCATGTAGCAGGTGGATGTGACTCCCCTCATTGCTCTGCTGTTACATCTATTAGCAGATCTCAGAGGAGAGACACTGAGATACTGATGTAACCAACCTGCTTGCTGGTATTTGACATGTTGTTTTTTGTCTTCTCGAAAAGAAATAACTTTAATAATATTTGTATGAAACAAATATTCATTAAAAAAAGCTTTGCCAACTAATATATTTATATTCAGGTACACCCCTTGTATAAACATACACCTGTCTTTGTGAAGCACCTTGGTCCAAAACCTGTTTGTTTTTAAAGTGCTATGTAAATAAAATAAATTTGAAACTTGAAACTAGTAAATATAGAAAAGTGAGTTTTTAATACAGTTTAACTTTGTAATGCTTCCAGTTTTATTGCTGGCATCTAGTCGGCTAACATACAAAAGCAGAGTAGCCAGGAGAAGGTGAGGGCTTTTGTTAGTGTTGGACTTCGCTCCCAGCTAAAATGTTTTGTTCATAAATTAGATGTATTTCACAGAGTCTGTTCTGCTAACTGATCCAACATGGACCTACACAGAAGGAATGTATAGTATGCCTAATTTGCTTCCCCCTTCTTTTTTTTACTATTTCAGTCAGTTTCTCTGTTAACTATCCTCTTTTTTGTTAATAAATGGTACTCCTTTTTACACTCTTAATGTGTTTCAGCAGCCTTTTCTTTTTGTAAAGGGTTTTCATCAACCTGGTTATGTTACTCCTTGGTTTCCCCTAGACATTAGAGGTTATGGTCCTTTTGTCCTCACATCAGCATTACCCTGGACCACTCTTATCATGTCCCATTTGCTGTTTTTTTTGCTAATTTTGAATATGGGAGGTGCACCTGTATTTGAATATTTTCACATTGTGGTGTAAAGATTTTAGTATTAACTGCATACATAAACAATAATAGCACCAGGAGCAGTAGTGTGAATAGTAGTAAAAATATTACCGATCTGGACTTTGTCAGGGCCGATGTTGAAGTCGCTGACGATTTGAGTTAGAAAGGACTTAATGTTTCTATGGTCTTCATAGTGGTTGTCCTTGAATATATTGACCAACAGCAGCACGATGTCAGCCTTGGCTATGCTTTCACACGGAGAGCCTGAAGGGAAACAGAGGATTGTGAGATACAATACACAAAAAAACAAATGTAGAAGACTAAGGCTGTGTCTGAAATCACTCCTTATTTATTCCAAAGTGCACTATATTTACCCTCATCTATCGCACATATATCTCACAATGCCATGCATTTTATCTTATAGATATTATAAACACAAAATGAGTGGTGTGCAACTCTACAGCAGACAGTGATGATGTAGAACTATGATGATTAGTGAGTGTCCAAAATCAGATTTTCACTTTCCAATACTAACATTAGCATGTTTTATTAGTTATTAGTTTTAGGGTAACACCCTCCAGCTCCTCCTGAAAGATCAGAGGTGATATATTCTCTCTTTTTACCTGTTGACTGGTGTTTATCTTCAGCCTGGAGTCCTGCAGAGAGAATTATTTAAATAATATTTATATTGATGCAGAGCTGTGAACTGAACAAACATTGTGAGGCTTTCCAGCAGCTCAATCCAAGCCATCTTTTTGGTTGTTTTTTTTTGCTACATCAATGCTATAAAATGTAAATTAAACCTGTTTAATTTAATACCACAAATGGTTCATGAACAGACAAACACAAACAAAGTCAATGTAATATGAACTATAAATACAATAAAGTAGGAACAACACTCTTTGCCTGGTCAGTCTGAAACTTTAAAACCTTTTTCTCAACCTCACTGCTTCTTCTTTCTGCTTCCAGTTTGAAGAGCAGCAGATAAGATGAACACAAGTTCAATATACATTTCATACAGAGTTAAAAAAACTACAGTTCATTAAAACTTGTGTTTGTCTAACATGTTGGTTTGTTTCCTGATCATCTGACTGCTTGTGTTTCTGACCTACCGACATTTTTTAGTGATATCACCATGTTCACAGATCTCAGATATTAACTTGTTGAGTGCAACGTTGTTACTGAAAGAAACAATGGATGAAGCTTTGAAAACAAGCTAATACACCACCTAACCTCTTGGATTAAATAAAAAACAGCCAACTGCACTAGTCTAGATTGGTTAGATTTAGGGTGCTATAAAAACCAAGACTGCATCAAGAACTGACCGGAAATGATTATCACAAGTATTTGATATTATATTTATAAAAAAAAACATTATAAAAAAACATTATGTAGCCTAAACTAAGGTTGCGGGCTACTCAACCTTCAAGGTTAAACAGGGACAAACAATTTATATAAATTAAATATTCTTACAACACAATTACACAATTAAACCTGGTTAAACAATGTTAAACTCTCAAGGTGTATTAAAAGTCTAACAACTGCAACAAATAATAAATAATATGGACTCACATCAACTATCTAATTCCAGTCCAACCTGTTTATTTTACACACAGGTGGGGTTAGGGTTAGTGGAAGCTATTAGCACCACTAGCTGATGTAGCTGTAATGTCATACAGGAATGAATATTTAGGTTAGGGTTAGGGTTGGGTTAGGGTTAGGGGTTAGGGGTTAGGGTTAGGGTTAGGGTTAGGGATCATAACTCCAAAAGCAGGTAAATTTAACCAACATTATCTCAAATCAAGGACTATTTTAATGCACAACTTAGAAGGTGACTTTTGCTCCTCAAGACTTAAAAGGGCCATTTTAGTTGAGGACTAGATATTACTGCCAAACCAGCCCTTAAGAGTAAACTCACGTCTCTCATTAAGCCTGTATGAGAAAATAATCATAATAATGAAAGCACAGAGCAGAGAAGCTGGGAGAAAGGAGAGATCATTGCACAGAGCAATGCATCCTCGTATTTAAAAATGTAAAAATAATTGTATCCAAAGTTTGAACTAAAGCAAAAACTTAAACTACAGCAAAGTAGTTGGTAAAACTCTAAAATAAGTCACGTCCCACTGCTGAACATTTGGCTGTTTGTTAATTCAAACATTTTTACACTGTCAGTCTGCTCCGATTAATCAGCAACAGATTGGACTGAACCAACTCAAAGGGTCCAAAAATGAGTTAATTTTGTATTACGCCATTTTGTCAGTTGCTGAAAATGGTATGATGATTGATATAAGTTGCTTAAATATAATCACCTGACAGCAGTGACTGTATGAAAAGTTTATTTTTGGAATGACAAAAAGTGGGATAGCAAAACCATAACTTTGCTCCCCCTAATTGAATAATGGAGATGCGTTTGCTCCACTGCTTAGACGCCTATGCTTGTTTGTTTTGAATGCAAATGCATTTGACTTAAATTCAGTATTTTTACAAAGAGAGTTTGAATCCTTCACACATCCATCATTAAAGCAGAGACCTACCTGAGTTCCACAGCAACACCAGCAGCATCAGCAGTGGATCCATGACCGTCTAGACCGTGTAGACTGTCTGACGGACTCATCAGATCTCATCTGCTAATATGTTCTGTTTCCTCTTTTATCTCCTCATCAGCTGGAAACTAACTGATGAGACGCTTCTCAGAACTGAAGCCACAAACCGCAAGTCAAAGCATCAGTTTACTGAACTTATTTGACCCTGTTTTGAGATATCCAGATATATCCAGGGGTCATGTGCTACTGCTAGTAACTTCTGGCCCTCAAGGTAAACATTACATCAAGTAAGAAATAGGAAGATGGCTTGAAGAAGTCTTATTTTTGTTGTTTTTGCTCACATTCACGCAGATATATTTATTCCTATTCTATTTAAACTGGTTTTAATACATAAATTGAAGGAACTGGCAGGATTACATTTCACTATGATTGTACCTTATATTATTACATGTGACAAATAAACTTTGATTGAAAATATGTCCGAAATCTGTCAGAGTGGAGTTTTATTATTTTAACAATCTTTGGGGATCAATGGGGAAGCAGGATTTTAGGGGGTTAAATATGAGAGTTACAGGAAACAGCTCAAATATTTATATTTGATACTGTTTCGCAACAGTCAGTCCTGTATGTGGGAAGAAATGTTTTGCCATTGCCATGGTAACGGCAGTGTACTCTGTAATCTCAGTTGCTCATCAGGTAGTTTGTTCACATTAAAACATTTTTTTATTGTTCAGGTTGGTCTACTGATATTAAGGAGCACTTTGAGAGGATTAAAACACCATGTTTTTACATGTCATGTTAATGGTTTTATTAAAAGAAGTCTATTTTGCACTCACTGCCTCAGCTGCTGCAGCCAGCTGTGGGCAACAAGCAGAACATCAGTGCTGATCTTTCTGTGAAATCCTGGATACATTCAGTGACACCCAAAGATTCAGATAATAATCTGACATAATTCAGACCTGCCTGAGTCACAGTAATAGCTGTATTTTAACAGTTGACATTTGAGTACATTAGAGATGCAAAATACTGGAGAAGTAAAAGAAGCAAAATAAATGAAAGCTGTTTTGTGATTATGGAGAGCTCTGTGTGTGTGCACTATTGATTAAAGACATTATTTTCAATAATTTTATTATTGTGTTGTATTATTTGATTTTCAGTGTAGAGGGGGAGAGGTGTGCTAAACTGACTAACTGACTGAGGGTCTAACCTTCAAAATGAAACCAGCAGAGTGCAAAGATGTTACTGATACATTAGAAATTAAACTGTTCATACACTAAATGAGGGCTGAGTGAACATTCAGCAAAAACACATGTGCTTTAAATTCTGTCAAACATTTTTTTCTGGAAAACAGCATAATAAAGATAAAACATTTTATTCACTTGATTTTCTTTTAATTCAGTTTCTTTAGCTCAAACACAAATATTTTTGAAAAAACAATACCACCTGTCAGCTAAATAAGCAGTATATAGTATATAAAAGGCAGTGAAGACAAAAGATAGAAACTATCAACTGGATGGATTTTTAAATGCTTTCTTCATTTCTGTAGATGAGAGCATCAAACTCTGGATTCATGAAAATGAGAGGAGTTAATGAAGATAAAATACAACTATATACAGATAATTATGTTACAAATGGTCCAATCAGATCTCCTCTCTGCTCTTCTTCTAGTGGTCTTAATAAAGGTCTCACTACTTCCTGTTTTGACATTGAGCGTTGGTGCTGGATGTAAATCAGAAGCTGTGGAATCGACCAGTTTAAACGCCATTCCTTGTCATACTTGGCTGCAAAAACCTGGCTGAGACTGAGAGGAGAGATGAAACCAAAGATGATTTTCTTGTTCAGTGGGTTTGTGTGGCTCCTTGGAGGTCCTACTCTGCTTCTTGGGCTCCTTCCTCTTCACCCAGCTCTCCTTCAGCTCTGGAAACACCGAGGTAGTAAAAAGAAACCAACTCAATGTTCTCCTGTGGGCCAGACTTCTGCCCTCTGCTGGCCTGAAGAGACATGACAACACAGATCTAAGTTACTGCATCACTCCTCTCTTCAGTCCAATATAAACAGGCTGTGTTTCATTTCAAACAGTCCTTTAAACAACAAACATGTGTTCAGTACCTTCAGGATAAAATAGATGACAGAGACGGCCAACAGCAGAGTCACCAGCAGGACGACCAGTCTGATAATAAAAACTGTTGGATCTGATGAGACACATTCAGTCATCACATTAGATCACATGACATCATGAGTACAACGGCTCCAATCAAAGAAAAACTTTAGTGACGTTAAATCTCCTAAATTCACTGAAGTGTGAAGCAACTTGTTGAAGTTCATCTGATCTCCTCTGTATGCTGATGATATTGGACAAAAACAACTCGTGTGTTTACAGCTGGTTTGAAAGAATGAATGAAAGTCTGCTGATTCTCTCCTTAAACCTCCTGATTGGTTGAAATGATTCAACTGATTGTTGACAATCAACATCTTTACATGCAGTTAAATCAAATGTGATCCTAGTGAAGCTCTGAGTTCTCCTGATGACATTCAGCCCATCATGTAGTCCTGTTTATCATCGTTATAGTGTTTATCTAGCTTAAATGTCTTTTACTTTTCACTACAACACAGTTGTTATGGTTCAATAACATTAAAGAACCCGGGAAGGAAACAGTTTACAGTTCCTTCATCAGATTCTGCCTCAGCTCTCTGCAGGTCGCTGGGTCGGTCCTGCTGCCTGATGACTTTTTATTATGTTTTCCAAACATGGAAACAAAGTCAGTGTGATGTCTCAGTCTGACTGAGCTTCACACTCTGCTTCAGCTTACCTGTGACAGTGAGAGAGACCCAACGGCTCTCAGAGGAGAGCTTATGAGAAGAAACCCAGACGTCATAAACACAGCTGTAGCTTCCTTGGTGGGCAGGGTCTGCAGCAGGAAACAGGAAGTCAGCTGAGTGATTGACAGCCAGCTGGGTGTAGTTGTGTGCTGTGTTGGAGGAGGTGAAGGTGAGCTGGAAGGAGCCTCCTGGATACTGAGACTGGATGGAACAGCTGATGGTGAAGTTGGAGCCCCGATGCACCTGAAACCCCTGCTGCTGGGCCTCGGAGACCCCGTCCATGGCAGAAGACAGAGAGATGATTGGTTGCAGCAGGTCTGTAAACACAAAGAAATGATGAATCTGTAAATGAACGCTGATCACTGAGAGGTGATCACATGACACAGAGAAATCCTACATTCATGTGTAATATAGAGGACTCAGAGAGCAGAGGAGGAAACAGATTAACATCCTCAACTGCCTTCAGATCAGACAGAAAACAGCTGAATTTTGATTCATCTGAGACAATCAACATCTTAAAATCTTAGAAACACTGACATATCATCAGCTTTTAAGTGCTGAACTTGTTAGCAAAATGTTTGTTTTTTAGGCAGAAAGCAACATATATGTTCATTTCTGATGTAGGTGGTGTGTTAGTCAACCACAGCAGGTTTTTAAAGCTTCAGATTGTCTCAGTTTGGCCTGTATGGCAATGGAGTCCTCTTCCTGCCAATCTAAAGCCTAATGGAGGAGTACAAATGTGCCAAAACTAGGCTGGAAATGACTCTCACAGAATCCCGGGATCCATTCTTCAGAGGTGCTGCTCCGACCCTAGCAACAAGGAGAAAATGGAAGCCATCTGCCGCAGTTGTGGTGGCAAAGACCGTCCTCAGATACCAGGATATAGTGGGGCAGGTCCAACATGGCAGAGGGGGTCTTTGCTAGGAAGCAAAAGTACCTACATGGCAAAAGGCTACTCCAACTGAACGGCGGCACATGGTGGTAGAGGAGGTGCGCCACCAGGAGGAAGCAGCCTGGTGTGCCAAGGCAGGCTCCCAAGCCCAGCAAGGCTGCTGGATGAAGTGGGATGGCGTGGAGAGGCAGAAAATCACATGGAGCGAGGACCCAGCCTGTCTCCAGTGTGCAGCCCCAGCAACCCTTAAGCACATCTTGGTGGGCTGCAAGACCAATTCAACTCAAAATTGCAGTGGCCAACCTGCGCCCAGATCTTGTTCTCTGGTCCAAGTCCTGCCGGCGTGTCTTCATCATTGAGCTGACTGTCCCATGGGAGGATGCCATCGATGAGGCGAACGGAAGAGGCTGCGGTATGCCAACTTAGCAGCTGAAGCAGAGGGGCGGGGCTGGAATGTGAAGGTGTGGCTGGTGGAGGTAGGCTGCAGAAGCTTTGTAGCCAGTTCCACCACAAGGCTCCTGAAGGAAGTAGGGATCAGAGGCCAGGCCCAACAGAGGGCAATCAAACAACTTGCCACTGCAGCAGAACGGAGCAGTCACTGGCTGTGGCTGAAACGTAGGGATGCAACATGGGCTGCCAAATGATTGATTAATAAAGTATCAATCAATCAATCAATCAATCAAATGATCAGGTGGTGCAACCATACGACACACACCCAGAGCTGATCAACCTGTGGCGGGCCAACCTTGGCATAGGGTGTCTTGTGATAAGTGGCCGAAACCTTAACCCTAACCCTAACCACCCATTGAGGTCGGGGCACACAACTGAAGATGTGTCGCACTGGCGGCACCACACAATCTGTGTCAAATTTTACCCCACTCAAGACAACCCCATTCAATTATTGTGCTGAAATTTAAGGATCTTTAACAACCAGTCCCATCAAGAATCCTTGAAGCAATGAGTCTCCAGTTAAAAGCTAACTTCTCTACCCTTTAGGATTCCGTCATCCAGGATAAGTGTACAGTTCAGTCCAATGGAAACCATTGACTATCACTGTGACAGAGGAAGGAAGATGATATTGTCATAGATGATGTCGCTGATAGATTTACCTGAGCAGATGAGCTCCACAGTGTCGGCAGTCCACCATGACGATGCACAGTCCTTCAGTGCAGATCCTGGCTTAACACAGTTAGATCTGATCCTCCATACAGATCTGTCTGAGGAGTCATATCTCCTTATTAGAGAAACAGGAGAGCCACAGTTCAACTCTTTACAGGCAATAGCTGCTCTCTCCAGTTTCCAGGCATAGTAACTCACTGGTTTCCACTTTACTCCACGTTTCAGCTCCAGTATACCTGCACAGCGACTGGCTCCTCTCACCAACCTGATAGGCTCTGAACAGAAACAAGAGAGTCATCAGTAAAAAAATAAAGTGAGTTTCATTAGAACAAAAATAAAGCCAAATCAAAGCTGCAGCTCCTCTTCTACCTGCGCAGGTGAGTCCAACAGCTTTGCCAGGTGAGCAGGTGCTTCTAGCTGAGTCTGATCTTCCACAGTCCAGGAGAGCAGACTCATTGCCTCCACACTGGAACTCTTTGGTCCACATTGGAGCCTCCACTTCTCCATAGAGCGCCCCCTGGAAGAGTGAAGGAGCCCCACAGCCAAGCTCCCTGCAGACCACCTCTGCATCCTGCTGGTCAAAGTCAGATTCACACACTGAGGACCACGACTGCTCAGACTTCACTTCCAGTCTGCCTGAACACAGACTATTCCCATTCACCAGCCTGACAGAGTCTGGAGAGAGAGAACAATCAACTTGCAACATTCATACCAATAAAGCTTTTTCTGGATTTCAAAGTAACAACTGATAAAGAGAGAGAGCACATTCATACTCTGACTCAAGTCTTTATTTACAGAAAATATTTCAAGCTCTGTTTATAATTTGAAATCGTCTCGCTCAGGCACCATCTTGTGGTAACATGAAAAATTACACTGACAATAATGGATGAAGAAACACAGGAAGTTGCTTTGCCTTTCAGGAGATTGCTGTTGAGTACACAGGCTACCATTTGTCTTGCTCCCTGTGGCCATGGCCGAGTCTAAGGAATGGGCCATTTTCCACACAGCCAAGTTGATGCTGCACCTAACCCCATTAGGTTTCACTGTCAACTGGAAGAAGAGTTCTCTCCAGCCGCACCAAGAGGCGGAGTATTTGGGAGTTATTCTCAACTTGGTCAGTCTGCGGGCCATTCTGTCAGACTAGACGCACGGCCCACAGCAGGGTTAGGGTTAGGGGCAGGCGCAGGTCAATACAGGAAACAGTCTGCCCAACTCCAAGTCTCAAAACAATAATGGGTGCACTGTTGCAATCAGGAATAAGACAACGGGATAAAGGAAGAGCACTCACAGATCAATCTTCTTATGTGTTTTATTGTGGACACAAAACAAACACATTTCAACGTTGAGCCGTTCTCAGCGTAAAGAACTAAAGAAGCAAAAATATGGATATCGAAACCCAGGTGAGAACTAAACTCCAATCAGTAACAAGAATATGTGATTACCATAAGATCCATGTGTGCAAACATGTATGAAGCCTCTGCAAATGTAAGAGGTGTGGCAACAGAAATCAACATGAAAAGCAACAGGGGTAACAAGTCTGGTAAAGATAAAATACAAGGTTAAACATACCCGGCCGGCTCATGACAGCAGGCCATCCAGCGGATGGGTCTCCTGCACATGCACCGCCTGCAAAGGTGGTTCATCAGCCTACACTTGGATACTAAGAGGCACAAGCATTGCATGCCAACAAGCAGTGCAACTAGGCAATTATTGTTTTTTTTTCTTTTCCTACAGTCCATTAAGTGCATAGGTGTTCGCGAAAGAGCTGGGTCTTTAGTCTTTTCTTAAAGTTTGAGATTGAGCTCTCTTGTTATGAGGGCTTTGACGACATGACCTCTCCCTCGTGTAGCGTATCTTACAGGGGGTTTGTTTGCATTCTATGGCAACAGATTAAAAGAAAGTACTAACCAGCTATAAGATAACTTTACTAACTGTAAGCATCCAAAATTTAGGTGATGCATTTTAAAACTTGATATCTTTGGATTAATTCTGACACCAGCGGATCAGTGTGGTGCAGTACGTACCTAAGGCACTGTTACAGAGGTTGATGGTGAGGTTGCCAATGATGTCCTGAAGGAATGAGAAGTTGCTGACACTGTACACATAAATTTCATCAGGATCTGAGGCGATGGCCATCAGCTGAGTCTCATTTGCATTACCTACACCTGAGAGAAGAATTTAGTTTTAAAACTGTGCTTTTAAAAAATGAGAAAAGAAAACAATTTTGTAGGCAAAATAATAATACACTTCCTGCTCTTTAATTAATATAAATCTAATTTGTTTAATTCATTTTAGCCAACTATTAAAGAAATGTATTTAGTAATGTAAGACATTAACTGATATAAATGATAAATGTGGTCATACACATATCTTAGGAGTCTTGCTAGCTGCCATATGCATTTTAGCAATATATCATGTTTAATTCAGGTTAATGTCATGTTATTCTTTCATGGTAAAATTATGTAGTTTCATAGTTGCACAGAGAAAGTCAATCACCAATAGTGTAGATCTCAATGCCGGTGTCTTTCAGGTGCTGCGAGGCAAAGAGTGCGTCATCCTGGGACTCTCCATTAGTAATCAGGACAACCATTTTTTGGGAGTCAGTACGCATTCCCATTTTGGGTCTAAAGAGCTCATTTAGGAGATGGCGCAGAGAGTTTCCTGTATGAAAGAAAACAGAGACTTTATTTTGTGTGTCTCTTCCTCCAGACATTAAACTCCCATTACTTTGCCCATAGACTGTTAGGTGACTGACAGTTGCAGCACTTCAACAACGGAGTAATAATTTATCTGGTTCTTTGATAAAAGCTGGAAGCCTGTGGACATAAAAACTGAAAGAGAGAAGTTAACTACAACTCCCAAGGTGCATTTCAATCAGAAACATCCAGTCGTAGAGCTTCAAATTCTATTGTGAGACACTCATTGTGTAGTGTGTAGTTGGTGTGAATCAAACAGCGTGCTGGTAAATCACCTAATAAGAAGTGTCCATCTCTCAGTCCCAGGTTGGCTATGGACTCCAGCAGAGATTGTTTGGTGTGGTGGGTGTTCAGGTACCACTCGGTCCATGGCTGATTCTTGCACTGAACCAGACCTGCAGAAAACACACAGAAATGTTTAAAACTGACACACAGACTCAGCTTTTGTGTGTAAATGATAATGAAAATAACTATTTATATTTGTATTTGAATAAAAGTGGAAAGAGCCTTAAAAATCCTATTTTTGTTTTTATTACTTACTATTTTTTTTTAGAAAATGAAAGTGTTACAAAAAGTATTCATGAATAAACTACCTTATGAAGGAGGTCCCCAAAGAGTCTAAAACTGGAGTCTCCCAGATCATAGATGACTGCGCTGACTGCTGAGCTAAAATTTTACTCATCATCTCATTGCAGACAGACCTCTACCTATTTATACACCCATAACACAGAGACAGCAGAGTATGTAATGTGTAGGGAGGAACTTCAAAGGCAATTATTCCTTTGCTCTTTTCACTATTTTTTATAACCTAATTTTGTATAAAAGGAGAAGGCGAACAACAGGTTATGGAGAGTCCCTTGGGAGCTCTTCGTGTGTGTCAGTAGCTCAGTTTTATCTCTGGGGAACACCCCCAACTCCTGGAGTGATGTTCAACTAAGGAAATGTGCATCATGTAGCAGGTGGATGTGACTCCCTTCATTGAGACCTGCTAATAGATATAAGAGCAGAGCAGAAGAGAGACACTGAGATAGTGATGTAACCGACCTGCTTGCTGGTATTTGACATGTTGTTTTTTTTTGTCTTTTTCGAAAACAAATAACTTTAAAAATATTTGTATGAAACAAATATTTGTTTTTAAAAAAAGCTTTGCCAACTAAAGTATTTGTATTTGGGCGCACCCCTAATATATACATACACCTTTCTTTGTGGAGCACCTTGGTGCAAAACCTGTTTGCTTTTAAAGAACCAACATGACAAAGTTGTGCATCACTCCCAGCTAAAACGTTTTGTTCATAAATGAGGTGTATTTCAGAGTCTGTTCAGTCTGAACATCTGTCCTGCTAACTTATCCAACATGGACCTACATAGAAGGAATGTACAGTACATCTCCACCATGGAAATCAGATTGTTTTTCAAGCCGAATCACAATTACGAGTTATAAATGTTTTTGTTTTTTTCGTGGTTGAAGTACTGAATTACATTTTGAACCTTTTCAGAATTCTGTAAGTTACTACAAAAGCTAAAATATGACTGCATGTTTTGGGAAACAACTGGCATGAACAGAGGCTGTATGCAGATAGAAGTTATTTTGCTTAAACATATAAAACCACGTGTTACGTACACTGACTTTCTCTCAGCCTCTTTTTGGAAGAGAGCTGTCTTTGCGTGTTTCAGGTCTGCCACACCCCTCCCTGCATGCTTTGATCACCCACACCTGAACTTTATCTGATCATCAGTGGAGCTTTATATCAACCCCCCTGAACCAGTGCTTCTAACCATTTGGCACTGAGCTGCTCGTTGGGCTGGTGCTGCTGTTTGGTTTTTGCTGCACAGTGATACAGCTCAGTTTACAGTTTGTGTAACTTGTATGTAACTTTCAGGAAGCTTTGTAGAGGTTCTCTGCCTTTCATTTTGCTCTCCTTTTTCCCTGTTTTGTGGTTAACCAGGGAGTGTAGTAATGTCTTTCTTTGTCATTCTACAGACCAAGTGAGCCTTTTTTCAGCAACCTGGTTATTGTTTTGCTAACTTTGAATATGGGAGGTGCACCTGTATTCAAATATTTTCACATTGTGGTGTTACGATTTTAGTATTTTGAATACTTTATACATAAACAATAGTAGCACCAGCAGCAGTAGTGTGAATAAAAATAAAAATCGTACCGATCTGGACTTTGTCAGGGCCGATGTTGAAGTCGCTGACGATTTGAGTTAGAAAGGACTTAATGTTTCTATGGTCTTCATCGTAGATGTCATTGAAGTCATTGACCAACAGCAGCACGATGTCGGCCTTGGCTGTGCTTTCACACTGAAAACCTGGAGGGAAACAGAGGATTGTGGGATGCAATACACAAAAGACCAAATGTAGAATAAAGACTAAGGCTGTGTCTGAAATCACTCCCTGTTTACTACGAAGTGCACTATAATTACCCTCCATTTTATTTGAATGTCCAAATTCTGTGTACGTTTATCCAACATGTAGAACCTCAAATGTTCCACAATAGAACAACAGTAGTGTTTGTCATGTGAACTACTTCCTGCAAACAATCTCACAATGCCATGCAGACAGTGATGATGTAGAACTATGATTAGAGAGTGTCCAAAATCAGATTTTCACTTTCCAATGTTAACATTAGCATGTTTTATTAGTTTTTGGCCCTGAACCAAAGACAATTCATTGTCCATCACTAATGGAGGTGTGGGTGATGTCAGCACCTCCTGGAAGATCAGAGGGGATATATTCTCTCTTTTTACCTGTTGACTGGTGTTTATCTTCAGCCTGGAGTCCTGCAGAGAGAATTATTTAAATAATATTTATATTGATGCAGAGCTGTGAACTGAACAAACATTGAGGCTTTCCAGCAGCTCAGAGCTCATCTCAGTGAAAACACACAGATTATTGAACTCACTCTTTACAACTGCCCTGCAAAGCCACAAACAACATATGTGAACCAGAATCTGACTTGTTTAAGTTAAGGAGGCTACATCAATGCTTTAAAATGTACATTAAACCTGTTTTAATACCACAAATTGTCCATGAACAGACAGACACAAACAAAGTCAATATAATATGAACTATAAATACAATTAAGTTTATTCTTCCTGAACAAAGAAAGCAGAAACATGTTTTTGTAGACATTACATGATTGTGTAAACTGCAGTATGAGGTACTCTGAATTATTTTAGGGTGAATATAATCCTTGTAAAAAGACCAAAAATGAAGGAACAACCACCTCAGTGCTTCTTCTTTCTGCTTCCTCTTTGAAAGGCTGCAGATGAGATGAACAGAAGCTCAATAGACATTTCATACCAAGCTAAAGGAAAACTACGGTTCATTAAAACTTGTTTGTCTAATGTGTTGGTTTGTTTCCTGACTGCTTGTGTTTCTGACCTACCAGACATCTTTTTAGTGATGTCAGTGTTCACAAATCACAAATATTATGGACAAAGCTATGACACTAACTGCAGTTATGTCTTAGTTTCCAGATTTTACCTTTCAAAACACAAAACTGTTGTCAGGTGAAAACCTTGTATCTCCAAATTCCAGGAACCCAGTGAAACAAACGTTTTAATTGGATGACATGTCATGACATATATATGGAGACATGTCATCACAATTCAAGTTATTACAGCTTACATGTAATGTAAAATGTCTGAAAAGAAGCGATGTGAAACTGTCAGGACTAAACTGAAGATATTGATAAAGTTTATCTTCATTGAAGTTTTGAATGCAGGATTTTGACTTAAATTCAGTAGTTTTACAAAAGGGGTTTGACTCCCTCACATCCATCATTAAAGCAGAGTCCTACCTGAGTTCCACAGCAACACCAGCAGCATCAGCAGGTGATCCATGACCATGTAGACCATGTAGACCGTGTGTCTCTGTCTAACAGATTCATCAGCTCTCATCTGCTAATAACATGTTCGGTTTCCTCCTATCTCCTCATCAGCAAATTAACTGAGATGCTTCTCGGAACTGAAACCACTAACTGCAGGATAAAGCATCAGATTACTGAACTTATTTGACCAGGATTACATTTCACTGTGATTGTACCTTTTTTTTTTTATATGATCACATGTGGCAAATAAACTTTGACAACATGTCTGACACTGTCAGAGTGGAGTTTTGATTATTTTAACCATCTTTAAGAGATGGGGAAGCTGGATTTTAGGGGGTTAAATGTGATAAACAGTTACAGGAAACAGCTCAAATATGTATATTTGATACTGTTTCGCAACAGTCAATCCTGTGCTTTGCTGTTGCCATGGCAATGTACTCTGTAATCTCACATCAGATGCTCATCAGGTAGTTTGTCCTCAGATGCTTTTCTGTCACAAAGACCTCAGCTTCATTTTGTTCACATTAAAGCATTTTTCATGTTGATTTTAAGGAGCAGTTTGAGAGGATTAAAACATGTGCTGTGTCTCAAATCACATACTTCTGTACCTACACTTAACATTTTGAGTGCATAAGTGCGTTCACATGGAGAAGTATGGAACAATGCACTGTGAGTACCCAGATGTTTCACTCAAAACGGTCAAAAAGTTGAGTGTGGAACTATGAACACTTCTCACCTCCTCTTTGCTATGTAGCAAAAAGGGAGGGAGCACTTTTCAAACTGGAAATGGTGGCTGGGTACGTCGTAACTGCGGTGAACATCGCCACATTATAGAAATATAAGTTATACATGTGTTTGGTTTTTTTTATGGAAGCCCTGAAAGGCAAGCAAGATTATTATTTTTTTTTTTTTTTCCTAAAGATCCAATTTCTAAGTCCTGACCTAAATTCTTTGATCTCTTGGGTTTATGAGTTGAGAATTGAAGTGAAAAAATGAGAAGTGAAAAAAGGTTTTCCCAGAATAATATTTCTAAGTTCCAATAAATAAAAAATAAATAAATAAAAAATAAAAAGATAAAAAAAAATAAAAAAATAAAAAAATAAAAAAATAATAAATAAAAAAATAATAAATATGAAATAAAAAAATAATAAATAAAGAAATAAAAAAATAAATCTCCCAAGAAATAAAAAAAATAAATCTCCCAAGAAATAAAAAAAATAAATCTCCCAAGAAATTTACCAAGAAATCTACCCAAGAAATTTACCAAGAAATCTACCCAAGAAATTTACCAAGAAATCTACCCAAGAAATTTACCAAGAAATCTACCCAAGAAATTTACCAAGAAATCTACCCAAGAAATTTACCAAGAAATCTACCCAAGAAATTTACCAAGAAATCTACCCAAGAAATTTACCAAGAAATCTACCCAAGAAATTTACCAAGAAATCTACCCAAGAAATTTACCAAGAAATCTACCCAAGAAATTTACCAAGAAATCTACCCAAGAAATTTACCAAGAAATCTACCCAAGAAATTTACCAAGAAATCTACCCAAGAAATTTACCAAGAAATCTACCCAAGAAATTTACCAAGAAATCTACCCAAGAAATTTACCAAGAAATCTACCCAAGAAATTTACCAAGAAATCAATAAATTTACCCAAGAAATCAAGAAATCTACCAAGAAATCAAGAAATTTACCCAAGAAATCAAGAAATTTACCAAGAAATCTACCAAGAAATCAAGAAATTTACCAAGAAATCTACCAAGAAATCAAGAAATTTACCAAGAAATCTACCAAGAAATCAAGAAAGTTACCCAAGAAATTTACCAAGAAATCAAGAAATTTACCAAGAAATCTACCAAGAAATCAAGAAAGTTACCCAAGAAATTTACCCAAGAAATTTACCAAGAAATCTACCCAAGAAATCAAGAAATTTACCCAAGAAATCTAACCAAGAAATCAAGAAATTTACCCAAGAAATCTACCCAAGAAATCAAGAAATTTACCCAAGAAATCTAACCAAGAAATCAAGAAATTTACCCAAGAAATCAAGAAATTTACCCAAGAAATCTACCAAGAAATCTACCAAGAAATCTACCAAGAAATCTACCAAGAAATCTACCAAGTTACCCAAGAAATTTACCAAGAAATTTACCAAGAAATTAACCAAGAAATCAAGAAATTTACCAAGAAATTTACCAAGAAATCAAGAAATTTACCAAGAAATCAAGAAATTTACCAAGAAATCAAGAAATTTACCAAGAAATCAAGAAATCAACCAAGAAATCAACCAAGAAATCAACCAAGAAATCAACCAAGAAATCAACCAAGAAATCAAGAAAGTTACCCAAGAAATTTACCAAGAAATCAAGAAATTTACCCAAGAAATTTACCAAGAAATCTATCAAGAAATCAAGAAATCTACCAAGAAATCAAGAAAGTTACCCAAGAAATTTACCAAGAAATCTACCAAGAAATCAAGAAAGTTACCCAAGAAATTTACCAAGAAATCAAGAAATTTACCCAAGAAATTTACCAAGAAATCTATCAAGAAATCAAGAAATCTACCAAGAAATCAAGAAAGTTACCCAAGAAATTTACCAAGAAATCAAGAAATTTACCCAAGAAATTTACCAAGAAATCTACCAAGAAATCAAGAAATCTACCAAGAAATCTACCAAGAAATCAAGAAATCTACCAAGAAATCAAGAAAGTTACCCAAGAAATTTACCAAGAAATCTACCAAGAAATTTACCAAGAAATCTACCAAGAAATCAAGAAAGTTACCCAAGAAATTTACCAAGAAATCAAGAAATTTACCCAAGAAATCAAGAAATTTACCCAAGAAATCTACCCAAGAAATCAATAAATTTATCCAAGAAATCTACCCAAGAAATCAATAAATTTACCCAAGAAATTTACCCAAGAAATCAATAAATTTACCCAAGAAATCAATAAATTTACCCAAGAAATCTAACCAAGAAATCTACCAAGAAATCTAACCAAGAAATCTACCAAGAAATCTACCCAAGAAATCTACCAAGAAATCAAGAAATTTACCCAAGAAATTTACCAAGAAGTCAAGAAATTTACCCAAGAAATCTACCAAGAAATCTACCAAGAAATCTACCCAAGAAATCTACCAAGAAATCTACCCAAGAAATCTAACCAAGAAATCAAGAAATTTACCCAAGAAATCAAGAAATTTACCCAAGAAATCTACCAAGAAATCAAGAAATTTACCAAGAAATCAAGAAATTTACCAAGAAATCTACCAAGAAATTTACCAAGAAATTTACCAAGAAATTTACCAAGAAATTTACCAAGAAATCTACCAAGAAATCAAGAAATTTACCCAAGAAATTTACCAAGAAATCAAGAAATTTACCCAAGAAATCTACCAAGAAATCTACCAAGAAATCTACCAAGAAATCTACCAAGAAATTTACCAAGAAATCTACCAAGAAATCAAGAAATTTACCAAGAAATTTACCCAAGAAATTTACCCAAGAAATTTACCAAGAAATTTACCAAGAAATTTACCAAGAAATTTACCAAGAAATTTACCAAGAAATCTACCAAGAAATCAAGAAATTTACCCAAGAAATTTACCAAGAAGTCTATCAAGAAATCTACCAAGAAATCTACCAAGAAATCTACCAAGAAATCAAGAAAGTTACCCAAGAAATTTACCAAGAAATCAAGAAATCTATCAAGAAATCTATCAAGAAATCTACCAAGAAATCTACCAAGAAATCAAGAAATTTACCCAAGAAATTTACCAAGAAATCAAGAAATTTACCCAAGAAATCTACCAAGAAATCTACCAAGAAATCTACCAAGAAATCTACCAAGAAATCTACCAAGAAATCTACCAAGAAATCTACCAAGAAATCAAGAAATCAAGAAATCTACCAAGAAATCAAGAAATCTACCAAGAAATCAAGAAATCTACCAAGAAATCTACCAAGAAATCTACCAAGAAATCAAGAAAGTTACCCAAGAAATTTACCCAAGAAATCAAGAAATTTACCAAAGAAATCAAGAAATCTACCAAGAAATCTACCAAGAAATCTACCAAGAAATCTACCAAGAAATCTACCAAGAAATCAAGAAAGTTACCCAAGAAATCTACCAAGAAATCAAGAAATTTACCCAAGAAATCTATCAAGAAATTTACCAAGAAATCTATCAAGAAATCTATCAAGAAATCTACCAAGAAATCTACCAAGAAATCTACCAAGAAATCTACCAAGAAATCTACCAAGAAATCAAGAAAGTTACCCAAGAAATTTACCAAGAAATCTACCAAGAAATCTACCAAGAAATCAAGAAATTTACCCAAGAAATCTATCAAGAAATCTATCAAGAAATCTATCAAGAAATCTATCAAGAAATCTATCAAGAAATCTATCAAGAAATCTATCAAGAAATCTACCAAGAAATCTATCAAGAAATCAAGAAAGTTACCCAAGAAATCTACCAAGAAATCAAGAAAGTTACCCAAGAAATTTACCAAGAAATCAAGAAGTCTATCAAGAAATCTATCAAGAAATCTATCAAGAAATCTATCAAGAAATCTACCAAGAAATCTACCAAGAAATCTACCAAGAAATCAAGAAAGTTACCCAAGAAATTTACCCAAGAAATCAAGAAATTTACCAAGAAATCAAGAAATTTACCCAAGAAATTTACCCAAGGAATTTACCCAAGGAATTTACCAAGAAATCTACCCAAGGAATTTACCCAAGGAATTTACAAAGAAATCTACCAAGAAATCAAGAAATTTACCCTAGAAATTTACCAAGAAATCTACCAAGAAATCAAGAAATTTACCAAGAAATCAAGAAATTTACCAAGAAATGAAGAAATTTACCCAAGAAATCAAGAAATTTACCAAGAAATCAAGAAATTTACCCAAGAAATCTACCAAGAAATCAAGAAATTTACCCAAGAAATCTACCAAGAAATCAAGAAATTTACCCAAGAAATTTACCAAGAAATCAAGAAATCTACCAAGAAATCTACCAAGAAATCTACCAAGAAATCTACCAAGAAATTTACCCAAGAAATCTACCAAGAAATCAAGAAATTTACCCAAGAAATCAAGAAATTTACCCAAGAAATCAAGAAATTTACCCAAGAAATCTACCCAAGAAATCAAGAAATTTACCCAAGAAATCTACCCAAGAAATCAAGAAATTTACCCAAGAAATCAAGAAATTTACCCAAGAAATCAAGAAATCTACCAAGAAATCAAGAAATTTACCAAGAAATCTACCAAGAAATCAAGAAATTTACCAAGAAATCTACCAAGAAATCAAGAAATTTACCAAGAAATCTACCAAGAAATCAAGAAAGTTACCCAAGAAATTTACCAAGAAATCAAGAAATTTACCAAGAAATCTACCAAGAAATCAAGAAAGTTACCCAAGAAATCTACCAAGAAATCAAGAAATTTACCCAAGAAATCTACCAAGAAATCAAGAAATTTACCCAAGAAATCTACCAAGAAATCAAGAAATTTACCCAAGAAATCTACCAAGAAATCAAGAAATCTACCAAGAAATCAAGAAATCTACCAAGAAATCTACCAAGAAATCTACCAAGAAATCTACCAAGAAATCTACCAAGAAATCTACCAAGAAATCTACCAAGAAATCAAGAAATTTACCCAAGAAATTTACCAAGAAATCAAGAAATTTACCCAAGAAATTTACCAAGAAATCTACCAAGAAATCAAGAAATTTACCCTAGAAATTTACCAAGAAATCTACCAAGAAATCAAGAAATTTACCAAGAAATCAAGAAATTTACCAAGAAATCAAGAAATTTACCCAAGAAATCTACCAAGAAATCAAGAAATTTACCCAAGAAATTTACCAAGAAATCAAGAAATCTACCAAGAAATCTACCAAGAAATCTACCAAGAAATCTACCCAAGAAATCTACCAAGAAATCAAGAAATTTACCCAAGAAATCTACCCAAGAAATCAAGAAATTTACCCAAGAAATCTACCCAAGAAATCAAGAAATTTACCCAAGCAATCAAGAAATTTACCCAAGAAATCAAGAAAATTACCCAAGAAATCTACCAAGAAATCAAGAAAGTTACCCAAGAAATTTACCAAGAAATCAAGAAATCTACCAAGAAATCTACCAAGAAATCAAGAAATTTACCCAAGAAATCTACCCAAGAAATCAAGAAATTTACCCAAGCAATCAAGAAATTTACCCAAGAAATCAAGAAAGTTACCCAAGAAATCTACCAAGAAATCAAGAAAGTTACCCAAGAAATTTACCAAGAAATCTACCAAGAAATCTACCAAGAAATCTACCCAAGAAATCTACCAAGAAATCAAGAAAGTTACCCAAGAAATCTACCAAGAAATCAAGAAAGTTACCAAGAAATCTACCAAGAAATCTACCCAAGAAATCTACCAAGAAATCAAGAAAGTTACCCAAGAAATCTACCAAGAAATCAAGAAATCTACCAAGAAATCTACCAAGAAATCAAGAAATTTACCCAAGAAATCAAGAAATTTACCCAAGAAATCTACCCAAGAAATCAAGAAATTTACCCAAGAAATCAAGAAATTTACCCAAGAAATCAAGAAATTTACCAAGAAATCAAGAAGTCTATCAAGAAATCTATCAAGAAATCTATCAAGAAATCTATCAAGAAATCTACCAAGAAATCTACCAAGAAATCTACCAAGAAATCAAGAAAGTTACCAAGAAATCAAGAAATTTACCCAAGAAATTTACCCAAGAAATTTACCCAAGAAATTTACCCAAGAAATCAAGAAATTTACCCAAGAAATCAAGAAATTTACCCAAGAAATCAAGAAATTTACCCAAGAAATCTACCAAGAAATCAAGAAATTTACCCAAGAAATTTACCAAGAAATCTACCAAGAAATCAAGAAATTTACCCTAGAAATTTACCAAGAAATCTACCAAGAAATCAAGAAATTTACCAAGAAATCAAGAAATTTACCAAGAAATCAAGAAATTTACCCAAGAAATCAAGAAATTTACCAAGAAATCAAGAAATTTACCCAAGAAATCTACCAAGAAATCAAGAAATTTACCCAAGAAATCTACCAAGAAATCAAGAAATTTACCCAAGAAATTTACCAAGAAATCAAGAAATCTACCAAGAAATCTACCAAGAAATCTACCAAGAAATCTACCAAGAAATCTACCAAGAAATCTACCAAGAAATTTACCCAAGAAATCTACCAAGAAATCAAGAAATTTACCCAAGAAATCAAGAAATCTACCAAGAAATCTACCAAGAAATCAAGAAATTTACCCAAGAAATCTACCCAAGAAATCAAGAAATTTACCCAAGAAATCAAGAAATCTACCAAGAAATCAAGAAATTTACCCAAGAAATCTACCAAGAAATCAAGAAATTTACCCAAGAAATTTACCAAGAAATCAAGAAATCTACCAAGAAATCTACCAAGAAATCTACCAAGAAATCTACCCAAGAAATCTACCAAGAAATCAAGAAATTTACCCAAGAAATCAAGAAATCTACCAAGAAATCTACCAAGAAATCAAGAAATTTACCCAAGAAATCTACCCAAGAAATCAAGAAATTTACCCAAGAAATCAAGAAATTTACCCAAGAAATCAAGAAATCTACCAAGAAATCAAGAAATCTACCAAGAAATCAAGAAATTTACCAAGAAATCTACCAAGAAATCAAGAAATTTACCAAGAAATCTACCAAGAAATCAAGAAATTTACCAAGAAATCAAGAAAGTTACCCAAGAAATCAAGAAATTTACCAAGAAATCTACCAAGAAATCAAGAAAGTTACCCAAGAAATCTACCAAGAAATCAAGAAATTTACCCAAGAAATCTACCAAGAAATCAAGAAATTTACCCAAGAAATCTACCAAGAAATCAAGAAATTTACCCAAGAAATCTACCAAGAAATCAAGAAATCTACCAAGAAATCAAGAAATCTACCAAGAAATCTACCAAGAAATCTACCAAGAAATCTACCAAGAAATCTACCAAGAAATCAAGAAATTTACCCAAGAAATTTACCAAGAAATCTACCAAGAAATCAAGAAATTTACGAAGAAATCAAGAAATTTACCAAGAAATCTACCAAGAAATCAAGAAATTTACCCAAGAAATCAAGAAATCTACCCAAGAAATCTATCAAGAAATCTACCAATAAATAAATCAAGAAATCTACCCAAGAAATCAAGAAATCTACCCAAGAAATCTATGAAGAAATCAAGAAATCTACCAATAAATAAATCAAGAAATCTACCAAGAAATCAGGAAATCTACCAATAAATAAATCAAGAAATCTACAAACAGGTGAATTTTTTTTTTTCTATCTGAAACAGCTGACAATAAAAGTCATCCATTAAACAGATGAGGGGAAATTTTTCTTTTTTTTGTGTAAAGTAGGAGGTGAAGGGGGAAAAAAAAATTTCTGTGAGGATTTTTTTTTTTCAGTGTTTGTGAGAAGTTTTTTTTTTTTTTTTTTGTAATACTCATTTCGGCCACAAGACGGCTTAAAGTTTTTCCCATGTGTAAAGTAGCAGGTGAAATTTTTTTTTTTTCTGTCAGGATTTTTCTAAGTCTAAAAAAAAAAAAAAAAAATTCGCCTCCTACTTTACACATGTGAGAAACTTTTTTCAGCCCTCTTGTGGCTGTAATGAGTATCACAACAAAAAACAAATCCTGACAGAAAAAAAAATAATTTTCACCTGCTACATTACACAAAAAAAAAAGAAAAATGATCCTCGCAAAACTCTTTTTCTCATCGGTTTAATTTTTTTTTTTGTCAAATGTTTCACAGATGGAAAAGTTTTTTCACCAGTTTCACAGACTTTTTTTTTTTTTTTTTTTTTTTTAAATGGAACTTAGAAATATTATTCTGGGAAAACCTTTTTTCACTTATTCTCAACTCATAAGCACAAGAGAAAAGAATTTAGGTCAGGACTTAGAAATTTGATCTTCAGGAAAAAAAAAATCTTGCTTGCCTTTCGGGGCTTCCGTAGTTTTTAGCACTAAACACCACTATACTGCTGTTGGATAAAAGCCATCAGTATGTTTTTATTTTTTGGGTTGATTTAGCGGTCTAATGGTTTGGTAGCACGAACAATAATGCAAATGTTAACCGTTGCTAATGCTAATTTGTGATCGTCATTTTCAGTAAGTGCTCAACGGTTGTGTTTGACTTGAGACAACATTACCCTGTCAACACCCTGCGCACTACGCCAGTAAGTACAGTGTATTACATGAAACTGTACTAACAGGAGTACGTGATTTGAGACACAGCTACCATGTTTTTACATGTCGTGTTAGTAGTTGTTTGTTTTTTTTTGTTTTGTTTTTTTAGAAAGTGTGTGTGTGTGTGTACTTGTATTCCTGACGTTGTGCGGACATAAGTCTGCACAGTCACACTGTGGGGACTTTCCTCCCTTTTGGGGTGCATCAGTATGTATGTATGTATAGGTAGGATGTGTTTTCTGTGTGTAACAGGTGATCTGTGAAGACATGCAGCAGAACACAAAACACTAATTACCGTCAGATTCTGACCGATCTGGTGTTGATGAAGTTACAGCTGCTGTGCCACATGTGTAAATGAGCACAGCCTCTGTCTTAGTTTGGAGATGCACTCACTGTCTGTGTGATGCTGCAGCAGCTGTGGGCAACAATCTTGGATACATTCAGTGACATCTGAACAACATTATTGTAAAATTCAGACATTAATCTCACGTGTTTCAGACCTGCCTGAGTCACATTAATATCTGTGTTTTGACATTTGACGTCTCAGAAAATTATATTATAGATGCAAAATACAGAAGCAAAATAAATGAGAACTGTGTGTGTGTGTGTGTACACTATTAATTAAAGACACACAATTTGATGCTTTTGTCCTCTCTGTAGTTTTCATTATGGACCAATCTGTGTGCTGAAATATGGAGAAAAAGCCTGAAACACTGGAAACCTCTCTGCTCGCTCACTCAGACACAAAACAAGAGCAAATTAGACTCGTCGGCACAAACACACCCATAAAGTTTTGCAGCCATGTCATTAGCGTGAATAGAACCTTAAAATGGGGCGGATTACTGGTGAAAATGCTGCACAATTGACGGTGCTATTCGCAATCCATTCTTTGTGGATTTTGCCCTAAATTATAAACACTGGATTATGGATTGTAAATATTATCTGCATAGAAATGAATGCACATGCAATTCCAAAATGATCTCCTTCATTTCAGAGATTTAACTGAGGAAATTTAAAACTGTAAAAACACACTTGAAAATGTGTAAAATGTTTAGATAAAAGGAACTTAATGTCGAATCCTTAACAGATTTAATATTGAGTTTAAATCTAAGTTTATTAAACATAAAACTTGGTTTGTTGGGTGGATTTTAGCTGTGACAGTCTGACCAGCTTGGTTATAAACACAGAGGACATATAAACGCTTTTCCTGTGAATCAGAGTTTCTATTGTCAGTTTGAGTTAAACATTAACAGAACTGTACCTGACACACCAGAAACACCTGAACCGCTGCTCCTACACTCAGCTGTCAGTTTAACTCTCTGCGTCTGAAGCTTTAACTCGACCTCAACCAGCTTCACTTTTCACTGAGAATCTTTCAGTCTTTCATCAGTCGGAGCAGAGATACGCGATGGGAAAACTTTCTGCAGTGATTTGCTGTTTGTTGCTGACTGTCAGAGCGGCGACGGCCCAGACAGGTATGAACTGCAGGATAATAAAAACACAGTGAGACTGCTGCTCAAACAAATCAACTAAAACACACCAGTGACTATTTTGATGATTGATCAGTTGTTTAAGTCAGCACTTCCATATGTTTTTGTCTTTATATGGACATGATTTGTGAGGAAAAATAAGAGCAAAAATAGATTTATCCTTCTTGGATTGTCTCCTTGTAGAAGCCTGAAGAAGTCCAAGTAAAGAAAAGAAAATATTTTAAGATTTTATGTTTTTGTTTGTCTTTTTTCATTATGATTATTCTCCTTCCTTATTACTTTAATCAGCTGTTTGTAGGTTCAAACTTCACCTCATTATAACGTCATTGTTTTACTCATCACTAATTCACAAGCTGGTTGTTTATGTAGCAGTGATTCATTACTGAATATTTAACATTTGTGTGCTAATATATGAATATTAGATCAATCGGGTTAGACTGAATAACGTTGGTCAGCTCAGCATTAATCACACGTCTTTCTGCAGGCATGCAGATGGAAATAAAATAAAGTCACACCTACATTCACAGAGGATTGGAAGTAAAAACTTTATTTGATCTTTTGGCTCCTTTTTAACTGTTTTTGAAAGTTATGTTACAGCTTGTTATGCTACAGTGACAGATGTTTCCAGCACCGAGTTACATGATTAAAATGTTCCATTTATTAAAAGATCATTTTGGCAATTTTCAGTGTTTTTTTTTTTTTTTTCTTCTTGTCAACGAATCTCGTGTTTGGATCCAAACAAACACTGAACTGATCTACTAACAACTATTATGTGTGTATCAAAGTCTGATATCTGAGTCCTCTGTTGTTGTTGTTGTTGTTGTTGTTGTTGTTGTTCAGAAGCTATTAAAGACGTCAGTGAGTCACGCGGCTGCTCTGGATGACATGCTCCTTCGTCATAAAGAGTTTAATCATGTTTGTTTAGAGAGACATCTCACTGGAACAGACTGGTGCTGTTTCCCAAGAATCTACTAAAAAAGGTTTTAGAAGCAGCTGGAGATGTTGTTCTTAAAGACAGGCCTGCAAAATGTATATTTCAATTAAATGTAGTGGAGCATAAAGTACAATATTTCCCTCTGAAGAAGCATCATATGGAAATACTGAAGTAAAAAGTACCTAAAAGTTGTGCTTAAGTGCAGTAAATGAACCAACCAACAGCTTCAGATGGTTTAAACAGGCTGTAAACTCTTCTTCCTGAAACATGAACACCGTGGTATTTATTAACAGAATAACAAGACACTGACATTCAGGCTAGATGACCTTTGACCTCTCCTGTGCGTGTTTGTGTTGCAGCTCAGACAGAGCGGGCGCTGCCTCAGTGGCTCACCGGCATCATCGCCGTCGCCGGCTTCCTCTTCCTCACCTTCGTCGGCCTCCTGGTGAAGAAGGCCTGGTGTGAGGAGCCCAGAAGGTCGGTCCGGGTTCAAACAACAGAAAACGTTCAAACTGAAGATAAACATCAACACAAATCTGTGTTTGTTTTGTGTTTTGATGCTTCAGCTATGTAATGAAACTGTTAAACTGTGTGCAGGAGGGAAGCCGGTGCAGAGTCAGTGCATGAAAACGAATACACTATGACCAACAGCGTCGCCTACGACACCAGACTGGACATGGTCAGGTAGGACAACACCACCTCAGGACAGAACATTTGTTTATTATTTGTTATTTATTATGATCCTCAAACACTCCTGTTTGGTTTGGGAAAGGATTTGTTGTAGAATTCTTTTGATCAAACTACTGAATATAAAATCTAAGTTTTACTGGGGCACTCAAATAAAATAAAGTCCACCAGGTGTCGAATATAAAGATATTTCAGACACGACTACAGTTAACTTACAGTCAGCAGTTTGAACGCTGGATGGAAAACACACAAAAACGACACATACACCATTTCCTGCATGTAAACTAGAGGCTGAGAGAATAAAGTAAAACATTGTTTGTTTATTAGGTTTATAACCAGCAGCTGATTGTTTTGTTGCGTTTCCACAGCGATCTGTAAAATGCACATTTATAAACTGAATATTTATTTATTATTATTTATTTATTCTTTTAATTTAAACAGAACTCAACATTTTATTCTGCTGTTAATAATCTTTTTATTTGATCCTCAGTTGTGACAAATCTTCGGTTTAAATATGAGCTGCAAACTATGTGATGAATTAATGATACAGACACTAGAAAGAGTCGAACAGCTGTGTGTGATTACAGCTGTTCTGGCTTCACTTCATGTTTGTTTTGATTGACAGCTGTACAGACTGGAGGAGCAGGTGGGTACGGATATAAAAACAGCTGATTGAGGGCGTCGTCCGTTTATAGTTGATTGTGGGAGTGTAAATGAGTCTTGTTTACGTGCAACTGGTTTATAGAACAGAACTATGCGTCACACACCTTTTTTATAAATCTGATTAAAAGACCTGCATGTTTCTGACTTTATGTGCACACAGTCATGGATCAGTTTTAAGGATCTAGCCCAGGAAAAATTAGCTATAAGCTAACTCTGGTACAGTACATCAGATGGTAATATTTCTGTTTAACACTGCACTTGGTCCCAATAAATAAATAAACAAAGAAAAACAATTATAAAATGAAACTTTTTAAGGTTCTTCCCACATAAAGCCTCCTAAATTCAATTCAATTTTATTTATATAGCGCCAAATCACAACACAAAGTCATGTCAGGGCACTTTTACATGGAGCAGGTCTAGACCACGCTCTTTAATTTACAGAAAGAGAAACCCAACAGTTCCCCCCATGAGCAGCACTTGGCGACAGCGGAAAGGAAAAACTCCCCTTTAACGGGAAGAAACCTAAAGCAGACCCCGGCTCTGGGTGGGCGGCCATCTGCCTTGACCTCTGTGTGTGTGTGAGTGAGTGAGTGAGTCCGTCCGTCCGTCCGTCCGTCCGACCAGACCAGACCGCAGCAGCAGCAGCAACAGCAGGAACAGCTAGCCGAGGGCAGAAGAAGGACGTCAGCACATCAGCATGGTCTATGGTTTATGAAGCTTCCTGTGGATCAGAAAGCACAAAGAACTCCGGGGAAGAAGTAAAATTAGTAACATGCATTAATAGTAATAGAATACATAGAGATGGAAGAGAGAGGAGCCCAGTGCATCAATGGAAGTCCCCCGGCAGTCTAGGCCTATAGCAGCATAACTAAGGGCTGATCCAAGGCGAGTCAGATCAGACCTAACTATAAGCTTCATCGAAAAGGAAAGTTTTAAGCCTACTCTTAAACATAGAGAGGGTGTCTGCCCCTCGGACCGAATCTGGGAGATGGTTCCACAAGAGAGGAGCCTGATAGCTGAAGGCTCTGCCTCCCATTCTACTTTTAAATACTGTAAGAACCACCAGTAAACCTGCATACTGGGAGCGCAGTGCTCTAGTGGGATTATATGGTACCAAGAGTTCTTTTACATAAGATGGTGCCTTACCGTTAAGAGCTTTGTACGTGAGAAGAAGGATTTTGAATTCTATTCTGGATTTTACAGGAAGCCAATGCAGCGAAGCTAAGATGGGGGAAATATGATCTCGTTTTCTAGTTTTAGTCAGAACAGGAGCAGCTGCATTCTGGACCAGCTGCAGAGTCTTTATAGACCTGTTAGGGCAGCCTGATAATATTGAATTACAGTAATCCAGCCTAGAAGTAACAAATGCGTGGATTATTTTTTCTGCATCTTGTTGTGAAAGGATATGTCTGATTTTAGAGATATTACGTAAGTGAAAAAAAGCTGTTCTTGATATTTGTTTTATGTGGGAATTAAAGGACATATCCTGATCAAAGATAACTCCCAGATTCCTTACGGTGGTGCTGGAGGCCAGGGTAATGCCATCTAGATTAGTTAAATCATTAGATAATGTGTTTCTAAGGTGTTTAGGGCCAAGCACAATAACTTCAGTTTTTTCCGAGTTTAGCAGCAGTAAATTGCAGGTCATCCAGGTCTTTATATCTTTAAGGCACACTTTGAGTCTAGATAACTGATTGGGTTCATCTGGCTTCATTGATAAATATATTTGGGTATCATCTGCATAACAATGGAAATTTATGGAGTGATTTCGAATAATATTCCCTAAAGGAAGCATGTATAAAGTGAATAGTATAGGTCCCAGAACAGAACCTTGAGGAACTCCGTGTCTAACTTTTGCTTTTATGGAGGATTCATCATTAACATGAACAAACTGAAATCGATCCGATAAATATGATTTAAACCAGCATAATGCAGAACCTTTAATGCCAGTGAAATGTTCCAGTCTCTGTAACAGGATTTGATGGTCAACAGTGTCAAATGCAGCACTAAGATCTAACAAGACAAGTACAGAGACATGGCCTTTGTCTGATGCAGTCAGGAGGTCGTTTGTGACTTTAACCAGCGCTGTCTCTGTGCTATGATGCCTCTAAATCCAGACTGAAAAGTCTCAAATAAGTTATTGTTATCTAGAAAATCACATAACTGATTAGCGACTGCTTTCTGGAGGATCTTAGACAGAAAAGGAAGGTTAGATATGGGTCTATAATTGGCTAAGACGTCTGAATCGAGAGTAGGCTTCTTAAGGAGGGTTTAATTACAGCTACTTTAAAGGACTGCGGTACATATCCAGTTATCAAAGACATATTGATTATATTTAGTAAGGAGGTGCTAATTAAGGGTACGACATCCTTAAAGAGTTTAGTTGGGATCTAAGAGACAATTCGAAGGTTTTGATGACGAAATTATAGAAGTTAGCTCAGGAAGGTCTATCTGAGAGAAACAGTCCAAGTTTAAATCAGGTTTTGTGGCTGTTTGTAGGGAGCTTGATAAATCTGTGCCTGTTGAATTTTATCTCTAATTGTTAGAATTTTATCATCAAAAAAGCTCATGAAATCGTTACTACTGAGAGCCGTTGGAATACTCGGATCAACAGAATTATGACTCTTTGTCAGCCTGGCCAAGGTGCTGAAAAGAAACCTAGGGCTGTTTTTATGTTCCTCAATTAATGCTGAGTAATAGGCGGCTCTGGCATTACAGAGGGCCTTCTTATAAGTTTTAAGGTTTTCAAGCCAGACTATGCGAGATTCCTCTAATTTAGTGGAACGCCAAATCCTTTCAGATTTACGAGATAGTTGCTTTAATTTACGGGTTTCAGAGTTATACCACGGAGCTAATCTCTTATGCTTTATTATCTTTCTTTTTAAAGGAGCGATGGAGTTGAGCGATTGCTGTAGAGCACCTGCAGCACTGTCAACAAAATTATCAAATTGGGAAGGACTAAAATTATCATAAGAGTCCTCTGCAGTATTGATGGAGGGAATTGAATTCAGCGCTAATGGAAGTGTTTCCTTAAATTTAGCTGCAGCACTATCAGCAAGACATCTAGTGAAAACATTTTTGTCTAACGGTGTGTAATCTACCAATAAAAACTCAAAAGTTATCAAATGGTGGTCTGATAAAATGGGATTTTGAGGAGAAACTATCAAATGTTCAGTTTCTATGCCATAAGTCAGCACAAGATCCAGGGTGTGATTCTGACAGTGAGTGGGTTTATTTACACACTGAGAGAAGCCAACTGAGTCTAATAATGAGATAAAGGCAGTGCAGAGACTATCATTATCAACGTCCACATGAATATTAAAGTCACCTGCTATAATTACTTTATCAGTACTGAGGACTAAGTTTGATAAAAACTCTGAGAATTCAGATAAAAATTCAGAGTACGGGCCAGGAGGACGGTACACTATAACAAATAGAACTGGCTGTACAGTTTTCCAGGTTGGATGGGAAATACAGAGAACAAGGCATTCAAAAGTTATAATTAAATTTAGATTTAGGTCTAGGGCTGACAATAAGGCTGGAGTTGAAAATGGCTGCAACTCCACCTCCTCGCCCAGTGTCTCGAGGGATGTGAGTATTAATATGACTGGGAGGAGTGGATTCATTAAGGCTAACATGTTCTTCATGACATAGCCAGGTTTCAGTAAGACAAAATAAATCAATATGCTGGTCTGAGATTAGCTCATTTACTAATAAAGCTTTAGAAGATAATGATCTAATGTTTAAGAGACCGCATTTAATTGTTTTATTTTGCTGAGCAATTCCAGACTTAATGTTAATATGTTTTAGATTTTTATGATTGATACTTCTGCAATTAGTTTTCGATTTTAATTGATTTAAATGGTCGGGGGACAGACACAGTCTCTATGTGGTTTAGGGCGGGTAACTGATCTAATGGAAGCACAGAGAAGTGTGTAAGACTACAACTCTGCCTCCTGGTCTCGACTCTGGATTGTCATGGTTTAGGTTTTCTTATGAATTCAGCCATATTTTTCGATATGAGAGCAGCTCCATCCAAAGTGGGATGTATGCCATCTCTCCTAATCAGACCAGGTTTTCCCCAGAAAGTCTGCCAATTATCAATGAAGCCCACGTTGTTTGCTGGACACCACCTCGACAGCCAGCGGTTAAACTGTGACATGCGGCTATACATGTCGTCACTGGTCAGATTGGGCAGGGGTCCAGAGAAAACTACGGAGTCCGGCATTGTCTTTGCAAACGTACACACCGACTCCACATTAATTTTTGTGACCTCCGATTGGCGTAACCGGGAGTCATTACCGCCAACATGAATAACGATATTACCATATCTACGTTTACTCCTAGCCAGCAGTTTTAAGTTTGACTCTATGTCGCCCGCCCTGGCCCCAGGAATACATTTGACTATGGTTGCCGGTGTTGCTAACTTCACGTTTCTGACTATGGAGCTGCCAATAACCAGAGTCTGTTTCTCAGCGGGTGTGTCGCTGAGCGGGGAAAATCTGTTTGAAACGTGAACGGGTTGATGGTGAACCGCGGGCTTCTGCTTAGGGCTATTCTTCCTTCAGACAGTCACCCAGCCAGAACCCTGTTTTCCCGGCTGCTCGGGAACTACCGGGGGAGTAGGGGATACGCTAAGTTGGTCCGCACCGACTACAGGGGGCTTGCTAGCTACATTAGCTACTGATTGTTTGCTTGTTTCCACGGTGCGGAGCCGCGCCTCCAATTCACTTAGCCTTGCCTCCAGCACTGCAAATAAACTACATTTATTACATCTCCCATTATCGTTAAAGGAGGCAGAGGAGTAACTGAACATGAGGCACACTGAGCAGGAGAGAGCAGGAGAGCGAGAGGGAGAGAGAGAGAAGCCATGGCTAACGGTTTGGCTAAGTTTGGCTGTTTATGCTAGCTGCGGAGCTCAAATAACTAACCGCTGTGCGATTAGCAGGAAAAGGTCACTAAGCGAAAAAACACTATAAGAATGCTTAAGTGTGACTAATGAAGAACTCACAGAATTAACAAATTTAGTAGGTGTAAATCAAAATAATATGGTATCACGATCGTATTAACAAGCAGCAACAACACTATCAGTAGACACAGTCCACAACCGGAAGTGACGGAATACGCTTACCGTAGCACGTCAGCACGTCCAACCTAAAGCATGAATAATACTACTCATATGCACAATGACGACATTTCTGCAAAGCCTTTTTTACCCTGAAAATAAGAATGTGTCACAAGATTATAAATGAGGGAAATTTAAAAAAAGAGCCTTTAACACCAAATGGTTCAAAAGGAGGAAAAAAAAGAAATATTTAGTCTTTTGCTCTGAAAGAATTAAATTCGTTTTCTGAAATGGATTTTCTTACTTTGTAAATTGTAATAAATTAAATGATTTCCTGTGTTATTGCTGAATTAATCACAGCTGGACCTTCAGGGGGGAAAAACAGCATTATTACTTCATATTTGTAGTTTAAATAACCAAGTGTGTTTTTGTTTTTTCCATCAGGAGCGAAGAACACAAGAACGCTTACGACAACGTGGTGATCGACAACGTGGTGATCAACAACGTGGTGCTCAACAACGCTTATGACAACCTGGTGGTCGACAACATGGATGAGAAAATTACCTCCATGTGATCATCCTGAGACGATCCTATTGGCTATCCGAGCGACGACCTCATCCACAAGTCTAACTGGAGACGCAAACATTTTCATTCACACAAGAAACTGAGCACAGATTTTTAAATAACTGTTGTCTTTATTTTGTTTTACCGTTCAAACATCTTCTATGGCTGTAATTTTTTGAATCTTTTATCTCCAAATGCAGCAAATTTCTAAGTAAACGTTACAAATCATTCAGCAGAAAGTGTGAATTATATGAATTATTAACCATTATTTCATTTTTTGTTCCTGTTTTCATGTTTCTGACTTTTTGTAAACCTTCTGCAGCCGAGCAGTAAACATGTCATGAGGAAAAGCAGCTGTCCTGTGATCTGATTAATAAGTGAACCACTGTGTCAGCTCTCATTACTGATCAATGAATAAATGACCAGTTATCAATGGTTAATCACCTCTGCAGCGATCCTACAGAAAACAAACAACCTAGAGGAAGTTTGCAGGGAAACTGTGTCAGCTGCAGTTCCTCTGACGTCCACTAGGAGCTGCTGTGACGTCTCAGAGTTGGTTCAGTTTTCTTCTTTCAGCATCGACAGGTTTTATACAGAAGAGATGAGAGTTCAGTGAGACACAGTGAGGTAGATCTGTGCTCTCTTTATGTTTTAATAAAATACAAACAGAGTGGATGATCAGCTCCTTCAACAGTCTGTCAGACAGTCACATCATCATCATCATCATCATCAGAGCCTCTTTGGATCGATATCAGTGATCGAGCTGCAGGTTTTTAACAGATAATTCCAGCATTTTATATTCATATATATTTATATTACATCCATTTCTGCTCCCAAACTTCATGACAACATTACAGCCTGACTGATACATGTGAAATTTATTTCAGTCTGCAATCAATAACGGAGACAATCAGGCCAAATAAAATAAAATAAAAAGTTATATGTAATAATATAGGATTCATTATAATATAGACATCCTTAGCAACACCTTTAGCAACCAAGGCTACAGAGCAGATGTTTATTAGCATGTGTGACGTCATCTTGTCCACAAAGTAGAAAAAAAACGTTGCAAACGAAGCGTCCAGAGCAGTTTGAAGCCCCGAGTTTTGACTTGCAGGCAGGATTTCTACACACATTCGGTTTGACCTTGTTTACCATCAGAACAGCAAATAAATAACAGAACACCACTAAAAACCTGAACATGTCCCCTTTTAAAGGATCATTACTGAAAATAAACGTCAAAGTTCAATCTCGACTTAGAAATGGTGAGTTTTTCTGCAGCTGCATCTCACATGGTTGAAAGCTCCGGAAAAAGCAACCTAGAGGACCTTGAGTCAAGATTATTCTGTCAAATTCATCAATAATTTCTGTTTAAAACACAATAAGAGCCAATATATCTTTTTTAGGTTTTTAAAAAAGTTAAATATAACTTTAAAAAATCCAGTGTCAGTGGACACTAACCAGGTACAGTGTGAGATCTGAACAGAAAGGAAGATTAGTTGTTGTTTGATGTAATTTGTGTGTAAAATCTCAAACCTTCAACATTTAAAGACATTGAAACTCTAAACGCAGATTTGGAGGTTTCACTGCTGTTTTTGTTTCTCTACATGATGTTTAGGAAGCTTTTTATTCCAAATCTGAACGAACCATTGAACCATTTATGAGCATCAAATTTAAATATAAGCCATTAGGAAGTCATGAGAGACTTAAATAGAAACATCAGTAGAAACCTACAGAGGGAGGAGAAGGAAGGACAGGAGAGAGACGGGGAAACTGCAAACAGGAAGAGGAAATGAGGGAGAAAGAGATGAAAGAGCGAGGGATTAGAGAAGTGCAGGAATGTTTCAGCAGCAGCAGGTTTGATCTGACAGCTGGATGTTTGATCTCTCAAAAAGGGATTTTAGCTTCGTGGCTCGCCGCTCGCTTCACTGCAAAACTCGAATGATGAGAAGAAAGCGTGTTCGTGGTGATGCAGGACGAGAACGATACGATGGAAACAGGTGGAGGATAAAACATCTCTGATCAGGACTAAACCAGACTAATTTTTAATAACATTTAATGAACTACATTAATAATATTGATGAATCTGAGCATAAGAAGCATTTTTATTGTTATTTAGTCTTCAGGATAAATCTGACTGCTTCTTTTCAAATGTATAAAAACCCATGTCAGAACTTCAAATGATCATCTAACAAACAGCTCACAGACCAAAGAGACACAACTACACACTGATTTTATGTGAAGTTTGGGAAATTCTGGTTTATAATTATAAATAATGAAGTGAAATCTGCATCTGAAAAGTAACTAAAGCTGTTTTTAAATACATGTAGTGGAGTAGGAAGTACAATATTTCTCTCTGAAATGTAGAAAGTAGCATCACATGGAAATAAAGTAAAGAACAAGAACCTCTAAACTGGACTTCTGAGCATCTAGAACTGTTTTTACGGTAAAGCTGAGGATGAACTTCGCTCGATGCAGGAAAAAAAAAACACCTCAATGTTTTTCAGTCGGAGTAAATAAAGTTTAAAGAAGCCATGAGTTCATATTTTCAACATTCTTCTGAATTTATTAAGCTGCTCAGTGACTGAAGTGTTTGAGTTTTAAGAGAAAGGGGAAGCAGGAGAAAAAGAAGTAGAACAGCATGATGGATGGAGACGGATGGACTGATGGAGACAGATTGATGGCACACAGAGTTTTACAGCAGCCACATTTTGGACGTTTACTGAACAGGAAAAAAATCAACATATTTCACTGTAATTGGCTGATTTTGAAGGACCTGCCTTCTTCATTTCCTGCTGTGATGTCACCTCCACCACATGACCTCCACCTCCATCTTGTTGAAGTCAAAAGGTGATGTCATCGGCAGCCAATCAAACGGCTACCTCAGGGTTTCTAACAGCTGACGGGACGTCACAGCAGGAAGTATCGACGCCAGGACGCTGATGTCGGCAGGAAGTAAAACCACAGAGAGGAACACAGGAGCTCAAACACACCGAGGCTTTTTCCTTTTTAACTTTTTATAGTGACCGACACGAGGCGGCGTTCACATGAGCGTCTGAATCAGCCACGAACTTCCCAAATTTAACCAGAACATTTTCTCACAGATGTTACAAACATGAAGCGTCATGAAAACATCTGTGAAAGCAAATAATTAGCATTTTATAAACCTGTAAAATAAAATGTTTAAGTTCTTTGTGTTTGTTTCTCTTTCTGTTTTCTCTCTCAGGAAACTTTTGAGGAATCAGATGAAATAAAGTCAAAAATCGTAGTGATTTTTACATGTGACAGATTTTCAGATGCTTCGTGTGAACGCAGCGTTTCTACTGTGATTTCTGTCTTTTCAAACAATCTGACAAAACATATCTGTGCTCATAATAATAATAATAATAATAATAATAATAATAATAATAATAATAATAATAAAAATAAAACAACAAAAAATAACAGTACATTGTTAATTTCCAGCAAGATCAAAAAAAAATAAATTACACTTCATTAAGTCTGACATCTACAAATAAAGTAGCAAAAATTAAGACAATAATTATGACAAACAGAAAAGTATATGCACTTGATTGATATGTTTACAGTAGAGGATTCTTCTCTAAAGCTCTGAAACAAACTTCTGTCTCCTTCATTGATGTCTACAGCTGCGGCTACGTCGTTTAAAACATCTCAACATCTGCACAGACGGATCGCTGCGCTACCGGGAGCAAAACTCTGCTAACACGCCACTAAACCCACCGTCTAATTTAAAGCAACAGTTCAACATTTAGTCAAATTCTCTTTGTTCTAACATCTGAAGATGAAGAGTTGATTTACTTACTGATACTTTTTATTCTATCTTTAATCTTTGTATACTAGCTATAAACATTTATAAGTAACTGAAGGTATAAATAACTCAGAGACAAACCCTCTCATATCTACGGAGGCCCGGAGGAGCCTAAACCTCGGCGTCCTATGAGCTGCCTCGCAAGGTAAGACGTTGATAGACGGTGACGGACAGATGGTTCGACCAATCACCTGTTTTTTTTTTTGGAAATTGTCCAAACAGACGACTTGTTTCTGGAGCTTCAGGTTGGAAGGAGCCATGCAGGGAAAAAAAACAACTCTTGATTTAATAATTCATGCCGCTCTCTCGTCCTGCGTTCAGCCTCACTGTGGATCGTTTGGATCTAATAAGGTTTTATTTTGGTGGTTGGATTAAGTTATGTGGATATATTTAAGCACAACCTCCTAATATCTCAGAGATATTATATAAAAGTCTGTTGAATACCTTTATAAATATACACTTTGATGCTCCTGCCATTTCATAAAAACTCAACTCAACAGTAGTGGACATCTGGCTATTATGTCTTATAGTCTATCATCTTAATATATTGATGGTTGTGGAGCACAAATCAGTTCTTTTTTTTTCTCCACTGGCCTCTTTCGGACTCCGTATATCTAAAGTGCTCGCTATAACTGAGAGACCTGTCAGTCAGCTGAAGGTTTTTTTGTGTTTCTCTTTGCTAATAAATCTGTAACATTTAAATCAGACTTTGTTGACGGAGCTACGCTAGCCGTTTCCCCTTGTTTGCAGTCTTTGTGCTAAGCTACGCTAACGATCTCTGTGACAAGAGGATTTTATTAAATGTTGTTCTGCTCCTTTTATTCACCATGTTTGTTTTTTTTTTTTTTTTTAAATCTCCATGGAGATACATTTTTACATTTTTCTTTCCATGATAGCGATCATGTGGAAGACACTGTATCTGTTGCCGGGGGCGACAGGGGGTCTCCAAGCCCACCAAAGTCCTGAGAGTCATCTCCATGGAGACACGTGAGTATTTAACATTTATATAAAGCTCCTTTTATGTGTCATATGGATTCATTACTGGAGGAAAAACGGGATTAAATCACCTTTTAACTGTTTCTGTGTGCACGTGTTTGTACGAGGAAGCAAATGTGGAAACATCTAAACTGAAAACATCAGTGATAAAAGAAATGATGGCACTTTTTTATAAGCATGTAAAGAGCATGTTTGGCTAAATAAGACACTTTAACAGGCCGAATCACCAGATTTAACAGGACTAGGGTGATAAACTTCAGGTAATGTTTGCCTACATACTGTATATAATTGTATATTTAACTGTTTCACTGTGATGTCACGGCGTACTGACACGCCCTGCAGTACACTCCTACATCACTGGAGGGCCGCTCTTCAATCAGACTTCTCCTCAGGACTGTGTGGGCAGGTTGTGCTTGATTCTCCTCACTCTGCTGTTGCTTCTGTAACTTTGGGGACGTCACATAGTTCCTTAAAAGCTCCGACTGAGTTCACCCTGAGCGGAGGTCTAATCAGGACGGAAGAGTTTTTCTACTGACACAAAATTAAATGAAACCTTTAAATTATTTTTTTCAGCTTAACTAAGTTTTGAACCGCTAATAATCTGACTTTCAAACACATTTTAAATAAGTTTTTGTGTCATAATAACTGAATAAAATCTTCTGAGAATAAAACAAAAATAAATGAATTGAAAAGTGAATAAAAAGAATTTAAATCCAAAATAAAACTATACAAGAGTTCATGCAGCTGACCATCCTAACAGAAGGTTAATGTCTTCATTTTTCTTTGGTTATTATTAGTAAATATAAATAATAACCATATAAATGCTGAATGTATATGAATTTTATGTTTGCTGTTGTGTCCAATCAGCCAACAATCCCACCTGCTTTTCAAACTAACCTCACATTAACTAAACTAAATTAACAAACAAACAGAGATAAAGTTATTACCTCACGTTCTTTAACTTCTTATATCTTCAGCAGCCAAAGTCCATAAATGCTTAGTATTTATAATTACTAATAATAACCTGAAGACTCTTTGTTATTAGGTTTTCCAGTTGTTAAAACAGAACAAGTTTATGGGGGAAATAATTTAAGTTGCACCACTGACATTTCCCTCCAAAAGTAACCGACCAATGGCGACGCAGCACTGAAACACCTGACCAGGTGAGAGCTTTGTGTCCGAACTGCGGTTTCAATTAGTTTTTATTCACTTTCACTTTATTTATTTGTTTGATTCTCTGACATTTTGTTCACTTATTATGACACAAATTTAATCTCACAGACTTTTAAATCAGATTTCTGAATTTCTATTAAAAATAAAAGAAGAAAAAAATTCCTGGATTTTCTTTGGAAAATAAAAAGCTTGCGTTGATCTGATGAGCAGAGTAATTCTTCTTTATCAGACAAGGAGTTTCCCTCTTTAACAAAACATATGCACGTTACACTACATGGCCAGAAGTATGTGGACGGTGCGGTGAGTTGTCATGGCAGCAGGTCGGACTGAGTTTCTGTTTACTAAATGAACCAAACAGCCTTTTACCACACAGGAGACGCTAAGCTAACATGTGACATCTTCTCAGCAACACTTCCCTTTTTGTTCCTCTGGAATAATATTAACAGGATCTTTTCATCCGTCTGGTGCATTTAAATTTCTCCCCATCATGACTCCATATTGTCTCCTAATTAATTATGATATTCTGACTCGTTAGCAGGTCTAGAAAATTTTAAAAGGAGAGGTTCACAGACTTTCAGATGTCTTAAAACAGCAGTCAGGTGTTTATAAGAACAATAAAAGAGGCTTTCCTCTCTGATTCCTGCTTCTCAAATGTGAATATTTTCTGGTTTCTTTAGTTTTCTATGACGATAAACTGAATATCTTTGAGTTGTGGACAAAACAAATTATTGGATTCATCAAAAATATAAAGTACAGTAACAAAAAGAGGGACTTTGGCACTAAAAAGACTGTAACGGTGAAAGATATCTACTGGATTTGACTCATTTGGAAGCTGCAGAGATCTTCTAACGGTCAGTATTTCATGTTCATCTGAGTTCCTGACTGCAGGTTTAAGACTCACTTGAAGAACTGTGAACTCGTCCTTTCAGATGGAGACACTCGGTCTGGTCGTGGTCGAGATTCTCTCTGGTTTCAGACGTCACAAACCGGTCTGTCCGAACAGGAAGTGTGTTTGTCTTTGATGCTGTTTCTCTTTTCTTTTTTTTTCTCTTTTTTTTGCATGTTGGGAAGATCAGAGTTCATGATCCGTCAAAGAGTCAAAGTGTGTGTGTGTGTGATGTATCTGGAGATGTCACAGGAGCCTCTGTGTTTGTATGTGTGTGTGTGTGTCGGTGCATGCAGGTGTGTGTGTGTGTGTGTGTGTGTGTGTGTGTTAGGACAGGACGTCCAGTGTGACAGTCCCTCTCTGTTTCTTCAGGATGGCGACGGCCTGCTCGTGTGTCGCTCCCTGCAGACTCTCTCCGTTCACCGTCAGGATCTGATCTCCTCGCTTCAGACGCCCGTCCACCGCCGCCGCACCCTGAGAGAGACACACACACACACACACACACACACACACACACACACGGTTCAACACATTCATCTTAAAGCACAGCTGTCCTTATTTATAGTTATGTTGCAGGGGTGAAACTTATTGATCTTCTGCATCCCAACCACTTTCTTTCTGGACCTTTCAGTCACATGTCCTGGTCTTCATCAGTGCAGAAAGCTTTGAGTTAATATCATATATTATTATTATATATTGTTCTGACCTTGCTGAAGACGGTCTTGACGTAGATCGGCAGGTCTCCGTGTGGACTGCCGAAGCCTCCGACGATGCTGAAGCCGAGTCCCTCCGATCCTTTCTCCAGACTGATGCTGCGGGGCCGCGGACCCCTGAACAACACACAGGTATTATTATGGGCTGTAAGTGTGTGTGTGTGTGTGTGTGTGTGTGTGTGTGTGTGTGTACTCACTCTGGCTCCGCTGTGTGTGTGTCAGTGTTTGCTGACAGACTGGAGCTGCTGGACAAACTCTCCACCTGACTGGCGATGGCGCTGATGTTGGTGTCCGCTACCACCTGAGAGACAACACACACACACACACACACACACACACACACAGAGAAAAAGAATTATCTATTTTAATTAAATCATTTTAAACGACCACTCCACCAATTATTTTCCACATGAAGATCAATTAAGATTTTTTTTTTTTTAAAATGACATCAGGTACAAAACAAACACGCACGAGAATATTACAGTGAACATATTCAAATAGTGACAGTAAATATTATTAATCTCTGACTGTGTAACTGCAGACAACATGTCGGACCTGCCAGAAATCCAGCCGACTGTCCGACAGCCAGCTGATTAATCAGGCGTCATGACCTCAGACTGAAGTTCAGCCCAGTTTGGACTCACTGCTGGAAAAAACTAGTGTCCACACGCTGCAAACCTCCACCCTCACTGTCTCCCTGTGTGTGGCTTCTGATGTACCTGGACGTTGTTTATCTAAAGTTGTCGACAGCTGGAGTCCACGATGCCAAAGACTCGGCCTGGTTTACACCTCTAACTACCCTGCGTGGATTTAAAGTGTAATATATGACCAGGGGACTGGGTCCAGGGAGCCGGTGGGACACATTACTTTATTATTTATTTATTTACCTTTTTGTTTTTACCTTATTTTAGTTATTTAGCTACTTTTCCATCCAAAAGTAGCACAAATTTGGTGAATGTTTGTTCCACTGCTGTGATGAGAATACAAGCAGATAAACTGATTCTCCAGTCGGTGCCGTTAAACTACTGCAGAAGAAGAAGAGGACGTGACGAGATGACGTCATCAAAAGAGCGACGGCCAAAACTCAAATGCTGAAAATCTCTCAGTCTGTAACGTTTATCAAATTCTTCTAGCGCGCTGCGGGTCATGTGACAAGAACAAACCAATCAGCTCCAGGTCAGCCGACGCTGGTTGTCGACCGCCGTCAGATACAGACGGTTTTGGTTGCTTAGTAACGGCAGGTGTGACAGTAGCACAACTTCCTGTGCACCTTTTTAGATAAAAGGATGGAAGCGGCAGAGATGCTCTTATTAACACGTGTTTAGATAAAACATCTGATAAAATCTCTTCAGGGATGCTTCAGTCACATGCTTCATATACGTCATCATCTATTCACTGTTTGTTTACATCCAATTTTTATCCACTTTATTTTTACTCCTCAGGCACAAATAAACACTTTTTTTTGCAATATTTCAAGATTTTTCCACATTTTTTTTGCTGTTTTTTTTTTTAGCTCAAATATAAAATGTAAATAAAAACAGGTGGATGGAAACACAGCTAGTGTTTGCCCCACTTAAGAGCCAAATATAAACTCTCTCTCTCTTATTTCCTTGTGAGACTTTGTGTTTGGATGAATGAAGGAAGAAAATAAGAGGTTGAAAAGGTTGGAGAGAAGGTTTGTGTATCTGCTGCAGGCTGATAAAGCTTCATTAGCATAAAGGCCTGTCCTGCCTGCTGCTATCACACTCCCAGCATGCACCAGCACGGCTCAGTCAGCTGGACCACACTGATAAAACACACACACACACACACACACACACACACACACACACACACACAGGTGCAGGTATAACAGCCACACTGATCGATACGAGCTGCAGAGAAAACATTATAATAATCTCTGACAACACTTCAGTCTCTCAGGCTGCTTCTGTCTTTCACTTTCTCTCCACGTGCTTTATTTTCTTCCTGTCGTGTAAATAAATGTGACGTTTGCATTTTGCCTGTAATAAAATATATCATATAACATTTTATTTTAGCAGAATGTCTGGAAAAAAATAGCAAATTTATATGAAATTTGGTGGAAAGTTAAAGATAAACTGCACTGATTTTCCACCTCAGTGTTTGTCTCCAGGTGTTTTAAGTCATATAGCGTCTCCAGAGGGGGCTGATGATGTCACTGATGATGTCACAGATGATGTCACAGTGTCGGTTGAAAAGTAATTAAAAAAGTAAATAAATCTGGAGGTGTGTTGTGATGGTATTAGACGTCTGTAGCTCCTCATCTCTGGCTCACAGCTACCAGCATAACACACCATAGTCTGTACAGGTGCATTGTGGGTAATGTAGGATCCCGGGTTTTGACGTGAGAGAAGAATGTGAGCTTGTTACCTGCAGGCTGATGTTCCCGTAGCTGTTCTTCAGCATGGTGACGACGTCGCTGTGTGACAGACCGTCTACAGACTGACCGTTGATACTGACGATCCTGTCTCCCACCTACACACACACACACACACACACACACACACACACACACACACACACACGCACAGCTTCAGTGAGACCAGCACACACACATTCACATAAACACCTTCACACACACCTACACCTCTCTCTCTCTCTCTACCTTGAGTCGGTGCGTCTTGGCGGCGACGCCGTTGGCCTGAATCATGGCGATGAAGATGGGGATGTCCCCCAGCGGGCTGCCCTTCCCCCCCGCTATACTCACCCCGAGAGAGTCACTCACACCCTGGGAGACCAAGAGACAGACCGACACATGACCAAAGGAATGATTTATGATTAAAAGTTAAAGAGAATATGAGACGCAGGACAAGAAGAAGTCCTGCAAGAAAATGTTCTGCTTTGTTTTTGTGAAGTTTAATTGATGTTTTCTGCATACAAACTGAAAAAAGTATCATAAGGCAATTAATATATATAAGAGGCTGCATACAGAATCATTATGTTGTGTCAAAATATAAAAATGTTTACATGTTATATGTTTATTATGTTTTTTATTATCTCCTTCAGGTGTGCTTTCAGTGGCAGTGATGTCATCCTTGCATCTACATCACTGAGTGATTCAGGTCTGTAAGGTTCTGGGTTTTCAGCATCAAATCAAACATAACGACGTTGTTTCTGGTAAACGCTGAGTAAATATTGCAGCTCTAGTTAAAGCTTCTAACCAGGCAGGCAGTGAGCCTGGTTTTAAAAGCCTTCAGCCAATCCACCATCAGGATGCTTCAAACCACAGCGGAGCCAAATGAAGCCGCTCGTTTGATTCGAGGCGCTAAACGGAGCCATCTGGAGCTCCCAGATTAGCATCAGAGGAGCTGGAGATGGAAAGATGGAGCCAGGCTTTGTTTCAAAGGCTGTTTAGTAGAGGAAGCTCTCACTGCTAAACCTGAAGACACATTTAAAGAAGGTTCACAGTTCTGCCAGAGTGTTAAACCAGCAGTTTCTAATCATTCAAGTGGATATCTGACACATTTACAGTCTTTTTAGCATCTCCTCTTTGTGTTTCCCTGTTGAGCTGCAGGTGGAAGTATAGAAACAAAAAGAGGGACTTTGCCACTAAAAAGACTAAAAAAAAGACTGTTTCATTGTTTATTTGGGCTCCTGACTGTTGGTTTAAGACACTTTAAAAACTGTGAACTCGTCCTTTAACTTTTCCTCCTGCAGGAGTTCAGAGTCTGAAGTCTTTACGTATTATTTCTTTCTCTCTATATTAACTTTACTGATGCTGACAACACCAAGTACAGAGGTCAGAGGTCAGAGAACCTGCAGACGTCATCAAGTTAGAGGGCAGGTGTGTGTGTGTGTGTGTGTGTGTGTGTGGACTTTACCCTGGTGATCTCCACTGTTCGGATGCCAGCGTCTGTTCCTGCAAAACACACAAAACCATTAAAACACCAGGAAGTTTCATCCTGTTGCAACATGATTGAATCAATAATCAATAAATATAAATATTAGTTATTATCACCTGATGATAGTTTGTGATGTCAAGAAAAGAAAAGCAACGACAAGCTTTTTTAAAGGAGGTTTTGTTTGTACCTGTGCTGTCAGCAGGGGAGGAAGTGATGTCACTGGGCGGCTTCATGTTGTTGTTGAGGAGCAGGGGGCCGGTGGAGGTGGAGGTGGAGGTCGGGGGGTCAGAGGTCACAGCGTCAGCTGAGGTCGGGGTCTGTGTGAGGGGCGGAGCCACAACACCTGCGCTGTTCCCACTGACATGACTCATCTGACAGAGAGAGTTCACATCCAGTCACATGTTTATGTTTCATATATTTTACATTTTATTTGTTTCTGTTGAATCTTAAAAGCTCCTGCTGCAATGAGCAACACCTCCTGTCATTTAGAGCGACGTCCTCGTATTTTAAACCGGATCTCTGAGGTTTTTCTTTCTACTATAAAAATAGTTTTACTAATCTGACAGATGGAAACAAGCAAACAGCAACATGTTGGCCTGTTTGAAAGTACTGATGCACACAACCAGACATGTAAATCAGGCAAAAACAGATAAAAACATGTAAATAATTCCAGTTTAATAACAGTTTTATATTCTAGTATTGATTTTATTAACAGCTCTCATAGTTAAAGATCTAAAATGTAATGAAGCTCATATTAAAAAGTTACTTCCTGTCTCTCATATAAAGTGTGAGTGTGAGAGATAATCCAGTTACTCAGCTGGACACACAAACTGAATTCACACCGCACACACCTGGCTTCCCTGTGAGTTGTGTCTGGATGAGATCCAGGAAGCAGCTTTGAGTCGGCCGAACTCCAACAAGACTGGACCCCGAGCACACTGCAGGACACACACACACACACACACATATGCACACACACACACACACATTAAAAACTCCTCATTTATCTTCTACTGGTCCTTTATGCAGCTCCTCAGTTCAGCCTCTGTCTGAAACAGGCCGTTTTAGCTCCTGTCTCTTTAAGGCCCCGCCTCCTGATGAGCCTGCTCTGTTCTGATTGGTCCGTTTCAGAACTGAACCAATTGAATTGGCTCCAGCAATACAAACATTCATATACTGCCATCTACTGGTTCTGTCTGAATACAATAAACCTGCTGTTGGAAATCTCAGCATCTTGTTTGACTGTAATTCCAACTTTAAGCTGCACATTATAAAAAACGAACATCACCACAATTCAACCTACAGAAACCATTTTATATGTGTTTATATTTTTATGTCATCCTGCCTGGTTTACTGAAACGGTCTTTCTGCAGAGCGTCTACAGACCTTCAGTATGGCGGCGACGGCTTCCTGGGAGGCGTGTCTCGTGTTGTCTCCGTTGACAGACAGGATCTGATCTCCCTGCATCAGACGACCGTCCAGCTCAGCGGCGCCTCCTCTGACCACCTCAGAGATAAACACCCCACTGCCACTCCTTCACACACACACACACACACACACACACACACACACACACACACAGGTTTATCATTATATAACATCAGTGTTGGAAAGTAACCTTTTTGTCTTTTGACGTCTTACAAAAAGCAGTGTGTAGTCGGGGTCACATTTCACATGTCTATGAGTTGTTAACAGCTCCACCAAATAGTGATTTTTCCCTCTAAACTTCTCAAATGCTTTCATTTCAATAAATGATCCAATATTTCAGCAAAAATCAAAGATTAGAGAAAAAAGTCTGAAAACTGAAAACAGATTTGTGTATCAGAACTTTGTTTTTTCTTCTTTCCTCTCCCATTAATCATCTCACGACCCCTCAGATTTATCTGCTGACTCTTCGGAGGGCCCCGACCCCTAAGTTGGGAACCAGTGGACTAAACTAGCTAACTGTATATAAAGTAGTGTAAACTAGCTCCACCTCCAGCAGCTACAACAGTAACATGCACACAGCAGCTTCACTCCTGAATCCTGCAGCTTGTTTCCACTCAGATCCAGCTCTCTCAGATGGGAGGGGTTGGACTTCAGAGCTGAGGCCAGAGAAGCACAGCTGATCTCTGACAAACTGCAGTCACCAAATGTCAATAAAGAATAAATTATGGAGATAAAATGTAATTTAAAGCCTTTCCCTAAAATGAGCACAGTGACTCTGCCTCCAGCAGCTACAACAGTAACATGCTGCTCTAACACTGATGCTTCACAGCTGTGTGTGTTAAGGCAGACCTCTTCCCGACGATGCTGAGCCCGAGCCCTCTGCCGCTCTTCTTCTGCAGCTCCACCTTAAACAGGTCCAGGTTCTCCTCGTCTCTGTACTGAGCCTCGTCCCTCAGCACCGTAAGACGGACCTTCGCCGGCGTCTGTCGCAGGGCGGCGATGGCCTCCTCGTGGGACGCCCCACGGAGGTCCACGCCGTTCACCTGCACACACAAGCATCAGCATCAGCAGCAGCATCACAGTGTTTGTCCAGCAGAGGGAGACACATGTACAGTTATCAGCCTGTCATGACTGATTTTAATCTTTTCTTGTTTTTACTTTTAGTTATGAGATTTTGTCACTTTTTTTTTCTTTTTAATCTTTATATTTGTCTTGTTTTGATTTTTCTTATTTTGTGGATCAATGTCATTTTAAATTGTTTGGAAGACCAGGAACCACTTTGTGAAAGCTCAATCAATCAATCAATCAATCAAACTTTATTTATAAAGCACCTTTTATACATTGAATCTGAGTGTTTTACAAACACACAGGATGATAAATATGGAGACTAATGGAGACAAACATAAAGGAAAAATGTAAGTAAAATAATTAATAGCAGATAATATAGATTAGAAAGAATAAGACTTAATGAAACCTACTTTTTAAAGAAGTAAGTGAAGAAGTACGGAGGTTCGCAGTGAGATTTTTCTTTTTTGTTCCTTCCTATAATATGTTTTGCCTTCTCTTGCAATACTTCTGATAATCCTTCTGAGCCACACGAGTCTATTTCCACTCAGCCGCTCCCAACGCGACGCCCCACTGTGGATCAGCTCATTGAATTTTACTTTGAACTGAGCATTAAGTATGCTGATATAGTGCCACTGCTCAATAGGCCTGATGATGTAATTAGTGAAAGTAAACTTAATTAATTTAATTCATTAATTCTCTCCAGGAGAAAGCGGCGCGTTAATCTGCAGGACGCTGTCGGTTTCATTCATGACCAGTTAATGTCCTCAGGACGACTGCGGGGATACAGATGTTTTCTAAATGTCTGCTTGATTATGAAAGAGATGGAAAATTACTTCTCAATGGGACCATTTCATCTGGTAAACTGACGTCTGCTGCTCCAATACAATAAAACAACAAATAAAAACTGATGGAGATGTAAACAAAGAATAAAGAATAACAACTCAAAACAGAAAAGTTCTATATTAGACTATATTTTCAACAGATTTCTTAATAAAACCGCTGGTTTACAGGTGGACTGCAGTGATGGAGGCTTGTTTTTTTAGCCTCAACTATTCAGTCAGTTGGACCAAAGTCACAGAAACTACAGCGTTAGCAGCTGTAGTAATAACAGTATTAATAGTTGTTGTTAAAGTGTAAACAGTAAAGCCTTCGGTACCTCCAGTATCTGATCTCCTGCCCACAGCCGTCCGTCTCTGGCTGCAGCTCCTTCTTCGTAAACCTCATGGATCACGATGGCGTCCTGGAGGAGACACAGAGTTTCCATCCAAATGTGGCTCAAATTTTTAACTCAATTTCTCAAAAATCAAAGTTCAAACGATGGAAAACATGATGGAAATATGACGTTTCATGTTAGAGTCCTATCATCATCATCATCGCTCCACACAGATCTGATGTTTTCAGCTCTTCAGTCACATGATTCATGACGTCATCATTTATTCACTCAGTCTGTTTGCATCTGATTTTTATCCACAGCTGCTGTTACACCTTTTTCTGGTGTTTCCATTCAAGGTTTTTTTTTCTGATGCAGAATTGTAAAATATGCATTAAAAACAGTGAATGGAAACACATTTATAGAGAAATGATTCAGGTTATCTCAGCTCTTCCAGCTGCAGGTTTCTGCTGATGTTGAGACAAAAAGCTGCTGACGAAGCTCAAAGAGACACAGTTCACACCTGCTGCCTCATAACTACCCTGATAAAAAGATAAAAAGGTATTTCTGAAGACAAATGTTTGAATGTTTTGGGTTTTTTTTGGATTTGTTTTAGTTGTCTGAAAGTAATAAATATGTGGTAATAATAATCAATACGCACAATTTAAAGACAATTCACGGCAGCTTTATTCATCATAATAAGATGATTCTGTAAGTCTAATGTTGTCTTTTTGAATATGTGGCTTTATATATATTATTATTTGTCATGTGACCATCCTGGTTGTTGTTGCATTTTATAAGCACGACACTCAAATACGCAAATCAATCACTCAGTCAGCCAATCGATCAGTCATCTCTGAGGATGTGTGTTACCAGCTGTGTGTCTCGTCCTCCCACTATACTGAGTCCCAGTCCTGATCGACCTTTACAGATCTCCAACACCGTGTCCTGACCGGGAACCACCGCGCAGCACGACGGGTCTGCAGAAGAAGAAGAAGAGTTCAAATCAGACTAATGAAGGATCATCAGGTTATAGAGACTTTAATAATAATAATAATAACTTTATTTGTATTGCACACAAGTTACAAAGTGCTTTATAAAGACATGAAAACAAGCAAAATTACCAGATAAATGTTTTATAAAGTGAGGTATGAATTATTAAAAGACAAAAAAACTGATTCAAGAAGAAGAAATTTTAAATAAGAGTGTTTTAAGAGAGATTTTGTTCATCTGTTATTATCCACCAGCGACCATCAGTGAAGTCTGGACTCAGTAGAAGAACAGATCCTTAAAATATGAAGATGAACTGACTGTTTAATCCTTTGCTATTGATGCCCTTTGTGTTTATTGATCTGTTCTCTATCGATATTCATGGATAGACTGAAGGAGACTCTGTAGTTTGTATTTAAGTCCTGGTTTCTGTACTGAGTTCAGTTGCATTCAGTTCATTTTGCTCTGTCTGCACTTGAGCCTAAATAAAGAAGTTATTCCTTCCTTTTGCTCAGGTGGACCTGAATGAGTCCTGCCTTTGGGTCCACATGCTCCGCTCCATATAACAGATTTAAAAGAGGAAACAGAGCGAGTCTGATCTCCTCCGGCAGTTGTTGCTGACTCTGAAGGTTTGCTGTCCTTTTGGTTTTTAGCCTTGACTGAGGAATTACTAGCTAACAGATCTCTGCTGGAGGATCTCTCTGCATCCAGACTTGTAGGTCAATATGTCAAAGATGCTTTAAAAGAAATCAACAATTTTGAAATCAATTGTAAAGAGATGCAGGTAACTAGTGCAGGGATGCTAAAACAGGCATGATGTGAACTCTTATTGGATGTTATGAGTCGTCTTGCTGCAGCGTTCTGGTTTGTTTTGGCTCAGACAGGAACACAGCGAGTTACAGTAAACCGAATGTAATCTAAGCGTGGTTTCTGTTTCTGTCCTGATGCAAGAGGAAACAGAACCTACGTTGAGGGATAGAGTTTAACTGAAGAGAGTTTTAAACATCTGTTAGACAGGATTGTGTTGTTGGAGTCAAACAGGAAATGGATCTGAGAGTCATCAGCATAGATTTGGAAACGGGTGTGATATTTCTGAAAGGTTTGACCCAGAGGTAACATATAAATAGAAAATAATAAAGGGCCAAAGACTGAACCTTGAGTTGCTCCACAGGAGGAAATGGGAATATTATCTGTCTGTGTTTGTACCTCTGTTGGCGGTCGGCAGGTCGGGGCTGATAAGAGGAGGAGATGCTGCTGCGGTGTGTTTACTGGAGCTGCTGTAAGACCTGCAGGACTGCACACACACACACACACACACACACACACACACACACAGACGATCAGATCAGCGATCAATCAGCTCAGTGCAGCAGACAGATCAGATAAACATCAGAGAGAAAGAAAAATAACTGAAGGACACAAACTGATTGTTTAAAGCTTCGTCTGGATTTCAGACTTTAAATATGAACCAGTCTTTTATTTGTAATGAACGTTGTATTAAACACTTCAAGGTTTCATATTTTTCAAATGAACATTTTTATCTTTGCTGTTTTTTTATTTATTGTTTTGCTTTTTTCTGGCTGACTGAATTTCATCTCTCACTGTTATGAACGTCTACAGTCTCTCAACACGTTCATCACTGACGGGATTAAAGGCGTCTGTGAGAGCGTCCTGGAGAGGTTCTGATCTCTGACTGGAGATAAAGATGGAGGACGCGTCTCCACTTCCTGCCGCTATGCACAAGTGAAGCCGACACATCTCCTTGTCAGTCTGTGTAGTAGAGTCAAGCGGTGGGACACGCCCCCTCAGCTGTCCTGCTGTCTGACAGACGTCTGCGAATGGCTGTCACAGCTGTCAATCATGACGTCACATCCTGTTTTTATATCGTCAAATAACTAATTATAAACAGAAACAGAAAAACGAGCACTTGAACAAACATCAGCATGATAAGAACGACTTAAAATGACAGAAAACATCTTTGGGAAAAATTCATTTGATGTGTACTTTCAGCCATTCGCTAGCACGGAGGGGGCGGGACTTCTGACCTACACCGCCGCCAGCAACCAGATGTTCTGGCTTCACTTTTCGGGAGCTGTCATGACGTCCATATTAAATACAGTCGCTGTGGAAAACAGAGTCGGTCCAGAATCCTTCTCAGGTAGCAGCACTCACCGCAATCCTTTAATACTTCCTGTCCGGGGATTTCTCTCCTCTGAGTGCAGGAAAGAAGCAGGATCTTACTTACATGGCTGGTATTTAATTTCTGGGAAAGAGTCTCACAGGAACTTAACTCTATTTTTAATAAGTAAATAAAGTTGAGTCCAGGTTTGTGTCTGTGGAGTCTTTGAGGTGAAGGGATCTCTCAGTGTATGAAGCCCAGACCTCCGACTGTTACCAGCGTTATGGAGAAACCTTTAAAGTTTTGCCAGTGCAGCTCAGTCTTGAAGGGGAATGAGAGGTTTTTTTCTGATAAGCTGTGGGCATGTCTTCCCTCCCAGTATGCAGGGAGCATTGTACTGTGGCCTGGCGTCGTTTCCAGAGCTCCTGGGAACGCTTACAGCTCTCTCCGGGTTTTTTTTTTTACTCCTTTGTATTAGTTGTGTGCTCCCTGATCCTTGTAATGTCTCCAAGCTCAGAGAAATGTGTGTATGTGCCATGCTTTTCATTCCTTTTGCAATCTGTTATCTTTTTCTGCTGTTGTTTTTTTTTTATCACATTCTGTTCTTGAAAATTCAATGAAATATTGTCTTCAAAAGGAAAAGAAAGTGGCTGTTAATTTCTATCTGCATTTCAAAACACTCAAGGACACTTTACAGTAATAGAAACAAGCTAAACTTAAAAATAAAACAACAGCTGAGGATTAACAGGATGACTGTGGCCTGAAAGCCTGCCTGAGTAAACAGGGATGTTTTTAGGGCAGATGTAAGAGTCCAGGGAAGGAGCATTGCATATTTTGGAGGGGAGAGAGTTCCAGATGGTGGGGGCTGCAACGCTGTCTCCAGAAGTGTGACGGACAGCAGCCCTGAATCTGAAGACCGCAGGCTTCAGGAAGGTGGAGGAGGTCAGAAAGGTGCTGGGGTGCCAGGGAGTGGAGGGATTCGTAGGTGATGCGGTATTTCACAGGCAGAGAGAGTGGAGGTGATGTGCTGCCAGAGTTTTGGCCAATTAGATTTGAAAAAGTTGAAATAATGCAAAAAAGGGCAATATTTGTGATGCTGCTAAATTACTGAAACTTTTAAACAGCCGCTTGTGATTTGGACCAATCGTGGCGTTTGGTTTGGTGGGAACTGACGTCATCGCAGCGTTCAGGTGGAAGATGGACAAATCTCACCTGCCAACAAAAACGACGCCACAGACGAGCAAAACGATCCCAAATGTTTTGCACGAACAGTGGAGGGAAAGGGTTTTGTGCTCGCGGAAATCTTCACGGGACAGAAACTAATGTTCAGAAAATACATTAAAACTGAAATATAGTTGCTTCTGTGAGATGCAGGATGTTTTTATCTGAGCGATAACAGATTATTTAAATGCATTATTTTCGTTTGCTTGCAATTCTTCACAACTTCTGCAGTTTTACAGCAAAAACAGCAGAGAAGATACTGAACTGTGTTGCAATTTTTGAGAAAAGCTGCTGGAAAATTGAGTATTTTTGGTCACAATAATCAGAAAAAAAACTCCTGGAGGGACTGACTGAAGGATTTGTGCTTCATTTGGAAGAAACCTTGTTATAGTTTTAAAATTTGATGCATTTCCTTTGTTTCAGTCTGTTTTTCTCTACAGATCCATGTTGGTTTGAATGTGTCGATAAATAATAAATAAAATTGATTTTTTTTAGGCTCGGGTACATGTCGAAACAAAAACAGAGCTTCTGGTGAAAAGCAGGAATCATTAAAACAAAACAGAAAGTCGATGATGTTAAGTCACATTAGTTGTATGATGATCTAAATGTGTCGTTACCTGCTGCTCCGGCGGGACCCCGACAGCCCGAAGCTCATTTTCTGGAGACTCTGCACCTTTCAGCCTCTGCAACACACACACACACACACACACACACACACACACACACACACACACACACACACAGAGCAGACTGGGTCAAGGGGAAACGTTCGTGATGTCCTGATTCAGTCAGCAGAAGCAGGTTTCTGGGATATTTGGAACAAAACACTCTGAGGACTAATTTATCACCAGCTGACAGAACAAGAGAGAGACTGATTTAAACTTTCAAACTGACTGATGATTCCTATATAATAATAATAATAATAATGATAATAATGATAATAATGATCTTTATTTCTGCAGAGACTTTAAAACCTGAGTTACAAGCTGCTTCATAAAATACAGGTGCAAGATAACAAACACAGGAAACAACTAAACATTTAAAGAACTTCATACAGAGAAAATGTAATAAAAACAAAGACATAACCTCCAACTAACAATACAAACAGAACAAATGACAACAACTATAGCTTGAATATGATAGCCTCAACATGTAGCCTGTATGTGAAGAAAAAGTCTGACTGTCCTATAACAACAGGTATTTTTTTACATTCATAAGTGAATTTTGTGCTTCTGAGACATGAGCCGGTCCAGCGTGTAGACTAGTGGAGCGACATCGTGAGTATCTAAGCCGGGATTCACAATACATTACCTCCTTGTTACAGCAGTTTAAAAGGCAGCAAGAGCTACAGAAACAACCCTGATGTGTTAACCGTCTGTCTTAAAACATACTTAACTGAAGTGTCTCTAGTTTTTTAAATGTTCTGTATTAATAAAGTTTATGAATGAGTTCAGTACCTTCCTGGAGGTGTCGGTGTCTCTCAGACTCTTGGGGGCGATGTTGCTGTTGCTGCTTCTGTTTCTGTTGTTCTGTTCAGCTTCATCGCTCATCTCATCCTGTTCAACAGACCACAGATCAGCAGAGGAAGAAGAGCTCAGGTCCTTTACTAAATACCAGAACAACCATGTAAAAATGTAAAAGTCCTGCATGAAAAATCCTCCTTCAGTAAAAGTACATAAGTATTATGAGCTTGATATAGTATATAGTATAGTATGATATAGTAAGTATTGCAGTAAAAGTAGTGGTTTGGTCCCACTGACTGATATATTATTATATATGACATCATTAGATTATTAATAGTGAAGCATCAGTGTTAGAGCAGCATGTTACTGTTGTAGCTGCTGGAGGTGGAGCTAGTTTCTGCTAGTTTCTGCTAGTTTCTAGTTTAGATCCACAATAACACAATGACAAAGTCACTCTGCTCATTTTAGGGAAAAAGCTCATTGATGAGGACATAGTTGGACGATAAATTACATTTTATCTGCATATTTTATTCTTTATTGACATTTGGTGACTGCAGTTTGTCAGAGATCAGCTGTGCTTCTCTGGCCTCAGCTCTGAAGTCCAACCCCTCCCATCTGAGAGAGCTGGATCTGAGTGGAAACAAGCTGCAGGATTCAGGAGTGAAGCTGCTGTGTGCATGTTACTGTTGTAACTGCTGGAGGTGGAGCTAGTTTACACTACTTTATATACAGTTAGCTAGTTTAGTCCACTGGTTCCCAACCTAGGGGTCGGGGCCCCTCCAAAGGGTCAGCAGATAAATCTGAGGGGTCATGAGATGATTAATGGGAGAGGAAAGAAGAAAAAACAAAGTTCTGATACACAAATCTGTTTTCAGTTTCTGGACTTTTTCTCTAATCTTTGATTTTTGCTGAAATATTGGATCATTTGAACATTTATTGAAATGAAAGCATGTGAGAAGTTTAGAGGGAAAAATCACTATTTGGTGGAGCTGTTAACAACTCATAGACATGTGAAATGTGACCCCGACTACACACTGCTTTTTGTAAGACGTCAAAAGACAAAAAGGTTGGAAACCACTGGTTTCATCTTTAACAATGTGTTGTATTTTAAAAGCTTGTTATATTATCCATTGTGTCAAATCTTCATGTGAAAAGTAACTAAAGCTGTCAAATAAATGTAGTGGAGTAGAAAGTACAATATTTCCCTCTGAATCACATGGAAATACTCAAGTAATCCTTACTTTCCACCACTTTATTCTACTATCACCACATCATCTAACAAATGTGAGAGAACATCATAAAATAATTCAAATGAACTGAACTTTAGAGTTTAATCATCTAAAGTGCTTTTAAAAAATATAATTTAATTCATGGTGATTAATCCTGGCAGGAAATTATTTGAAACTGACGGTAAAACCAGCGAGGTAACAGCAGGTTGAGACTGACCGGCGTGTCTGAGGACGGGTGGAGCGTCAGACTGTCGGGAGGACGAGGTCCGTCTGTGGGGGCGGAGACGGCGAGCGGCGCTGCAGACACAGACTGACACACACCATACAAAAGGTCAGACGACAGAGACGGCGTCTCTCTGTGTTTTATTCAGACCGGATGTAAACTTGACATTTGATTTCTCTCATTTTAAAATGTAAAACCGACAGTAAATGTTCTCATGTGTCTCTCATGATGTTGGGACGTTTAGTTGCAGGCTGGAAGATAAAAAGTAACTATAACACTTTAATGTCATTTGCAGGAATTTGACTTTATTTTTAGGATATTTTACAGAGAGATGCAGGAATTGGTTTAGTAGTACAGGCTCATTATACAGTTAATTTACAAAAAAGCTTAATAAATTAGGCTCTTGATAATTTTTTAACTTTCAATATAATTTCCTGAAAGTAGCAGCTGTGTAACTATTAATTTCTTTAAGAGGTTGATGGGAAAAGTGCTCATTATAGAGTATTTAAATAAACAGCCTAACATGCTAATGTGTAGCTGCTGGTATTGAGAATATTTTCTGTCAGTTTAAAGAGTTGAGAGTCTAATTTAATAAGAGTTTTTAGAAATTATCAATATGAACCCAAATATAACGAATCAGCATTTGACAACTGAACCATCTTCACACTGTTTTCAGTTTTTTTCATGTAATTTGTACCAAACCTGCGTCACATTATCTGTAAAAACAAACTGTTAAATACCTGCTGATACGTCCGGGGAGCACCTGAGAAATAAAGTGCTGCTGAAAGAAGTGAAGAAAGTGTGAAGTTGGTTTAGTTTATGAGTCTCTACTCGTTATATTTGGGTTGTTAATTAGCAGCGAATCAGCAGGCACAGATGTTCCCTCCTCTGAAGACTCTCCTCTGGGTAATGATGATGCTGGCAGGCACTGATCAGTTTACTATTAATTTAAATAGTTATATTTGTTCAAAATATCATGCAGATGATGCTGATTTTCATCTTAAATATTTAAGTTTATTCTTAAAGATTATTACTAATGTTATATAACTTATACTAATACATTTCAGTTCTGTTATTGGAGGCGTCCACATACTTTTGGCAACATGGTGAACTTGTGTGTGAATGTGTTTTTACCTCCGGACTGACGGGGCTGAGGGCGGGAGGAGGCGGCGGGGTCGGGAAGGGAGGAACCGCCATCTGGTTTATAGCATCTTCATTTCTACAGACAGAACAGACACACAGAGGATCCCAAATGAAACTATTATTACTCATATTTATCTATAACATCGTCCAAATAAACTAATTTCATTTCACACAAAAATTAATGAAACGAGACAGAAAGAAAACAAGACAGACGGAGCTTCAATTAATGATTTAATACATTTTTTTCCTGCAACAAACAGAATTAAAACTTCATATTTTTAAGGACATCCTGTGAATAATAAAAGAGCCGTTATGCCACAAAGCTACAGACGATGATGATGATGATGAGACATCCAGACTGCTGCTAGCGTTAGCGTTAGCAGACACTGATCTCAGGTCAGAGACAGCGACCTGCAGTCACCTCCGTCCTGCACACTGCAGCAATTAGTTGATTAATCTATTAGCTGCCAACTATTACACTGATCTGCAGCTGTTTTAGTGATCAATTAATCATTATGAGTGTTTTTAAGCAGAAAACGAAGGAGAACAACGTGGAAAACATGATGGAAATATGACATTTCATGTATTGTTTACAGTCTGCTTTTCATCCACACTTTTTCTCTTTTACTGTTTTCTGTGTTTCCACTCAGGTTTTTTATGTATAAATCAAAAAAATGCAAATAAACACAAGTGGAAGGAAACAAACCTGCAGACAGAAACAGAAACAGAGAGATTTGTTTTGGCTGCAACATGAAAAACAGCAAAGAAGAAACAAAAAAAAGACATTTTAATCTCCTCAGATGATGGAGTTTATTATTAAAGCAGCAAAGCTTCACCACCTGAGCCCTCACACACACACACACACACACACACACACACACACACACTGCATCCTAAACACAGAACACACGTCAGCTCGGTGTTTCATTATCCTCGGCGTGCCGGTGAGACGGAGCAGCAGCAGCACTGCAGTACAGCTGCAGGAACACAGTGAGGCTGCTGCATTGCTGCTGCAGCCTCACTGTGTTCCTGCAGGCGTCAACACACTAATGAATGTGATCTAATTATCTAATTTAATGGATCGTCTGCAGCGTTTCATGCTGTCAGTGACGATCATGTGTTGTGTGTGTAACTGAAGCCTGATGTATTTTTCCTCTGAGCCTCTTCTGTCTATAAAAACTATAAAAACATGTGAGACACTGTGATGTCACTTCCACTGATCTCAACATCAACAGAAACCTTCTCAAACGTTCACATGGAGGATATTTCTGCTGTCGGCAAGGAAGCATGATTCATCAATTAAAGGTGAACACAAAGTCTGGCTGTAAGAAGAGCAGGTGATTCATCATCAGAGAGTCCTGCGTTAAAAAAACCACACGCTGTATATAAAGGCGGGCGTAGCGAGGTGTGATGTCACCTGCTGGTTTCACTGGAGTTCGGTTTGAAGACCAGAGTTGAACATTTTATGTTATTTTTTGGAAGCATGTACTGTTTGGAACAGTAGAAGACGACTCTACATTGAATTATCAGCTGTGTATCACAAATCTTTTCATTTTAACAGCTGAACTTCCTGGTTTGATTCGATTTTTCCTCCAAAGGTTGTAAAAACTATAAATATTGTTATTATATTGCGTTTAAATCGGTTTAAAGTCTCTGAGTGAGCTGTTGCTGCCTCCGGTTTGTTTTTACATCTCAGTAAAGTTGTCACGGCGACGGTTGAATAAAGCGTTCATGATATAAAGTAATCCACCAGTATGTGTGATGATGATGATGATGATGATGATGATGTACGGCTATGAAAACATGTGACATGTGTAACTGTGTGTTTAAAGTGTGTCAAATGTGTTCCTGCATGTTTGTGATTGGCCAGCACAGCTTCCTGTCAGATGACATCATGTTGCATTGCAGCAAAAGTTGAGTGTGGTTGAGTTTCTTTGCTGTTGCTCCCTGCGGTGCCCCCCCCCCCCCTCCACCCCCCCACTGTGTCAACACACCGCCTCCGTTCAGATGACTGAGAGGCTGCTGATGTCAGTCTGAATGAGGACGATTCATTAAACCGTATCGACAAGCTGTTTATATCTGTTACAGGAAATGAAAGAGAGCAGAACTTTTAAATCATTCAACTTGTCTCACTCACTCGTTCATCTCTCAGCAGTGAATCAGCCCAGTGAATGAACGACCTGCTACGCGTCTCCTCTCTCACTAAAAGCTCCTGATGGGAACGTTTCAGCGGTCTGAACAGCAGCCAGACGACTCCGCCGGGCCTCGCTCAGGAGGGATTGTGGGAGAAATTATAACGACGACTTAGACAACAATAGCAACGAGCAGAAAACCAACAACACATCCCTGAAGTGTTGTGACGGACAGAAGAGGAGGAGGAGGAGGAGGAGGAGGCGCTGAGGGAGCGATACCTGCAGTCTGAGGACATCTGTTACATGACGACATGTGGTACGAACGAACCATCAGGACACTTCAAAACCGCCGCGGAGCCGACTGAAGCCGCTCGTTTGATTTGAAGCACCAAATAGAGCCATCTGGAGCTCCCAGATTAGCATCAGATGAGCTGGAGATGAAAAGATGGAGGAAAGGCTTTGTGTCAAAGCTCTCACTGCTAAACCTGAAGGCACATTTAAAGGACCAGTCCCCAGTGTTCCCAGTGCTCCCAGTGTAGTAAACCAGCAGTCAGGTGTCCGTATGAGCAGTGAAAGAGGTTTTCCTGGCTGTAATCATTCCTGGATATTAAAAGATCTCCTTCAAATGTGCTTTCAGTGGAAGTGATGGAGGTTAAAATCCACAGTGTGAGGGCATCTACCTCGCTCAGGTGAAGGCCTGAAGCAGGGTGTGATTCCAGCCAGCTGCAGATAAATGCAGAGATAAGTTCAGCCACTTTCACTCAATGACCGATGTGTTGAAACTGTGCAGACTTTTAAGTATCTTGGCACACTGCTGGACTTTAACTTGAGCTTCTCTGATAACACAGAGTGTGTTTTAAGTCTTCTCAGACGACTGAGCCGTCTCCCAGCTCCCAGTTGTGTCAATGGCAGTCAAATAGTTGGTGAGCCCCAAAAACAGCTGAAGAACATTCATGCTGACAGACTTAGAGAGAAAACCAGAAGAACAGTGGCAGGGAAGCGTTACAGGATTCCTCTGGATACAGCTGGTTTTAAAAAGTCTCATCAATCTTCTTAAAGTGAGCAATCATTCAGATAATATGAATCATGATTTATTTTTATCTGCATTGTTTCTGATATTTTATCCTGAATTTTAAAACACTTGAAACGTACACATATGTTACGGAGCTGCTGTCATGTGACATGTTTATGTCTCAGTGAGCAGAAAGAAAATGTTCCAGTCTGGTGGACAATAAAGATTTATTCTATTCTATTCTATTCTATTCTATTCTATTCTATTCTGTAGACATTTAAAGTGTGAGTGAAGCTTCTGTTCAGCTTCAGCAGTTCTGACACATTTAACAAGCAGACCTGGGTTTAGTTATTATTCCTGTTAGAGTTCAAAGTTAAAAAAAAAAGATGCTGATAAACAACAGTTGATTCTACATTAACATTTTAATATCCATTATTATAGTTTGATATTAAGATAAAACTATTAATTAATTGAAAGATTAATCGTGATTACAGCATACACAGCAGATTGTGTGATATATATATCTATATTTTATTCTTTAGTATTGTATATTTTTAATTTTTTTCCCTTATATTTCATTTTATAATTTATTTTGTTAGTTTTTTTCTTTTCTTTGAACATGTTCAGAAAAAAAAGTCAATTTTTGTTTAATTGATTAACGGCTCTATTTATTTTGTATTTGCAAATGTAAACAATCATTAATTAATCATAATAAACATCGATATCGTCCCTCAGCTCTGCGTCTTCCTGGGCTGTGACATGTGACTTTAATAACCATGAACGATGTGAAGCGTCTGTTTCTGCTGGATGTTCATCGCTAACACGGACGAAGCCGACTGAGCGTGAACGGTCGGTGTTATCGTGGCTGTGTGTCTGATTTGTTTTGGATAGAGGGGTCGTCTTATGTTTTCAATGTTTGTGTTCATGTCCTTTGAATGTTTGTATTATAAGATTGTGATTTATTTTTGATATTAAAATATAAAAAACGAAGCCAACTTTTACTGTTATTACAGTTCAGTTCTCTTGTTTCTAACAGCAGCACACTTTTCATCCTCAGAACTTCTCTTAAAGGGACGGCGCTCCAACAAGTAGTCATGTGACGTCTGGAATACTAACAGAAGTGAAATGATGTGAAAAATGACAAACATCTTTCTGCCAGTAACGTCTGATGACCGCAGTGTTTTACTGTCAGACAGCAGGAGGCGTTCAGGGTCACTGGATACAAAGGGAAATGTCAGCTCTTTAAGAAATGATGTGTCGCCTGTTCAGCGTTCAGTGTGAGAGACGTCGACGGTCCAACCAAACGCTGAGAGCTCAGAAGCTGTTGAGTATTTCATAAAGACAGAAATGGTAAAGTTATTCGGTGGAGACGTTTCACTTAAATCATCTCTAATCACTGACACATTGTTCTGCATCTGTAGTCTGATCAGGAGGGAAATGAACACTATGAGAGAGAATTATTAAAGATTGTCCTCCATCCAAAGGCAGTCTGATTAATATTATTATTATTATTATGATCTACTGAAGAGTCTCTCAGTCTGATTAAACGTCCTCTGAGAAAGAATCGATGATTAGATGAAGATTCTTTCGTCTTTTTATCTGTTAACATCACATCTATTATTAAAAAAAGGCTTTAAAGAGCTCATTTAAAGATTAAAAGATGAGAAGAATCATCTGGAGCAGCTTCAGCGTCCTGCATGTGACAGAGTTTCTGGATGGATTTAACTTATTTATGTCTTATTGTTTGTTTTCTTTAGTAAGTTCTGCAGAGAGAAGTGAAAGACGGGAACAGGAAGGAGTCTCACTCATATATGACAAATATTTAACGTCCCTGTACCTCTTCCTCCTCTCATCTCCTCATCAAGATCAGCTAAACTAAAGATCCAAACGTTACAGAACAAACATGCAAAAAGAAAATTAAACTAAACGCAAAGTGCAAAAGTTATTTTTGCATCAGAATTTTAGTTCAGACATGAAAAAAGGTAAAAAAAAAAAAAAAAAAAAAAGGATGAAAATCGTTGCAGCAGATTCAGAGATATCGTCTTTTTTATTCCATAAAATCTGCAGCCTACATTACCCACAATGCAACTCGACAGACTGCTGCGTGTTATGCTACCTAACCTCACTTCTTTCTGACTCCACACCTTTTTATTACTTTTCGACGCTGTGACATCATCAGTGACGTCATCAGTGACATCTTGACCCTTGAAAACGAGGTGATAGATCTCCAGCGTTTTATCCCGACGATATAAATTTCCATCATCAGTCATCAAAAAGCTTTAAAGTACTTTTTACAGCTGAGTCTCTTTTTCACTTCCATGAAGCAGCCGGACAGTAAATCTCTACAGCAGAGGTCGAGTTAACCTCACTGTTTAAGTTCCTACTATACTTCAGGAACACTGGATCCTACATTTCCCATAATGCACCTGGATAGTGTCTTTAAATCTCCTCCAGATCTAAACTGTGTTTCCAATCAAATGTTTTATTCACATTTTCAAATTGTGCTTTTAAAAAACTGAGAAGAAACAACAGAAATATGAAAAAGGTATAAATATTTTATGAGGTGGAACAGCAGCTGTGGATAAAAATCTAATGATGACGTCATGAATCATGTGACTTAAACGTCACTGCAGATCTGTGTGGAGTAATGACGATGATGATGATGATGAGACTGTAACCTTCCTCACATTAATAACATGAAACTAACAGAAACATCATGTTTTCCATCGTTTGAGCTTCGACTGTGGATCTTTTCACGATGTCGTCTTGTTGTTTCTTCTTCTTCTGCAACAATTTAACGGCACCGACTGGAGAATTAGCGCCTCCTGCTGTTTATCTGCTGATATTCACTCTACAGCAGCGGCAGATGGAAACATTTTCTCTGTAACTTCAGTTATATTTGATCTACATTCGGATGGAAGCCCTTTAAACAGCATCACTGCTGTTCTCACAGGCTGAGGAGGAGCGACCCTTTAATTTAATTAACCAACACAAAACTAAATTAAATCCTTTGTCTTTCCGTCGTCCCTCCGTCCGTCCGTCCCTCCTCTCTCCTCATGAGGAGTCGCCGTCTGCCCAGTAACTGACCCGTTCCCAATTACTGTTAATGTGTTTTTCTCTCCTCTGTGAAGGTGACGCCGGCAGGAAACTGGATTTATAGGTTAGTGCGTTACTTCCTGCTTCAGTCATGCAGGACAGACTCATCGTCTCATCATCGTCCGCCTGAGCAGGTGTTTCACTCAACATTCACCAACGTTCACTACTAACACAATATGACTGTTTATGACAGAATAAAACATCCTGATGATTTAGTTCAGTTTTAATTTCATAAACGACAAACTTTCTTTTTTTTTCACGACAAAAATGAGACTAAAACAGAATAATAACAGAATTTTTTATCCACTGATATGAATTATATATAAATGATGACTGGTTAATGATTTATTAATGTTTTTTTTTATTGCCAACGTACTACAGAAGCGTCTTGCTGCCACACTAGAAAACTATTAAAAATCAGTTTCTCGTTATAACAAGAAAAGTTCCTTATTGATGTCGGACACATGTGGATGTGTCACGGCTCGTTTACATGATTGGATTAAGGCACAGGGAGATTCTCTTATCATTGAACAGTGGATGGTTTAGTGATCAGTATGCACACACTAAGAGGGATTTTAAAAGGCATGGGGACGTACCGAAGGAAAAATCACTCTGACCCTTTAGAGGTAGCGGCATATCTTATTGATCAGCTGGAGGAACATGGAGGACTCTGTGGATACAAAGCTGCACCATCTAAACTGTACTGTGTCCTCTGGTACTCTGTGTTTGAAGCCATGATGCCTGTTGGTCCACAGAGACCTGGTCTGAATGTGAAACCTGTCTCGTTATAACAGGAAACTGATTTTTAAAAAAAAAATTTCTAGTGTGGCAGCAAGATGACTCCGTACCAACGAGTGAACGAGCGGTAATGTAACTTAAAAAATTGTCTGTATCAGATCTTTACGTGGACAAATTTCCTGCAAAAATCCAACAGAAGTGAAGTTTTTACTCGCTGCAGAGTGCGTCGCCTCTCTCCTCAACAAATTACCGACAACACAATAAAGAAAACACAGAGCAGATATTAGCTCTGCAGCTAACGAGACAGCTAGCTGCTTCCATCAGCCGCTTCAGTAAACACTGTTGGTAAAATAAAAATTGCTGTTTGCAGGTCGGGTCACGTTCTGGTGGTTAATTAATAAATATTTGTGTGAGTTGGATGCTGCTGATCGACTCTGCTCTCATTTAAAAAGGTAAATCTTTAAATTTTACAACCATAAAGTCAGAACAGGAAAGTGTCTGAGGTTAAAAAAAGGTTGTCGGCCATGTTGCTGCAGAGTAGACGTGGATATATGAACAGACAGATGATGAACCATTAGAGTTTATATGATGCTTTTCTCTCTGACCTTTTAAAGGAATGAATAAAACCTTCTTCCAGATCATATTTCAGACGAGTGTTGTGATATCTGTTTGTCTTTATTTGTTTCCATCTTTAGCTCAGTGATTATTTGATCTTTGGGACCAGTGTTCCCTCACAGACGTCACGCCAGCGGGGTGACAGTTAATGTTTCTGTTGCCATGGTGAAGCACTCAGAGGCTCCCGCCCCAGCCGACATCCCATTGCTCATTGCCGTGGCGACCTTTACTCCAGAGATAAATCATTCAGCGGCGGCCCGCGGACACGACTTTAACGAGATTTTGTCACCCGGCTGAACACGGTGTCCTTCTGCTCCGACACGCTGGCCGGGATTCAATCAGAGCCGCCGCGAGGAGACGGAACACCGCGGCGCCCTCACGAGAGGAGAAAATTGTCTGGTGAACTCTGACCAAACACGAGCGTCCCTGCAGACACACACACACACACACGCAGAACGGGATCATGGGAAGAACCACATGAACAGATCAAATCAGACGACCGGCCTCCACCTCCACCTGAGAGGCAGGACGAGTCCTCCTGAGTCCCTCACAGCCCAACAAACAACAACATGCAGGGTCTTATCTTCCTCTTTCTTATGTAGTGAATCCATCTGCTGCTGTTTTATTTCATTTTTGCAACTTCTATTCTTATTTATTAACATACAGAACATAAGTTTTAGTGACTGGATGTTTAGATTCAAACACCATCAGGAGGCGTCTGATCAGCATCTTCAGCCTCTGATCTCACCATCATGGAGTCAGTGTGGGATTAACATGAGGAGACAGAAGCAGGAAGAACACTGAGGAGAACTGCCGCTGCTTTAACAGCAGATATCGATCTGCTGAAGGCTTCTGCTGTTTATGAAACTGTGGATGAAGTTAACTGATCGATAAAAAGCATTCAGGAGACTGTCTTCACTTTACTTTTACTGCCTCAAACTTTTACACAGCACTGCACATGTATATATATTTATTTATCTACATCAATAGTACATGATCAAGATCCTGCTGGGAGCTAGGATCCAGACTGACAGACTGGTGACGGCGAACCAACCGGACAAACAACAGAAGAAGTAGAAGGCAGCGGTGACAGACGTAGCGATCCCAAACGACAGCGACATCAGGAAGAAGGAACACGAGAAGATCGAACAATACCAAGAGGAGCTGGAGAAGATGTGGGGACAGTGGTAACTGGGAGCACTGGGGGGGGCTGTGACCCACAAACTGGGAGAGCGGTTCCAGCAGATTCACAACATCTGAGGTCCAGAGGAGCGCAGTCCGAGGAACAGCTACGATACTGAACTCTCAAACTCCAGCAGGCTGCTGGTAAAGGACTAGAGCTGGAGGAAGACACACCAGTATCCCCCCATGGGAGGGGAGGGGAGGGGGGTGAGAGGGAGACTTTATATATATATAAATATAATAGAAAGTCTTCCTGAGATACTATTAGTTCAAAGAAAAGAGTCTTCATGCTTGCTAAAGTGAAATTCTTCCACCTGTTGTTTTGGCTGAACAGCCATCAAAAGTGTTCTAAGACGCATCAAACTGCCTTCACGCCCTGACGCCGACCTAGTTTTGATTTTGAAGCATCAAATAAGGACACTGAGAACAAAGCTGCTTTTTCTGCAGCCACATGAATTTTAAAAACACGTTACATCAGCTTCAGAGACTCCTGCAGACTCACTAGAAACACACTGGAGGAAACATGCTAGCCTAACAGTACGGTAAATGGACTGTTACTGCTCACTGACGTCTTCAGTTTGACACCATCTGGTTAAAACAAAGTCAGTTGATTCTGAGATATTTTCCTCCTTCATGTTTCACATCTTCAGTCACGTTGTCGCGGTAACCAAACAGCTGGAGGGCGTCAGATGTCGACCCGGTTCGGGACCAGAACTCAAAGCCGTCAACAGTCTGCTCCTCCCTGCAGGTTTGTGACCCGGCAGCAACGCGGCAGCTGTCAGGAAGTGAAGGATGTCGCTGCTCGAACCCGCCGGCGAGAACAGGCTGGACGCTGAAAACACACGACTGCTAGAAGATTAAACGCCGATGAAGAAACTGATCAGCACACACAGATATTCAGAAAACAACACAGTGAAGTCTGATTTTATAGCTTTCACTTTGTTCTCCGATTGTTTTAAACCTGCATTAACTGATGTTTTGTCCATTAAGAGACAATCCAGCAGTTAAAGAGCAACATTATCATTCATGTAGAGTTTCAGTCCAATCTTCTCTCTCTTTTAGCTTCTGTTTCAACTTCCTGAGGGAAATATCTGGCTCTTTAGCTGCTAAACGCTCCACTATGTTCACCAGCGACGCTATGAGAGCCGCTGAGAGTCAACCAGAACAGTAAAAGTTGGAGCTGGACAGATAAACAATGAGCTGAAACTCACTATAAAGCTCCGTAAAGCCGAGAGGAACTGCAGAGTCACTGATGAGAATGATCAGCCATCACTGAGTGTGGAGGGAGAGAAATATACTGATTTCTTTACAAGAAAAAGGACACAACAGGTCTTAATGTCGGTCGCCCAAAAACAACCGACAGACATTAACTCAACAGTGGACGTTGCTACGGGAGACGCCGTTCATTTCTTGGGGAAATAATTTAAATAATAATTGAAAAACACTTCGAGAAGAAAGAAAAGTTAAAAGTTAAAATCTCTCACAAACAAAAACTACATTAAAACTACATTAACTGAAACTGACATCCCTAGTAACCACGATCGTCCTCTAACCTTTAACCCCATGGTTATTATTGTCACCATGACGACGACGGTGGCCTAACTTTAAGGAAGTAGTAACTTTAACCCACCACGTTTCTCCGACCTGAACAAACTGATCATTTGAACCCAAACAAACCTGAACCACGGCGCTGTGACATCATCAAACATCATTATTATTTAACAGTGACCTCTTTAAAGGTTTTATAAAACACAGACAGATGATGTCGTCATGGTGATCACTGCTGATAGAGACGCAAGCTTAGAGTCACATGATCAAAGCACAGATGTGCAGGTTCATGTGGAGGACGGGTTGGATCCTTCTCTGGCCTCCAGCTGCTTTCATCTCATTTATAATTCATTCTGTTTATTTGGCAACAAATATTGTTTATTTGTTGATTGAGAAAATACTTGAACTGTCAAACTGTGTTCAGACCTTCATGTTCGTCACAGCTGATCACTTTTCAGTGTTTGTTGACGCTGTCAGACAGATGAATATGTTTATTACTTCCTCATGTTTCATCCAGTGGAGTAAAAATAAATGAATAAAGAACAGAAACATGTAAAACTTGTTCATGTCGTCTCAAATGTTGCAGCTTTCTTTAAACCTTTAAACTGTACTGACACATATTAGATGAATGATTAATACATTTTTAATCTTATTAATCAGCTTCAGTGTCACTCAAACTTTTTTTCATCTTAATAACGAAAGTGTTTCTTCTTCTTTTTGGCTTCTTCTTCGTTTCATTCTGCATGAATTTTAATCCACCGTGAATTTAAACCTATTAAATAAACACATCATTTATTTTTTTTTAAGTCTTAATTAGTTTGTCTGTAAACATTAAAGTTTTTCAGCCACTCAGAGCAGAGATGAGTCACAGCTCGCCGTCACTCACTCACTCGCCGTAACGACTTGTTGTGACTGTGATTTATGTCGCGTGTTGACAAGCCGGCGTCCCATGAGCCTTCACTTCATCCCCGACGCTCCGACACACAAACAGCCCATCAGTCAGCGTGACGGCGGCGGCGGCGGCGGTCTCTCGTCTGCTCGCCGACCGCTCGTCTGTCTCTGTTTGTCAGACGCAGGATGTAAAACGTCTAAACATTCAGCGAACAGAAGCAGCAAACATCAGAACGTCTTTTTATTATTCATGTTGTCTCTGTGAACGACTACAGTTCTGATTTGATTGACAAATGCAGGTAATAACTACAGAAAATCTTGTAGTTTATCTTCAAAAATGAGTTTTAGACTCAATAAATGATTCATTTTTATCTTATTCATGTTTTTAAATGTTTATTGTTGTTAATTATTGTCTTTTATCTATTTTACTACAATTTCTTTATTTCTAATTTACATTCGTCTCAAATCATTTTACACTTTCTTCAGATTATAATTCATTATGTTTTGCTCAGCTGTTTGTCTTCAGATGGTTCAACTTGCTGCAGTTTGTCTCCTCTTTTAATCACATTCTGGTTATTTGATTAATAGATTTATTCTCACACATGTAGATGAATGTTCAGTAAATAATCTGCTAACTCCAGAAAGTGGATTTAAGTAACAGAGATTATTATTTTTGGAATATTTTACCTTCAACATGAGATTATTCCTTTTAAACTTCAGGACTCGCATGTATTTTATATTATTTATGTTTTAACTCTGCAGTTTGTTTCTTTCTTTCCTGTTTGATGTTTTTAAGCATAAATTATTTTCACCTGCTTCTTAATGATCTCCTCAGTGAAGCAGAACATGATCCTCGTTAATGTTTGATCCTCTCTGTGACTCAGATCTGATGTGTTCCTGCGTGAAGCCTCGTTTATCTGGTTTCCATCTGCGTCATGTGACCGTGCGTCTGATCCCCGGACGCACCGCCTACATGCACGCTGCGCTCCGGCTGATCGCTGCTGTCTGACTTCTGACTTCTGCTCCCGTAACGAGTCTCTCTCGCTCTCCGTCGGTAAATCCTCCCTCCTCTGCGGTCGGCTGCCGGCTCTCAGGCTTCAGTCTCTTATTGAATTAACTTCACAGCAGCTTTAAACGTTCCTGTCAGAGTTCAGAGGAGCTAACAAGCTGCTGTAACAAACTCTCAACCCTGGATTCTCCTTTCCTGCGCTGACGTCAGCGTTTAAACATTTTATAAAACAACTCTTCACAAGACAAATAAAACTTTCTGCAGGTTCTGTTTACACTGACACGATTAATGAACGTCTTTTATTTGGAAATCTCAAGTGACATCATCAATGACGTCATCAACATCTGCCGTTAGAAGAAGATATTAGAGGTCAGATAAATGTAAATACCGTATCGTCCTGAATATAAGATGATATTTTGTTCTGGATGTTTATATTCTGAGACAGTTGGGAGAGAACCCGCAGAGAGTGATGCATTCTGGGTTGTTTGTAGCATCGATGCTGCTAGGCTAGCGAGTTTCTTCCGGTGTGTTTAAGGTCAGTCGGCTCGTTCGACACAATTTCCGGCTGTGAAGGAAATAAACTCACAAGTGAAAATGAATCCAAAGCGTCTGAGAGAAAGACGACAGGACGCGAAGATCAGGAGAGTTTGATGTGTGAAAAGAGGGATGGTTGATAAAGACTCAAAGGTCTCCAAACACTCACTTTAAGATGAGCCTTCATACTGAAGCGGTGACGTGCAGCTCACTCATCTTCTCTAGTAAGGTGCGTCCTGGACAGAATGTAAGAGGTGCAGCTTTGTTAGCGGCTGTTCAGACATTAATCGTCAGACTGTGGTGGGAGGAGATCTCTGATTGGCTGCTGAGACGACAGTCAATCTGGTAAAAGCCACATTTATTAAAAGAGGAACTAAAAGTCTGTTTTTGGAGCAACACAGGAATGTCCGTCTGTGACTGACTGACTGAGTGATGAAGTCAGATCATTGGTCAGCCCACCGAGTGTTGGACTTTCCTGATTGGCTGTTGCTCTTTCAAAATGATTATTAAGTCCTCAGCAGCTCTGCAGTGAGATGGAAACTTTTACCTTCATCTTATTGTCTCAGGATGATATTTTCCTGCCTGACAGTCAAACACGAGCTGTGAGACTCTTTCTTCTCTGCTTCCTGTGTAAAAACGTTCCCAACAGGCGCCATCAAAAGGTGAGCTGTGGGACTCTGTTACTGTAACATTTGCTTCTCATTAGACAGATACAGAGAGGGAAAGTCCAGGGAGGAAAGGCAGATAAGGATTCATCCTTCAACTGGAAGAAACTCCCAACAGACACCATGAATTCATTAAAAACCTGTTATGGTGACAAACTGGAGGATCCGACTGCTTATTGCAATAAAACTTTAAAGGACAACTTGCTCTCTGTGAATCATTCCTGAACGTATCTGCAGCCAAGCCGGCAGACGCTGCTTCCTCAGGCTGCAGCTTGGACGCCCACTGCATGACGTCCGCGGCCTCGGTGCCAGCAGGGAGCCTCGTGTTGCTCCTCGGGATGACGTCAGCAGCTCACCTGACGCCGGAGCGCCCGGGGCTGCTGCACAAACCTCAATCGGCTGAGAGGCAGAGAGGCAGGAGGGAGACGCACAGTTAAAACAGCACAAATACAAACAGTCAGTGAGTCAGCGAGTCCTAGAAACACCAGAAACATCCTGACATCCAATAACTGTTCGTGTTTCTGCAGCAGCTAAAGGACTAAAGAAGTACAAACTGCTGGGAGCTTTAAGTATCTCAGTACTTATATCGACAAGCTGCTGCAGGTTAAATGATATTAATGCTGACAGGAAGCTGTTTATAGATCCATAATCCAGTCAGATTCCTGCTTATACCAGAACTAATAACTCTGCAAACAATCAGAGCTTCACCTGGATTCATCTTTAACACTTGATCTTTTTTGTGTTTTCCTGTTAATCTGCGATGCCGTTTTACAGCTGCGTGATAAATTGTTTCTCTGAAGATAAGAAGGAGGATAAATGCAGCTTCCTGATCGGCCTGCAGCCTGACGGAGCGGCTAACCCGGCCGTAATGAGACCGGCTCGCTAAAATACACCACACCTGCTGCTCGCTTCAAAGCTGCATATCAATCGCAGACGCAGAAAGTTCATTGCTGCATCCGTGATAGAGGAGGAGGAGGAGGAGGAGGAGGAGGAGGAGGAGGGTTTAATCTTCTGCTGCAGAGATTCCCTCGTTCTCAAGCTTCTCTCCCGTCTCAGAGGACTCATCTTGTTTGGGTTTCATCGACTCGCTGATCCGGCAGCGACTTAGAACCGGAGAGAGAGCGGTGTGTGTGACGGTTCGACGGTTTGACGCCGGAGCTTCCTCCTCTCAGATCACATCGGCAGGTTTTAATCTAGACTTTGAAGTCCGAGGGAAGCCGTCGTCTGCAGCCGAGCGTCTCTGTCTGTTTCCTGAAAGTCGGTTTGAACAGTGATCATCCCTCCAGAAGATCAGAGTCAACGCTGAGGAACATCATCCTTCATAAAGAGTTTCCCTCAGCTGCTGAGCATTGATCAGCAGTGACTCCTCACTGTAAGGCTGCAGCATCCAGACCTGGACCAGTGTTTCCTCTCATTTGTCACCTTGTCTGAAGCTGCCAGTAGATCCTGGTCGCTGATCGTTTCAGTCACAAGCTTGAAGCCTGACGAGATGGATTCCTGTGTGATCTCACAAATCCAGCTGCCTCGCAAGTCCAGACTTTACAATCTGTAGAGAAATACAACATCCTCTGTCCTTAAGACTCTGGATTCAGGGAAAGAAAGACGACCTAAATGAAACTTTAAAATGTTAGAAACCTCAGGAGGAGAGACGGAGGAGGAGAAACCCTCGGCAGGACGGACAGACGTTAAAGACAAATTACAGAAACACAGTAAAGACTCTGCTGCTGCTTCCTTCCTGTCTCTTTAGTCTCCATCCACACGTCTTTATTTGCATTTTCACTTTGTGCACAATAAAAAAAAACATCCTGAAATATTGCAGAAAGTTTTCAGGCTTGTCTGAAGTGTGAGGATAAAAATCAAACGTAAACAGACCGAGTGAATCAACAATGACGTCATGAATCATGTGACGAAGAGCCGCCGATGATGAGGAGACTGTAACCTTCCTCACATCAACGCACGAAACTAACAGACGTTTCCCATCGTTCGAGCTTCGACCGTCGATCTTTTAATGACGTCGTCTTGTTGTTTTCTTCTTCTGCGACGGTTTAACGGCAGCGACTAACATTCACACGACAGCGGCGGATAGAAACAAACATTCACTACGTTTCCTTTTGCTGATTATTCTGGAAACACGGTTAAAATCTGGACTACATTCAGATGGAGATCTACAGTAGGAGGAGATCTGACGTGCTTCTCACAGATGCATTTACAGCTCCTGAACAGAACGCATCTCAAACCTCAAAAAAACAGTTTAACAGTCATTTAAATCCATTTCTAACACGTCCCGTCTGATCTGATCTGATCTGATGAGGTGCTGACAGACTGTTTTAGATCCGTTTCAGTGCAAACAGATCCTGCAGACATTGTCAGTTCTAATAAATAAAACTGAATGATTAATTAATGATGTGCTTGTTAGTTTTTGATGTTTCCTCTTTGATTTCCCGCCGCGTTCAGGAAGCTTCCAGCATCAGGGAAGCTGTGATTCTACCTGTTTCTGTGTTTCCAGCCTCTCTGATTGATCCTATTCTAGTCCTCCCTTCAGTCTCTGCAGCAGACGACAGAGTCTCAGAGGGAGAGGAGTCGGGGATGTAAAGACGCCGGCTGTGGAGCTCTGTCGGATTTAAAAGAAAAGGAAAAAGCTCTCCGACAAATAAAAAGGCACAAATCTGCTCGGCTGGGCTCGACCGGCTCAGGCAGCTCTGGTGACAGCGGCGGGTTAAGCAGCATAATAACCCAACAAGAGTTTGTGTTTAAGAAGCTCTTCACGTCGGGTTCTCTGTGAGCACGCCGCTCCCTCCCCGGCTGACTGATGTAACAGCAGCAGCCTTCATCCTCTCATCATCACGTCAGGTTCTGTTACCGTCAGCGTCCTCTGAGGACAGACACGCTCTCACATACAGAATCTGTCTGATCTGATAAAGAGTCAGGAAGACGGTTTCCCAGCATGCTTTGCTCCTCCTACCTGAGCAGGATGAGTTTCACCTTGGAGGCGGTGCTCTTAATGATGGCCGAGGCGTTCTGGTGACTCCGCCCATAAAGGATCTGGTTGTTAATCTGTCAGAGAGAAAGACGATGTTAAGACTCGAGAGTTTCAGCTCAGCAGGTTTAAGACTTACAGAGTCAAGTTATAATAATAAAAGAAAGTCATCAAACAGAATCTGAGGATTGTTTTAGTTTTCAGCTTTGATCCAAAATGAAAATCTGCAGAATGTTTTTCTGCTTGTGATGTGATGGATAATATTCATTTAAGATAACAAAGATTGTTTCTGAGCAGAAACAAGCAGAAACACAAAATATTAAAACAACATAAAATGACCTCAAACAGGCGGAAAGAAATATTTAATAGATTTCAGTAGAACTGTTTAAGATTAATGATTTTATTTCATCACAAACTGTTAAAAACAAAATGTGAATGTTTATTGGATAAAATGCAGATTTGACACTAAAAGCAGAACAACATTAACCGTTAATCATCTCCAAACTATTAATAACTATTAATAACTGACCTTTGACCTCACCAAATATCTTTAGAGAACCTCTAAAAACACTTAAACATGAAACTTAAAGCGTCTCTATTGGTTTAAAATCTACGGAAAATCTGCGGGCGATGTCATATTAATAATTTAGTAATATTTTTTTATAGTGATATTTTGAGAAAACAAACTGTGGAAAAAAGAGGTGATATTTTGAGGTAACAGTTTTAACATTTAAAGAGAAACAGTTTTGATATTTCAGGAAAACATCCTAATTTTTCTGAGAAAAATTGTAATATTATTGAGAAGAAAAAAAACATTAAATCAGACGCAGCAAGAAAACTTTCTGACTATAACGAGGAACAACAGTCATGTGACTCCGTTAATTAATGAACTGACAGTAAATATTCAGTATAAAATGTGTTTAATCATCATTCTGCTGACAAAAATATGTTTTCAGCTAAAACAATGAGACTCCACACACACACACACACACACACACACACACACACACACACACACACACACACACACACACACACCTCCTGCAGGAATTCAGCTCTGTCCACAGATGACAGTTTGATGATCCTCCATATCAACACCTCCAAGGTCATCACACACACACACACACACACACTCACTCTCTCTCTCTCTCTCACACACACACACACACACAAACACACACACACACACACACACACACACAGTTTAATTGAGACAAACATTAATTGAAAGGTCATCGAGCTGTGAGACCGTAAACTAGCGAGTTAGAGGCCACCGGCACTGCCAAATGTTAAATCAATATCTCATCTACACACACACACACACACACACACACACACACACACACAGTCAAAGGTGAAAACAGGAAATAACCTTTTTCTTGTTTTCTGTCTTTTCTTTCCGTGTCAGCTACATGATGAAGTTGTTTTGTGATTATTGTCTCATTAAACATGAACCTGGTGAACCAAAGCGTGTGTGTGTGTGTGTGTGTGTGTGTGTGTGTAATCGTCCAGGCTTTCCTCGGTCTGAACATCAATTTTTTCGTAACGCTCTGATGTTGCTGTAATGAGGAGGAGGAGGAAGAAGACTGAAGAGACTCTGCGTTTAATATTTATATGTAGAAACTGGAATCTTACTACTACTTACTACTAACTGCTGCTGCTGCTGTTCTGATGCTTAAAAAGACTGTAAATGTGTCAGATATCCACTTGATATGACTAACTCAGACTGCTGAAGCTGAACAGAAGCTTCACACACACTTTAAACGTCTATCTGGACACACTGTGGATGAAGGAGATCTTTTAATATCCAGTGTGAACAGGAGGAATGATTACAGCCAGGAAAACCTCTTTCACTGCTCATATGGACACCTGACATACTGACCATTAGAAGATCCTTCATAATGACCTTTTAATGGAAGTGTATGCCACATGTATGTATTTAAAAGTTGATGTGAAGCTAATATGAATCTCTGGCCTCAGCTCTGAAGTCCAACCCCTCCCATCTGAGAGAGCTGGATCTGAGTGGAAACAAGCTGCAGGATTCAGGAGTGAAGCTGCTGTGTGCATGTTACTGTTGTAGCTGCTGGAGGTGATGTATTTAAAAGTTTATGTGAAGCTAATATGAAGCTTCAGCGTCCAAATGAGTCAAATCCAGTAGATATCTTTCAACGTTACAGTCGTTTTAGTGGCAAAGTCCCTCTTTTTGTTTCTATACTTCCACCTGCAGCTCAACAGGGAAAAACAAAGAGGAGAATTTGATGCTAAAAAGACTGTAAATGTGTCAGATATCCACTTGATATGACTAACTCAGACTGCTGAAGCTGAATAGAAGCTTCACACACACTTTAAACGTCTATCTGGACACACTGTGGATGAAGGAGATCTTTTAAAAGATGAAAAAAAACCTCTTTGACTGCTCATACAGACACCTGACTGCTGCTTTAAGTAGTGTGATGTGATGTCATGAGATGTAATGTGCAGTTTAATCAAACAGGAAATAATGAGAGACGTCCTGGCAACACATCATTTGTTGTTAAATTCTCTTATCAAGGCTAAAACCCGTGTGTGATGTGATCTTAAGACGTCTTCTCACCTCCAGCAGCTCGTCTCCGACCCGGATGCGTCCGTCCCGAGCGGCCGACCCGCCCGGATGGAGGCCGACCACGAAGATGCTGAGACGGGAACGATCCCTGTTCCCCGCCAGGCTGAGACCCAAACCCTGCCGCTCCTTCTCCAGCTCCACGCACAGCAGCTCCCCCCGCAGGTCTCCATAACGCTCACACCAACGCTCTGCAGGAAGAGGAGGAAGAGGAGGTGTTAATACTCATATATATCAGCTCAACACACCTGAACACCTGCTGAGCATCAAATAATCTCCATTTTCTGCTTTTTTCTGTTCATTTTTTGGCTTTTTTGTGATTTATTCCTCAATGTTGATGCAACAATTTTCAATTTGTATGTTTTGGATCATCAAATAAATTCAATCAATCAATAAAATTCAGTCTATTATTGCTTTTTGCGATTGTTTTGTCTGTTATTATCATTATTTTTTGTTAGAAATTGTCTCAAAGCTTTCAGTTATTTCAGTTATTGGAGATTCTGTATATTTAAGGAGCCAAACGTCCACAGAAGCGACTCAACAAGATGCTTTTGGCAGCAAAAAATATCAGATTTATACATTCAGATCAAAGTTTAACCTCCAAAAATGATTCTTTCTTCTGTTTGAAACTCTACAGAGGCATCAGATCTCCTGAAAACATCATTTTGATAAATCTATCCAATATTCAAAATGTAAATGTTTAATTTCTCAGCGGCAAAAACATCCAAAAAAAACCATTGTCTCTTTATCTTATCAATAATCAAATCATAGCTGGTGCAACTCAGTCCTGAAGGAAAGCAATAAAGCTGAAGAAGAGGAAAAGACAAAAGAAGGAGACGATCAGGAGAGGAGTGGAGAGGATTTGATGGGGAGGAGAAGGAGAGGAGGATTTAAGAGGTGAAGGTGAAGAGATAATTATATAAGCGGGCGAGTAAAAGACGGACAAACAAAAGAAGACGAAGGAGAGGAAGAGACAACAACAGATAATTACATTCCCTGTCAAACAAAATACAGCTTAACAGTCCGAGAAACAAACAACAAACACACAAACGTGACCTAAATATGAAAGCTGAGATTAAAAGCCGTCAGTCACACCGACACTCTGCTGCTGTTTGAGAGGCTCCTTAAAGAAAAACAGAAACACTACAGATGAACCTGCAGCTTTCTGACCTTCCCCTCAAACCTCTTTATTCCTGGACAGCTGCTGTTTTTTAATGTTTTCTCACAGCTGTGATGTGTGAACACGTTACGTCGGCTCTGAGATGTAAAAGGTCACCGCAGTTATCCGAACGACGCAGATAAACTAGTTTATCACCTCAAAAACTGGAAAAGCAGGCTGAGAGCTGAGAGACTCCAGAGACACAGAACCGACCCGGCAGAGCCTCGTACGTCTTCTACTCACATCTGCCTCCGACACATCGCAGCAGGAACCGTATTAAACATTCATCTTCTTGGATTTTCTGGGATGAAGGTGAAACTCTGAGCAGGATGTCGAGCCTCATGTTCACATAAAAACAGATATTCTGGCTCTGCAGCATTTTACCTTCTAGATATAAAACTATTATATTATTATTATTATATTTACATGCAGGTTTTTTAACCTTTCTATTGTGTTCGGGTCAAATTTGACCCGTTTTCAAGTTAAAATGTGTGAAACGTACTTGTAATTTTTATCTGATCAAATCAAGGTTCCAATACATCAGAATATGATTAAACATATTCTGATCTTTTTTCTTATTTTTTTAAAAAAAGGTTATAAAATAAAAGTCACATCTGTTGTGTTACGGGTCATATTTGACCCGGTTGTAATTATGGGATGTTTATGCAGAGAAATAAATATTAAATGATGTCAAAGTGTCATTAATAACAAAAAATACAACAAAACAAAAATAATAGTAATAAAATCCTATAAAAAAGTGCAATAATAATATGTAATAATTATCATTTTTAAATTATTTTGAAAATTATTTTGTTTATTAATAGCCTCTCATGGTCTTTTAATGTATTTCCTGTTCTGTTTATCATAAAATAAATACATTTTTTTCCAATTTTAAACTAAAAATGATTTTTACATTGTGCATTAAATGTGGTCTAAGGTACCTAAAATATAAAAGTAAGTATCTATAGATTATGATTGTGGTTGAATAACACGTCACTGAGCAGATAAAACATGTTTCTGGATGATAATTAGTTTTTTTTCAGTGCTTGTTAATGAATTCAAACACGGGTCAGATTTGACCCGCTGACACTAAAAGGTGTAAAACTCTTTTCTAAACAACTTGAATAAAAATAAGAAACTCCAGCTGCTGTCTTGCTCACTGCAAGAATATCTAAAATGTGACTTTTGGTTCTTACTCTGATGAAAAACGCAGAGTAAACAACAACAAGTAAACAACATCCGTCAGAGAGTCGGCGGGCCGATAACAAACACATGCAGGCTGATTAATAAGAGCCCTGAAAGGAAATAAGACGTGATCAGTCATTCAGACGCTCTGCTGCAGCAGCTCTAATATTTCAAACACCTTTCTGTGCTTTTATTATTTTAAAATGAAACCGTCTCATCATGACGAGAAAACCTTTATATTATAATGTGATATTCTGTCGTCATGGTAATCAGAAGAAATGAAACACACGAAACTGTGAACGTCAGGAAATCAGACGTCTTTTGTTTTCTTGATGTCTAATGTTCACTTTCATAAACGATTCTCAAAGAAAAAACTATTAATAAATGTAACACAGATGTTTTTAGATAATTAATGCAACAATCAACCTTCTCATAATCACTAAGAATATATTTTATATTCTCACTTATGACAGTTTTAGCGTTTAATATGGCGCCGCTGGACGTGTAAATATCACGTATCCGTCATGTGAACAGTCCAACAAAGCTTTTATCAGTGAGGAGGAGGAGAGGAAGAAGAAGAAGAAGAAGAAGAAGAAGAAGAAGAAGAAGAAGAGAGGAGTCATGTGAGGTGAGACGATGAAGATACAGAGAGAGAGATAATGATGACAGATGTAAAGAGTTTGATGAAGCGAGAAACGTAGGCGAGAGATGGATGAGACACACACACACACACACTCACACACACTCCCTCTCACACACACACACACACACACACAGCAGATGGAGGTGTGTGTGTGTTCGCCTCATCAGTTCCAATCATTTACAAACAGTTTGGGTCGAGGGTTTGAATCCCTGAAGCAAAGCGCCGACGCCACCGTCCCACCGCTGTCAGCTTACAGCAGGACAGTCACTGATTGGACAGCTGTGTCCTGGGTCAACCAATGACACGTCAGATAGATGATGATGATGATGATGATGATAAAGAGGAGGAAGGAGGCCAAACAAAGAGGACAGAGCGGACGACAGCAGAAACACAGCTGCTGGTCGTTCATCATCCGCAGCTTTTCAAATGTTTTCCAAACGTTGATCCAAACGTCCCGTAATCATAATCATAACTCTAAACTAGGTTATTTTATTTTTTGGCCACTTGGGGGCAGCAGAATAAGATGGAAACACGTCTAACACAGTTGTGTAGTTGTAGTTTCACATCCAGCAGACGCAGAGCAGCTTCATCATCCCACTGATAATGTTAATAATGACTTGTGGAGTTCCTCAAGGTTCTATTCTGGGTCCTTCATAATTTGGTTAAAATTTTTAGTTTTTGTCCACTTCAAACACACAGACTGTATAGAAATATGGACGTGGTTACCGTGACGTCACCTGTTGGTTTCTGAAGAGCGGTTTTGAAGCTTGGATGTGTTATAAGAGCTGGGAACAGGACTACAGATGGTGCACATGCAGTCCTACAGGATTCACCTGGGACATACGCCAAAAAAAAGGTTCTAGCTTCTGGGGTGCGTGGCCCAATGAGTATGCGTGGTAGCATTTCCCTCACTGGCCCCGCCCACAAGCTCCTGTTTGGCCCACAGACTTTACATTTTGATGATGTCACAGATCTTTAAATCAAGTTTTACAAACATAAAACCTCCGTGGATCAAAAGTTCATAATAGGAAGAGTCAGAACTGATCTTGTTTGCAGTTCCAGGCGTCATGGCAACAGTTTTACAGGCGTCTCTTTTGGTGGTCTGTGGAGGGAAAATGCTTTTTGGGCTGCAGGGGGGATTTATCGCTGCAATACCACCAGTGGCCACTGGGGAAAACTGTCTGCAGGGCTGAGCGGCGGCGCCTTATCCAGCACTTATTATACATCCATGCTCAAAGCGAGCCGCTCTGGCCGTCGTAAGCTTGGCGGTGTGTGACGCTGCCTAACTCCCGGCCAATCAAAAATGGGCAAAGAGGCGGGGCTGAATGAATGAAACAAGCCAGCTAGCGGCTGGCGGACCTGTCACTCAAAGCAGCAGACATGTCCTTCATTATGCAGAACTTTATAAAAACATTCAGCGCTCGTTCAGTCGTCATGAAATCAGCTTTAGAGACCAAAACTGTTTGTTGTTCCAGCTGTAAACATGTTTATTCTGCTGTAAATGTTGCAGTTTTGGAGGTTACCACATGTTCAAACATCTGACGTCATCATCATATCGGCCTGAATTTAAGACGACTGTCCCTCTTTTCTAACAGTCTCTGCTGCTTCAGCATCTGAAGGCAGCCAATCAGAGCACAGTGACATCACATACAACCCTCCACCCTCACGTCACCTGACACCAAGACACCTTTCACATTATTTCTCCACAGTAATTATAGATTATTATTATTATATCAATTAAAAAGTTGAGCTTGAACATTTAAAACTATTTGAGTTTTTCTGTGTTTGAAGGCTTAATGTTAATTTAAGTTTTGGTTTCTGCCTGTAAACTCTTTATAAATATGCACATTTTTAACAGAGTTAAAAGTTTTCAGCATTAAATATGCAAATCTTATGTATGCACAGGAAATGGTGCATATTGAATATGGAGAGAAAAAAACTGTTGGCTCATTAGCGGCTAATGAAGCAGCCGCAGTTAAGTGTTTTTTGATGAGACGGGTGACGGTTTTCTCTGCTGAGACTCTTCTTTGTGTTTCAGGAGTCAGACTGAGAGCAGCAGAGCCTTTAAACAGGAAGTCCAACGAACTGAAAGTGAACACGCTGAGGTCAGAGGTCATTTAGAATAAAGCAGGGTCGGAGGAACACGACCAGATCCGTCCGGCAGACTGAAGCAACGTTAGAGGACGAGAGTGTGTTAATGTGTGTGTGACGGTGTGACTCAGGTAATGACATCATCCATCAGCGTCACGTTAGACTCTGATCACACCTGCATTTCAAACAGATTCAGTTTCAGCAGTGAAGTAAATCCTTGTAAAAATCTCCATCTGTGAAGTTAAACTGCTGACGTTTGAGGGGACGAAGATCCTTCTCTGCTGTTCACTGTTTACTCACCACAGCATCACTTTAGATCACATCCTGTATCACTACATGTGTGTATCTGTCTCTTTCTAAGAACTCAGACTTCTCATTAGACGCCGACTGCCTCTCATGTAATTGCTCAAAGACATTAAAGATCTCTGTTTGGTTCTCTTTGGCGCCATCGTGTCAGTCGACCTCACTCCCAGAGATCCAAAAATAAGGATTATACTGAGTGTGTTTCTTTTGATATGTTGTGATGAAAGTTTCTGTTTTGTTCTGTAATTTGAATCGATAGTAACAGCAGCTAAGATAAACACTGAGAGGCCAGCAAACATGTGAGAGGAAGTCAGAAAGGGTCAAGAGACAGATCAGGAGGAGGTCGTCCTGACTGAAGCATCTTAAACTGAACATAAACTGGCAGGCTGAGATAATGTGATGCTATCTGTGGAACGTGTCTGGAAACATCAGGAGAAAGATGTTTTCTCTGTGACACCACTTGTGTGTTTCAGTTCCTTCTAGTACAAGAAAAATAAATTCAACTTAAACTTTGATTCTTCAGATCTGTTCTCCGTCATTTAAAGGTCATTAAGAAGAAACTCTTATAACAGACGTCACGCTGACAAAACCGATTGTAGCTTAAGTCTGTTACGTCCAAGAGAAAGACGACACCTGGTTTCATAATTATCATTATACTGCAGATGCAACGGCTTTAATCAGCAGGTCACCGTTATGTCACAGACATTTAATTAAATGAAAATCTTTAAGATTATAACTTTAAATCTAATCTAAAGTCCAAAATCAGAGCTTTTGTAGTTTATTAGCTGCTTCTAACATCCAGCTTTTTGTTTTTTTGGAGTGAAAATTGTTCCACAAATGAAACAGGAGACAGAACTGATGGTGCAAACACGTCTTCTGAATAAACTGTGTGAAGTTATTGTCCCTTGATCGGCTGAGCTCGGTTTACAAACTGACAGCTGAGACGAGGTGGATGAAGGACAAAGAGGATCAGGAACATCTTAAACATCTGGAGATCTGTTGAAAACATGAAAGAGTCATGCTGCTGCATCAGGAAGTTTGTTTTTCTACTTTTATAATTTTGTTTTTTTCTAATTTATTCTGTTTTTTATGGTGATAAACGCAGCTGAAGGTGAGTTTTTCCTTCCTGCTGCTGGTGGAGGAGCGTCAGATGATCTCTGTGAACTAGAGTTCAGTCTGGACCTGCTCTGTGTGTGCAGACGGTTCTCACTCGGTCAGGACACCTTCAGCATCATGTTTCAACGTGCAGGTTAGTCTGACAGACTTCTGCTGAGCTCCTACAGCGTCTGAAACAGACGCCACGAGACCGATGACGTCTACACGAGGTGACAGGTGACAACATGCATCATATTGACATTTCTGAGGTGACATAAGTTACTTCACATGACGTCTGTAGAAGCTGGCTGACTCTCTTATCAGGAGGTGGACGGCAGAGGCAGCAGCTTGTTGTTTTTATTTGATTTTTGCACCACTGTGCGTTAAAACGTCCTGAACAAGCGTCGATATTTGACGAGTTTGGAGTGAGAACATGTTGCTACGTGGAAAGAGACCTGAGTGGACTTTTGTTGTGATTTGGTGCTATATAAATACAACTTGAGTTGAGTTGAATATCAGAGGATGAAACTACAAACTAAAGCTATAACTGTAGGTACAGCAGGACTGCTATTAACCCTTTCAGTCAGACATAAACGCAGCTTTAATCAGAGAGAACAGAGTTAAACAGAGAGGTGAATATGACGACATGACACTGAGATGTGGAAACGAAAAGGGAAGCTTCTTACTAAAATATGCACAAATCATAAATGAAGGCCGTATGAACCTGTTTGTAATAAAGATGTGATTGTTGCTGCAGTTTGACGGTGTGGTTTATTTTATGGATCCTCCCTCAGCAGCAGGCTGCAGGCAGACGAAGCTCCAGGCTGCAAACACTGACTGATAAATAACATGTCTGAGATGAGACAACAGAGCTGTTTGGAGGTCATCCACTACAAATGTAATGTTTTTATTCCAGTTCATAATGCATGTGAATGTAACACACACACACACACAAATATACAAATACACACACACACACCTCCTGCAGTGTGTTTGACAGCAATGCAGTCTGTCTGTCACACACTGATGAACACTGTCACTCTAGAAAACCCTGCAGGAGGTTGACTGTCACACACACACACACACACACACACACACACACACACACACACACTGCATTGACTCCATTCATTCTGTGCAGCCTAACCAGACCCTCAGAAATGTTTTGCCACATTTGGACCGAGCTTTGGTCCCCATGACGACTACTGGTCTCAATAATGTCAGTGTTTATACCAGAGATGGTCCCAATAAGGATAGAAAAATGCACACACACACACACACACACACACACACACACACACACACACACACACACACACACACACACACACACGCAGGCAGTGAAACACACAGATGACATCCTCATCCACCAAATGTTTGCCTTCAGCCTTCCCTGAAATTTGAATCTGTGTGTTTCAGCGTGTGTGTGTGTGTGTGTGTGCTTGTAGCAAGGTGACTTGTCACAGTAAATCAGCATACACACACACACACACACACACACACACACACACACACACACACACAGAGTCCTGTTTCTGTCATTTCAGAGGACATTACATGGACTTACATAATTAATTTCCTGGGGAATTATCCAAACCTGAACCACCACGCACCTTAACTCCAAACCGGGTCTTCACCTTATTAATGATGAATGATAAATTAATGATTTACGTTAAAGGGGGGACCTGCTTTCTGTCCCCACAACATGAGGAATAACTGGACCACACACAAACCTGCTAAATTTGGCTGAGCAGTCTCTCATTGTAGATACAGCAGCAGAGAATGTAGCATATCCCCACAGCTCTGTGTCTGAGTGTGTGTGTGTGTCTGAGTGTGTGTGTGTGTGAGTGTGTGTGTGTGTGTGTTTCCTGCTTCCAGGCCAGGCTGCTCTCTCTTTCCAAAAGCTGCTCAGCCGACGTGCAGCTGCTGTTTGGATCAGATGTTTCTGGAGCTGAAGTCAGAAATCACATCCAGAATCTCATCGACATTTGTTTCCATTAACACCGAACTCCAGCCGCTCTGCAGCCGTCACGCCGTTCACGCCGTCACGCCGTTCAGCGGTTTGTCTCTGACGGAGGAGGTGCGATTCAGAACACGATGATGTGGTTTTATTGCTTATTTGAATGTTTCAGCAGCTTTTAAAGAAAAAGTCTGCTGATTTGTCTTCATGTTTGGATCCAAACCAACAATAAACTGATCTATTAACAAGTACTGTGTTTGTATCAAAGCTCATATATCTGATTTAAAACACGTCAGTGAGTCTCACCGCTGCTCTGGGTCACATGATCCTTCATCAGGAAGAGTTTAGTCACGTTAATTTGTTTAGAAATGGCTCCAAAGATGAATAACAGCAATACGATGGTAACCCTAAGAGCAGACGCCACTGAGCACGTGCAGGAACCAAGCAGCAACCACTGGAGCTGTAAAATGAAGCCCAAACCTGCAGTTCCTCTAATGGCCACTAGAGGCGCCAAAGAGAGTCATTTCCCACAGGCCGCCATGTTTAAATGTCCAACTTCACAGCAGCAACATGTTTACAGCCTGGTAGTTAGTTAGTTGGCAGCAGCTTTTCGGGATTAATCCATTATTTCCTGCAGCAGGAGGAACAGATTACCTGTGAAAACAACAGGGGTGTATTCAAAACACCCCCGCTGTTTTCACAACTTTGGACTCGCCCAAACTAACAGAGACTTCTGGGTCTAACTGCTTGTTTACTGAATTAGTGTTTCTTCTACAATTATATCAATGAGAACCCCTGCCTGGCCAAAGAAAATTTTATTAACCCTTCCCCTGCACGACTAATCGATTGGTCGAAGATTATGTACAATTTTAGTCGATCAAGACTTTCTCTGGTTGACTGCAGCCCTACAGTTTTGTTCTCTAAAGCTAATTTCATGACGACTGTAAAGGAGGTGAATGTTTTTGAGTGACAGGTCTGCCAGCCGCTAGGTGGCTTGTTTCAGTCATTCGGTCCTGCCTCTTTGGTCCCGCCCATTTTTGATTGGCCGAGAGTTACTGCTTCTGCCAAGATGGCGACGGCCGGGAACACTTCAAAACCGCTCTTCAGAAACCAAACATCAGGGTAACTACGTCCGTAAAGCTTCATCCCACATATGCAGCGGTAGATTTCTATCTGTCACTATTTTTACTCTTTGGAGTCGTTTCTAAGCCAGAACTGACATGAACTCTTAAAGACAAGGCACGCCCGTTACCATGGACAACAACGGAGGAAGCAGATGTATCAGGCTTTCAGGATCCAAACATGAAGACAAATATAGAAAATCAGCAGAATGATCCTTTAAAGAGAAAACGCTGCGCTGGCCGATCAATATAAATGAATAATAAATAAAGCTTAAAATAAGAATCCCTGGTTCATGTTTCTCCTGAACCTGAACCTGGTCTGAACCTGGTTGGTGGTGGTGGTGGTGGGGTGGGGGGGGGGGTGTTTTCCTCACTGAGAGGAAGTGATAGAAGTGATACAAACATGTGCATCAGTGATGTCTCTGCACCGAGGAACAAGGTGACGGCAAGGTGAGACATGCTTACTTACACACACACACACACACTGAAGGACACACACACACATTCACACATTAGTTCACGGTCCAACACACAGAAATACACAAATAAAAGTGCCTGCAGGAGCTTTGTACATATTTCATCCAGAGCTTTTGTTACGTGGAGACGTGACTTCCACTTCTGGAGACTCTATCTGACAGCTGGAGCTTCTCTGTATGAAAGTCTGGAAGAAATCTAGAAGGTCTGTGCCTATAAATCATTTAAATATAGATGTTATAGATGAATTATTACTGTTTTTTAAAGCAGCTGCAACATTTACATGCTGTGGAAACTCGGCAGTTTAAAGATTTGACGTAAAAACAGTTAAAAGGCTTCAGTGCTCCTCTCCAGAACAAATGGACCCGCTGATTACAGGTAAAAACACTGAATAAAGCAGTTTCAGGTAAAAAAATCAGTGTTTCTCCACCATGTTGGGCGAGCAGCATACTTCCTGGAGGGGCTGTTAGCCGAGCTGCTGCTAACATTTGCCCAGTTTATTTCTCTGATAACTTAAGATCCAGACGTCCGATGACTAAAATCCTTCTTGCGGCTAAAAGATCAAGTTTAAAACCAGCTAAATTTATCATGAAAATGTGGCTTCAAACTGAATAAAAGTCCATTTCTAACAGTTTGTGTGGAACAAGCACAACAAAGCCCATGTATTATCTTGTATGTGTGGAAGTTACTCTTTGCTAGACGCCATTGTAGCGGACAAACACGGCGCCGACGCATGCGTCTTGTGCACTATACTCTTTGGTAGAGGAGGTATGACGCCATTGACAGGCCACCAAATGAAACGGTCCGTTACTTTGATTAAAATGACAGATTTCTCTGGGTTTGAACATTAATGTAAGAACACAACTCAACAACATATAGAACATAGGTCTAGACCTGAGAGACAACAACCTGACGGTTTCAGGAGAGAAGCTTCTGTCTGGTCTAGTTGTTTTTACACATTTTAATGAGGAATCATTACAGATTTAAAGATGTAAAAGCACCATATTTGCTCCATTTTTTTCAGCCCTCTGTTCAAACTAAAACAGCGTTTTCCAGATTATATGACTCTTAAAACGTCGGCTTGTGGTTCCAGTTTTCAGGGGAAACTGAGCTGCTGTCCAGCGAGGAACTGTGTGGCTGTAAAGTTAAAAATATCTTCTGCCACCTCGAACGTTCTCTGTGATTTCTCATCTTAAATGAATTACAGCTGAAGGCCTGTTCTCTGCATTTATTGTCACATTTTGCCTCCTTAGTTTTTATTTTGCTCGGAGCTGAATTCTATTAACCAGATTTATTTTTTTGCTCATTCTTCATTGATTTACTGTAGTATGTGCTCTTGTGTTTCATTAGGTTTTGTGTATATTGAATAAGTCGTTAATTTATGTTTCATGAGACGATGTCGTGACGACAAAATAATGTTTCTATCAGCAGCAGGAGAATAATAACAGCTGCTTAACATGTAGAGTTTATTAAACTACTATTTCATGCTCAGTTGTCTGAGAACAGAAACAGAAAAATATGTAAATGAGCAAAACGATGCTGTGAATTTGGCAGCGTAGTGACACTGACAGTGATCACAGCAGAGTAACAGACTGCAGCTGACAGGGAGCCGCTCATACAGCTGCTGTCATAAAACTCTGTTTATGTTGATTTTTAACGACATCACGGCTGTAAACCAACCAGATGTCGGTTTAGTTGAGATTCAGCTGTTTTTTGCGTTGTTCAGGTGTTTCTCTGTGATCAGAAAGGCTCCGACAATCACGAGACAAACTTGGAGAAATCTTTGATCGTTTATCAGAAACGCTGATTATAGACTCGTACACACAACTGCAAACCAACCAATCAGATCAACCGATCATTCATCTCCCAGTGTGACGGCTTCAAACTGATATCAGACGTTTACAGATACAGATTGTGATCGAGGTCTCGCACAGTCTGATAAGTGATAAACTAACAGACGCCTCACTGGAAACACTAAGAGCTGCTTTCACACAAAAACACTGAGACTCTGTGTGTGTGTGTGTGTGTGTGTGTGTGTGTGTGTGTGTGTGTGTGTGTGTGTCGGGGGTCATCTCCTCCTGGACTGAAGTCAGAATTCAAGCAGAAAAGCTGCTGGAAATAAAACAACAGCAGCACAAAGCCTCCACTTCTCTGTTTCTGCTTGTTTTGTCAAAGTAGCCCTGAAACTCTGCTGGTGATCTGCAGCAGTTCAAAGTCTGACCTGTGTGTAGCTACACGCACACACACACGTAGACACAATATAATAACGTGCAGGTGTTTCAGATAAAAGCAAAGAGAAAATGTTTATTAAAGATTTTACGTAGTGTGCTGTAATATTCCTTCTCTGTGTGCTCTACCTGCGTCTGCCTGAGGAACATTTACTGTCTCATTTATCTCCAGCGGCTCCGCAAGTTTACTGGATTCACTGAAACTGATTAAAGGGTTTGAAAGAGCAGAAACCGTGTCAGCTACAGCAAACATCAGGATTTTTATAGAACAAGGTGAGAAAGACGCAAATCGTTTTGAGTTTTTGTCTGTCGAAGGAGGAGAAACCAGAGAAGAAGGAGTGAAAGAGCAGACTGTGTTCTCTGCTTCTTCAGTATGTAGCAGAGCTGCTGCAGCAGCTCCTGGAGGTCACTGCAATGCAACAGTAGCTCAGCCTGCAACACACACACACACACACACACAAACACACACACACACGCACACAGTTTCCTGGGGGAGGTGGCATTAATCTACTACCAACGCTGCTTGGACAGGACCAGTTAGCAACAACAGACAGAGGAGAGAGAGGCTCCCTGTGCATATTTGTGTATCTTTATATTTTATTTCATCTCTCTCTTATCTTTTTTATTACAATTGTAAATATTTATTCTGTAATCATATTGAAAGCAGAGCTTAAAGAAGCCAAATTTCACTGCCTGCAGCGTCGCCACCCGCTGTGCAGCTGAGCATGTGACAATAAAAGCTCTTGAATCATAAATCTTGAGTAAATATGAGCATTACTACCAATATTAGCACCATAAACCAGTATAAATATCAGTACTTGGACCATTATCGGTATCCATATCATTACTGCACACAGCGAGCTGCAGGCTGTGACAGCAATTGGCTGGACTGGAGTCATGTGAGGATGTGAAGCGCCTGAGATTACAAAACTAAAATAGTTCTGCAGGAGCTTTTTTTTAAGAAACACAGTTACTGCTTATGATGGATTACAACAGTTTAAAAAAGGATTAGAGGCAGAAACATAACTGCTGTTCTGTGAGATTTATTCATGTGATTGTTCAGACGAAATACTTTGTAAATCTCTGCTTTCAGCCTGATGGACGTCACTTGTTCACATTCCTGAAGGTTTAATCATCATCATCGTCATCGTCGACGCCCCTAAAATGTCAAACATGAGGCGACCTGTTCTGCTCCGTTAGTGGAAATAAAAGAGTGAGAAGAAGAAGAAGAAGGAGAAGAAGGAGGAGGAGGTTGCTGCTGCCAGAAAGCAGCAGACACATTGATCAGTGTCAGCCGTCGTTATTAGAGGAGCTGAAACTCCATCAGAGCAGCTGCTGCACTCTGACACTGATAAACAAGTCAAAGCAAAGAGAGAGGAGGTCATGTGACGTCACAGCGATATCAGAGCAGCTGATGTTACATTGTCGGCTGCAACACAACACAACAGGACGCTGCAGCTGTTTACTGCTGACACAAACATCTGCACCAGAAAGGCTGCGGTGGAAACTTTCTGACCAATCAGAACCAACAACTGTGACTACGGTTGTTTCCACTCAGAGCGGTGCTGCTGCCTTCATCTGCAGATTGATTGTGTTTAGCCATGAGTGGCCTGTAAGAGCCCGGGTAGAGCTGTTATTATGTTATCTCTGCATTAACAGATGTATCTGCCTTTTAAAAAATGTATCAAGCACTAAAAAAGAAATCAGTTGATCAATTTCATCAGGAGAATTATTAAATATTTAATGGGTGTGTAGAATCTACGAGACGCTGAGCTGCATTTAAAGTGATTTCCACTCTTTAACTTTGAACAACCAACTTCTGTCTACAAATTTTAACTGTTTTTGACGTTAAGCTGCAACGTACAGACCACCGAAAGTCAGAATGAGACTCCTGAACCGTCTGAGCTTTCTGGGTTTTGTTTATTCCCTCTCATGTTGCAGGTGTGAGGTTGTCAGTTTGTCCTAAAATATGTATTTTTGGAATTTTTCCTGCAGAAAGCAACACAGAGAAGAAAATGTCTGACTGTCTTTTGTTTACTACGAGTAAAATGTTTTAAATCCACGTCTTGGAAATCAGTTATCAGAGTCTACAACCCTGAACTGTTCATGCGTTTCTGTCACTTAGAACTGTTTTGTAGTTTTGCTCTGAGCGTAGCTGGATGTCGCTTTAATGTGAATGTTTCTATGTGCAGCTTATTTGTTTGTCTGTATTTGTCGAGTTCTGATGACTCGTATGAATCATGAATTTCATCTGTACTTCAGAGGAAATACGGAAAAAACTGGTGAAGCCACAAACTCTCTTAAATTATTCATATGGACCACATCAGGAAAAAACTGTTTGCAGTGGTGGAAGAAGTAAAAAAAATACTCACATTCATTACAAGTAAAAGTCCTGCATGAAAAATCCTCCTTCAGTAAAAGTACATAAGTATTATGAGCTTGATGTAGTTAAAGTATTGCAGTAAAAGTAGTGGTTTGGTTCCTCTGACTGATATATTATTATATATGACATCATTAGATTATTAATGCTGAAGCATCAGTGTTAGAGCAGCATGTTACTGTTGTAGCTGCTGGAGGTGAAGTCATTCTGCTCATTTTACAGAAAAGCTCATTGATGAGGACATAGTTGGACTATAAAATTTATTCTTTATTTGCATTTGGTGACTGCAGTTTGTCAGAGATCAGCTGTGCTTCTCTGGCCTCAACTCTGAAGTCCAACCCCTCCCATCTGAGAGAGCTGGATCTGAGTGGAAACAAGCTGCAGGATTCAGGAGTGAAGCTGCTGTGTGCATGTTACTGCTGTAGCTGCTGGAGGTGGAGCTAGTTTACACTACTTTATATACAGTTAGCTAGTTTAGTCCACTGGTGCCCAACCTAAGGGTCGGGGCCCTCCAAAGGGTCAGCAGATAAATCTGAGAGGTCGTGAGATGATTAATGGGAGAGGAAAGAAGAAAAAACAAAGTTCTGATACACAAATCTGTTTTCAGTTTTTGGACTTTTTCTCTAATCTTTGATTTTTGCTGAAATATTGGATCATTTGAACATTTATTGAAATGAAAGCATGTGAAAAGTTTAGGGAAAAATCACTATTTGGTGGAGCTGTTAACAACTCATAGACATGTGAAATGTGACCCCGACTACACACTGCTTTTTGTAAGACGTCAAAAGCCAAAAAGGTTGGAAACCACTGGTTTCATCTTTAACAATGTGTTGTATTTTAAAAGCTTGTTATATTATCCATTGTGTCAAATCTGCATCTGAAAAGTAACTAAAACTGTCAAATAAATGTAGTGGAGTAGAAAGTACAATATTTCCCTCTGAAATGTAGAAAGTAGCATCACATGGAAATAAAGTGGAGTAAATGTTCGTATGTGTACGAGGTTCAGTGTTCATGTGTGAGTGTATGTTTGGTGTATATTTACGTGTGTGTGTGTGGCTGGAGACTGAATGAGTGATGCAGTGTTACCCAGAGAGCCCGCCAAGTCAATCTGTGCTAGTCATCACCAGCTACACACTAACACACACAAACACACTAACACACACACACACACACACACACACACACACAACAAAAACACCTTGACCTGCACAGTTGAATAAATTCATGAAATGCTGTTTGAGGTCTCACTGCACAAACACACACACACAAACACACACACACACCAACACACACACACACACACACACACACACACATACAAAACAATGCAGCATAACCCTGATGTGTAGAAGTCTGTAGCCACCTGTTTGTTTGTTTGTGTGTGTGTGTGTGTGCGTACATGTGTGTGTGCGTACGTGTGTGTGTGTGTGTGTGTGTGCATACATATAAGTGTGTGTGTGTGTGTGCAGACAGAAGCAGACAGACATGCAGACAGGTTAAAGGTGACCTCTACCTGGACACACATGCACGCACGTACACACACACACACACAAAATCAGCCATCTCATAACTCATCTGTTCTTACCATGACACTGAAACACCAGCAACACACACACACACACACACACACACACACACATAAATAGAGTGAGAGCATACTAACCCGGCGGCAACATCATCCATACTTCAGTCTTCACACACACCGAGATAAATCCACATGTACTGCTGTGTGTGTGTGAGTCGCCTCAGTCTCAGGTTCGCTGTATATCCAGAAAACGAGGTGTGTGTGTGTGTGTGTGTGTGTGTGTGTGTGTGTGTGTGAGCCAGCTGCTGTGATACTGAGGCAGAGAGCGACGAATAGCTCTGTTATACACTCCAACCTCGATTACTCTCTCTCTCTCTCTCTCTCTCTTCACCCTCCTCCTGCTGCTCCACCTCCCCCCTTCCCGCTCTCTCTCACTCTCCATCAGAATCTATTTTTCGTTCCTCTCTCGCTCTCTCTATGCCAAACCCTCCCTGCTGCAACAACACACACGCAAACCTCTTCACCAGTATAGAAACTCTAGAGATATAAATATAATAGACGCACAAATACAACTCATTTTCATCACTTGACCTGCCTGCGAGGAATAATTCTGTTTCATTATAACTTTTGTTCATTATTTCTATCAGTAATAACATCATTCTGCTCATCGAGCTGAAGCTACTCTGTGGAGTTTTCACAAAAAATGATGAATGTAATAAGAGTATTAAATGCATTTCCTTCCTAATAAAACATCTGCAAAGCCGAGTTTAAAAACATTTAAAACCCTGCATTGTTTCCTTTCTTGTTTACTTGCTGACAGTCTTAGCAGATGGTGCATTGCTGCGTTTCTTGGCGCATCACCGCCACCTGAAGATCAGTGGAAAAGTGTGAAACCATTGGCAGAAACATGTCTCACGCCATCTGTGTTCTTGTGCAAACAAGACGGGGACCCAACCTCATAAAAACATGGCTCCATAACGTTACTCAGAAAAAACTCCACAGGACGCCTGAAGTAGCTGAGATCTGGGAACAAGATGACATCACTGTAAAGAAGTGTGATGTTTCCCTGATAAACAAACAAAGATCCATGAAACCTCCTCCTGAATAACGGGTGAGAGATCTGAATCCTGACAGAAAGGCCCCCTGACTTTGTAATGATCTTGGGAGCTTCCTAAAAAACAACCAGAATCTCTGTACACAACTCCTGTGACCTTCTCAGAGAGTTGTGGAAACTCCTTACTGTACTCAAGAACACCCAAAACTTCCTTACAGACTTCTTGATCCTCCTCGATCGCCCTTAATCCTCCTAAAAAGTGCTTGACACTTCATAAAACTTCATACAGATTTCTACAAACTACAAATGTACAAGGAAACTCTTCCTGAACTCCTCAAAGATCTCTGTAAAAACCTCAAGGACTTCTGGTACCAACCAAGAATGCCACCGATCCTACAAAAAACCTTCTGGATCCTCCTCGAAGACGATATGGTACCTCCTTAACCACCTCGTTTTTCTGGTTGACTGCTAGTGCATGATCTTAGAACCACTGATGGATAACAGAGATCCTTCTAAGGCCACTGAATCCTTCTCAAAACCTCCAACCTCTTTGGTTGTTATCTCAAAACACCACAACCTTCTTGGTGTTTCTGTCGTAGAGTCTCCTCGTTGGTGGCAAAGAAAGTCCTGGATCCTCTTCAAACCACAGTCTGGAGTTTGCTTAATGCCTCAAGAACAACCCAGATGATTTTCAAGGATCCCTAAAACCTTCACGAAGAGTTCTGCATCATCATCAAAGCTCAATCAAACCTCTCCATGAATATTTGGAACCTCCATTAAGTCCTCTAGACCCTCCAAGCTTCCCTCGATCCTCTTCAGGACCCCTGGAGCTCCTATATTCATATCCAGACCAGGGTTCACCCTTAATGCTAGAGAAGGATGAGGGGTCGACCCTGGAACCTTCTTAAGGGCTTCAAGTACCCATAAAGAACAACCCAGATTCTCCTGAAGGATCCCTGCAACCTTCAGCAGCTCTGCATCCTCCTCCAAGCTCCTCCTAACTGCCTCAAGAATGTGTGAAACTCTCAGCTCCATAAAGTCCTCAAGACCTTCATCACGGTTCCACAAATCCTCATCAAAACTCAGATCTTCAGGAGGATCCTGTGCCCCCACCTTCAAATATGCTTTGCACATTGAGAACCTTCAATCTTCTTAAGGATGTCTGAAACCTCTATAACTCCTGAAAACCCTCCTACAAGACCTGGATCCTCTTCAACCTACTGTCTGGAACCTGCTTGAGAGCTTTAGATACTCATCAAGAACAATCTGGATCTTCAAGGATCCCTACAAACGTCTTACATCTGCCAACTGCTTTAGACCCTCCTCAAGCTTCCATCGATCCTCTTTGGGACTCCTGGAGCTCCTGAGGAACTTGTTAGAACCATGTCTTTTAAGATTTTCATATTCAGACCCCCTTATCCTTTTCAACGCAGTTTCCAGAACCTCAAAGTATTAATGTGTCCCTAAACCTCTTGTGATGAATGACGCCTTCTCGATCCTCCTCAAAAACACTGTGGAACCTTCTCAAAGGGTCAAAGCACCGATAATAATACGGAATAAACAACGAGAGCGCACGTCTGAGTTCGACGTAGCAGAATGGATTAACTACCATTAAATACAGCTGATGGTCAAAGCTATGACAAGTTTTTACAACGTTTGTGTATAAATGATAATTATTCCCAAACAACACAGTTTACGAGTGGAGAAGCTCTGTCGTCAGACCTTCACCTCAGCACTTGAATGCACCACCAGGTCACACAGCCATTTTAAAACCATGTTTCATTGTGATGCATTAGCTTTGATGACCAAGTTTCAATTCTGAGAGCTGAAGAGAGTCTGAAAGATGAAAAAAACTCATTAAAATTTTCACTCGCATCAGTCGGGAAACGGCTAGTGTCAGATCTGTGGCGTCAGGCACCGGAGAACAACTCAAGAACAACTCAGATTCTTCTAAAAGCCCCTTCAACCCCCTTCAGGTATATCTGAAGCATCATTAGTCTCCATAAAGAGCCCAAACAACCTCCTCGAATGTCTCTGGGACCTCCTTATGGACTGTTGGAGCTCCTCGAAGACGCCGGCTCCCCAATTGAAGAGCCGTCGCTTTGAAGATTTGCATATTCAGCAACACATAAGCTATAAACGATGGTGAACATGATGACTGTGTTTGTGTGTGTGTGTGAGTGTGTGTGTGAATGTTGCAATCACAGGGGAGGGGTAGAGGAGAGATGAGGACAGGAAACAGAGATGGAGAGTAATCTACATCAACACCACACACACACACACACACACACACACAGTCATGCATTAATTCAGTGCAGTGTGTCGTGTTGTAGTGCGTCTGTGGGGAGCTGATGCAGCCAACTGTTCTGTTATGATAGCTTATTGATCCAGCACACATGAATGGGCGCGTGCACACACACACACACACACACACACACACACAGAAAACGCTAATGCTTATGTGAATTTGCAAAGACTCACACACACACTTGAGCTCACACACTCGTGCACACGCAGCAGTTGAGATTGTGCCCTCATCTCCATTCAGACCAGCACCTCCCCTCTGCCTCCATATGACTCACAAATCAAACAAACCCAAAACATCACAGTGTCTGAGAGCAGCGAGCAGCCTCAATTATTATCTCTCTCTCTCTCTCACATACATACAGTATAATCTCCTGCTTGTGTTCTAAGTGTTTACTTGAGTTTGTTTCTTTAACTTGTGTAAAATCATGCGAAACCCATTTGTCACCATTACTGAGGCTAATTCCTCTGCACACTCTGCTGCACATCCAGTCGTCCTTCGGGGACAAATAAAGTAATAACTGACTTGGATTTCTGTTGTTTTGGACGCGGCGCCGGCTGTTTTCCAGCAGCAGCGACAGACTGAGCACGAACATCACTGGAATCTGTTCAGTCAAGTCAAGGCAATTTTATTTTGTAAAGCTCCGATATCACAAATTAGCCTCAGGGGAGGTTTCACAATCTGTACAGCAGCAACACAGCATCCTCTGTCCTTGGACCCTCGATTCAAATGAGGAAAAACTCCCTAAAAAAAAAACCTTTTAACAGGGAAAAAATGTTTGAAAGCTCGAGAGGATGCATCTCCCAGAGCGGACAGACAGACAGGAAATGCATGATGTGTGTACAGAATAGTACAGAAAAACAAAACAGTCAGACCAGTTTGCAGAACTGGAAAGCCTCCATGCAGCGACCGATTGAAACTAACCGGTTTTCAGCTGATCCGCTACGACCACGGACCAGCTGATCGGTCTCATATATACGATTTTTAGCTGGTCACATTCACACAAATGCACCACATGATGGTGAACACTGCACACAGCAGTAACATCACAAACACAACGTGAATGTCGGGAGTGTATGGAGATTATTCCCTATCTTTATTCAAGAGCGTAGTATATAAATTCGAGAGCAAACTTTATTGATTTTATGTTCAAATTTTGTAATTTGCCCCTCAAAAACCCTCCCCTCGCACTCAAACAGTCTCTGCTTGTGCTCAAACTGTGTGCTCGCACTCGGATACAATGTTGCTCGCGCTCAAACTTCAACTCTTCTCCTCGCACTCAAGTTTCTTCATCACGCTCACTAAATTTCTGCTCACGGATTTCTCCACTTTTTTTTGTGTAGCAACAAGCATAGCAACCACCCTGTCAGAATCATCCAATCAATAGAAGGCCAGGTTTTGGGTTGACCAATGAAATGGAGCCTGCCTCCTTGCGTTAGTCAAAGTCAAGGATCTCAAGTTTTGTTTTGTTTTTTTATCATTTTTTATGCTGCTATTACTTCCTTAGGAGTGAAGAAGACACAAAGCTCGCAACCTGCAATACCTGCGAGTCCAAAATAAGCCGTGAAGGAAACGACCTTGACAACATTTGGAGCGACTGACTAATAAAAGCATCACTGCAGTGACCAGGATCAGAGAGGTGAAGGTAAAACAGCTGCAGCTTTTTATATAGTTAATATTTTATATGAACATACGATTGAATTTCAACCTTCCATTAAAGAAAAGTTGTGTATGCTGCAAATTATCGATCTTAGAAAGAAAGAAAATCAGAATCGGTGCGTCTCAGAGCGAAGAGTTTACGTCCAATCACAGATCTGTAATTAATATCTGCTTTAAAAAAATCCACACAACCACCATCATCTGTCCTTAAATTAAAACAAACTGTTGTTACCTGCAGATATTATAGAAACAAAGAGTTGTTGATGTTACAAAAAGTTTTTACAGATTCGTCAAAAATGGAAAATCTTGTCTCTAATTCACATTTAATGAACGATAATACTGTTATATCTTTGATAAACTGGCATGTTTGTCCTTAATTTACTTTTTCCACTTTTGAATAATGATAATAATAATGTTTTTGCTACAATATGTATAATAACATAATAAGATTTATGACATAATGAAACTGAATTAATGACTTAATTTATCTCGTCATCATTCTCTATTTCTGACTTTCTTTACTATGTTTTCTTCATTTATTCACCTGTTTAATAACGTTTGTTTTGGTTTTGCAGTTTTACAGTTCATCTTATTTCTCTGCTGTTCTGATTGGACGATTCAGGCAACTTATAGTATAAACCACAACATCATAAACTAATAAGTAATCCAGCAGTGTGTAAAAGTTTCTCTCCGATGCGTCCGTCACATATTCAGCTCAGTTCACATCCATCATAATCCTCCCAGATGTGATTTATTACACGTTTCTTGTGATATTCACTTCATATTTCCTTCACTTCCTCCATGATCAGATTAAAGCCGGATGTCTCTGAGAAGCAGCTTCACTTCAACGTTAAGTTATTTCAGGTTATTGTTGTTGCTTCAGCAGGTGTGTCTGTTGGTTCCTGCAGTCAGTCGATCCTTTAAACAGCTTGTTATCATCTGTCAGTAGCTGCTGCTGCATCTGTGACGACCACACAGGCTCCAGCTGAAGAAAAACAACCCACGAAAATAGAAAATGTGTCACTTCTCCTTTAGATTTGAGATCAAGCTAAAACAGGCAGAAAGAGCTGCAGTCTCACTGCTCAGAGTCTTTATCTGTAAAATAAACCTCTTTAGGACCCTGCGGCTGCACCACAAGGGTTTTTATAAAGTTAGATAAAATCTATAAACCTTTCAGCTCAGTTAATGTTGATCCATTTATCATAAACACATAATATGTGATCAAACTCTTCAAACGCAACTTGTTTTAAATTCCAGAGCAGAAAGATTTCAAAGAAGCCAAATCTGTCTGAAATGGTGTAACCATAAAAAAAGAGGAGTTTTGTGGGTTTTAATAATTAAAGGAAACCCTGCAGAGTTCTCTATTTAACAAGAGTCACTTTTACTTCCAGTCTCTCCAGAAAGCAGCCTGTGTATCACTGAGGTCTGACAAATATAGAAAACAGATGCAAAGATCATTTGTTTGATAAAAAAACGAAACAAAAACGTTTATGCCCACATTTGCTAACTGGCAGTTTTCTTCCTGGTGCATCTTTAGCACCTGTTGATCAGAGGAACACGGCTTCATAGCGAACCTTTAACTTCATCATGAAGCTTTAATGAAGATCTGGAACCAGCAGGTACAGAATATAAACCGTGTTTGATGAGTTAAAGAAAAAGCTACATCTGTTCCCGCTGCAGCGACGGCGCCCTCTGGTGGTTGGAGTGATTATAACGGGACCAAAGGAGGAAATCAGGCGACTTATTACAGAGCGACAGCGTCCACGTAGGGCAAACGTCGGGGTGATGGATCAATGAAGTCATGATCACAATCATCTGTTAACCAATCAAACCTCATCAAACACGTTTATCTTCCAACAGTGTAACAGTTTCAGAGGGAACAGACAGATGATGATGTTCCTGCAGATCAGATCAGAAAACTGTTCTGTAAGTCGTTCAGTAGTTCACGGACCAACCACCACGTTTGTCCTTTAATTACGATAAAACACTTTTTCACTTCCGTTAAGTTCTTTGACTTCTGAGAAACAGATTAAACCAAAGAACGGTTCAAAACACTGAATCCTACATTTCCCATAATGCACCAGGATAGTTTTTAATTAGAGCCTCCCCACCTGGTAAACAGCCAAACCTGTCACACTTCACACCTCCAGGTTATAAACTGAGATGATGACATCACCGTGACATCATCAGGGTTATTTTCATTATTTATTATGTTTTCTTTTAATGTTATTTGCACAACATAAGAGAAGAAACAGACAGATTTAGAAACCCTTAGAGGCTTAATGGGAGTAATCTCACCATCATCATCATTACACATTATGAGCAGATACAATCAGTCATGTGACCTACAAACCACAGAATCAACAGCAAACATCGTAGCAGGAAGCCGAGCAAAGAGACGACATCACACATCTGAGGAGGAGTCGACATGATGGAAGTGAACTTCTTCTAACAGATCAGACGTCTGACGCTGTCGGCTAAATAAGTGTATCACGTCTGTGTGTTTTCAGGAAGTGCAGCTTTTGATGCTTCAGTTTGGAAACTTCTGCTTTAAAGGATTGAACTCGACTACAGTCTGTTTTAGCTGACGCGCACTAACAGTAACATTTCATATTTGTTTATATAAAAAGCCGACTGATTCTCACAGAGACGTCCTGAAGACCAATCAGATAAACACAGCGGTGCTGACTGTGCACTCTTTACCGGTGATCTGCTGTTGTTGGCAAAAAAAAGAGCTGTGATGCATTATTTCCCCACCAGAAAGATGATAAGAAGAAATAAATAAAAGTGTGTCCTGCTGGGTGTGTTTCTCACTGCGGGAGGAAATGAAGCTCAGCAGATAAGAGGATCTGTGACACGAGCCGAATGCGCAACAAAACAAAAACAAACATTTAAATGTAAAGTACGACAAAGAAAGAGAGAGAGAGAGAGAGAGAGAGAGAGAGAGAGAAGACACTCTGGATGTAAATTAATTTTCAGAGTGGGAACCTGCAGAGAGATCCTGCAGATAAAGCACTGCAGTTAAATGCAGAGAAGAAGAAGAAGAGGAGGAGGAGGAGGAGGAGGAGGAGGAAGGTCTCTGAGGAGTTAAACGCTGCTTCATGCTGTGACAGGAGCGAACAGCGTCTGACTCAAACGATGCCGACTGTTCTGACAAAGACACTCTGAAGGCTGATGTTTTAAATACGCTTCAATCATTTTAAACTTTCAGAAAAACAGAAGGTCAATAACTGCAAACATGTTTTATTAATAGCGTCGTCCTGCTGTTTATGTGGATGCAGACCAGCAGTGTGTCGCTCCTCTAACTCCTCCAGCCTGCAGGGAAATTAACTCACATCATATTTACGACTGAGACTTAATGCTTAAGACGTTGATGTGGGTTGCCGGGCAATAACTGCACCGCTGCCAATTAACAGGATTTCTTCTTCTTCTTGTCAACAAATATGATGTTTGGAAGTATTGTGTGTGTGTGTGTGAATAAAAGGCTGATATATCTTATTAATCTGTACTGCTGTTCCTTCATTATTTATATTCATGATCCTCAGAGGATGAATCCTGCATAGCGCCACCATGAGGTCGACTTTTTAGTTACTACTGGATGGATTGTTGTGAAATTAGTGTCCGATTTTTTCATTTTTGACTAAATTAGACCTGTGATGATTAGTTGATCGACAGAAAGTGAATCGAAAACTATTCTGAAAATCATTTAGGTCATTTTTTTTAAAGCAAAAATGCAAAACGTGTGATGGTTTCAGCTTCTCAAATGTGAGAATTTGCTGCTTTTCTTGGACTTTCATGATAGTAAATTGAATATTTTGGATTGTTGACACCTAATCAGGCTGTGCAGCGTTTAGCAGAGGTGTGGGTGGAGTGGGGGAGGGGTGGGTGTGTTTATTAGTGCTCTAGAACGTAACCGCTGTGAAACAATCAGAAAATAACGTTTTTCTGATCTGATTCACCGACTTTCTTGCTGTCAGTGCTCCCTCTCTTCGTTCACAGCTGCTCTCTCTCTCTTTTTCGTCTTTTTTTAAAACAAGGAAAGTCCGAGGCTGCATTCACACCAAATCCGGCGGTGCGGTGAAAACGCTAGTCGTCCCGTTCATTTGAATGTAGGTAGTGCGGCTCGCCTGCGGCCATAGTCAACTTTTGGAAAACCGCAAGCCAATGTCACACTGCGGTGGCCAATCACGTAGGTCGGTGATTAGACTGGAAAATGAAAAGACGAAAGACCGGAAGAGGAATGTTGGTTATTTAGCATTTAGCATGTAGCATTGTAGCATTTCAGTGTTCTGCTTTGGACTGAAGATGATTGATATTACTTTATTATGAAGATGACGTAGGAGAGACTCGTCGCCGCTGTGACTAATTTCACATATCCAGCATATATGAGCGCTTCTTCTTTTTCTTCATCTCTTTCGTTGTTTGATGGCGGTCGGTAAACTACTTTCATGCATATTACCGCCTTCTGGCCTGGATTAAAAGTTTACAACGTGACGACCACAAATCCACGCTGAACTACAGCGATTTGCCGCACCGCTGGATCTGTTGTGAATGCAGCCTAACTTTACGTCCTCGCTTTGTCCTCCCTCATGACAGAGTTTACAGCTCTTGTCAGTCTGATCTCAGCTGTGATTGGCCGATGCAGCTTTCAGCCGCAGTAACGGCGTTTCTCCAAAAGTTGACTCCGCCTAAGTTTTCCAGCTGCAGCCGAACCGCGCTACCCCCTCGCTCAAATGAACGGGACGACTGGTGTTTTCGCTACGTTGGGATACTTTTCAGTGTTTTGTAGATTAAACATTTTAATTGAAAAGATGAATCTTTCGAGATTAATTAAATGTATTAATTATGAAGATAAAGATGAATAAATGGTGTAAATCATTAGATGGATACCTGTTCAGTTACTCAGCTCTATGAAATCATGTTGTGATGCTGAAACTGAGTCTATTTATATTCTGTTTGTCTGCTGCAACGACCCAGTTTCTCCATAAGTTTCATCTGATTTAATTAACTTTATAATGACTCTGAATATATTTATATTCATGGAGCACTTTAAACAAACTGCACTGTCACAAAGACAAAGCCTCCAAATAACAGTAAGACTAAAAAAAATGAAGTTTATGAAGCTCAGATCTATTCTTTTTTTTTTTTTACAGTTTTACCAGTAATGGAGATAAAATGTAAAGTTTGTCCTGAAGGTGGCGCTAGAGCAAAGGTCAAAGTATTTATTGAGCATTTTTAAGCTGTAAGTGAAGAGAAGACAGAACTGAAGATGTTAAAGTTCCTCATCAGTGTCTATTCACGTTCCTAGTGAGAGTCAGATGTTCAGACTGATTCCTCTCTCATGTCTGTGAACTCAATATGAAGTCACAACCGGCAGCTGGTTAGCGTAGCTTAGCATAAAGACTGGAAACAGATAGGAACAGCTAGCCCGGCTCTGTCCAAAGGTAACACACTCCACCTCCCTGCACCTCTAAAGATCACTGATTAACACGTTAATCTGTACAAAAACTAAACATAATTAAACATCTAATCTAAACAGAGTGTTGATGAGGATTTCCTGCAGGGTGAGACACATCAGAATCGCGCAAGTTTCGAGCCTTTTCACTTGAATATAAATTATTACAAAGTTTTTAATAACTTTTGTTCAGCACTGTGTCATAAGTATTAAAGTTTGAAGCTGAAACCATTAACGCCCTCAGAGGAGACAGCGTTTGTTCGGGGGCCAAAATTAGGGCCGAGTCTTATTTTGAAAGGCTGATTGCGGACTTCCTGTTGGATTTAGGTCAGGGGTGTCGGTGAATGATTTGTAGGTCTCGATGAGACGAATAATTGAGTTTTGGTTCCATCTCTCTACGACATTCCTACGGGCTGTGGCGACCATTTTAGATGCATAGATGGCGCTCTAGAGCACATTTTGGCACTTTGGGGGTTAATTTTTACATTTTATCAAATATTTCACCAGAGCATGAGCATGTTTAGGGATCAAATTTAGGGTTTAAGTGGCAGAATAATACAAACAAACACATGAAATACAAAATACCTTTAGCTATTTCTAGGCTCATAACCCCCCTAAAAAACAGTGAATTATAATCTAAACGATGAGCTAACAGGCTGCTAGCTGTGGCTTCATGTTTTGGTTTCTACCTCTCCTCTCTTCCTCTAAAACGTCAAACTTTCCCTTTTAACCGAGCGCCGTGAGTGACTGAACGTCTGCGCCTGACCTCCATAAACACAGAGCCGTTAGAGAAAGCCCATCCATCGTTATCGGACAGCTCCCATCCATCCATCCCTGCATCCACACAGTCCCATGCCGTTCCTTCTGGCTCCTTTTCCAGGCGGCCACAAGCCAGAACCAACAGATGCAAACACCAACACTTTTTTTTTTTTGCCCTCCGCTACTCTGGAGAGGAACAGGTCATCTCAATAACTTCACATTGATTTCTTGCATTTTGCATGTGAACTGAATGACTTCTATGTGCTTTATTTTTATCCTTTATAAACTCTACGTTTGATGTTTCTTCTGCTTTTTGGGGACAATAAAAAAACCTTCATGACGCTTTAGTTACTAACAGTTCAGACAATGTTTAACCCTCAATAGTCTGATGGATTATAGACAATGCTAGAAATATATCGAGATATATCAGCCTAGAAACAGAAATATAAAAGAAAGGACGTCCTAAACTGAAGATATGAAGTGAAAAATATGATGTAATTCTCCGTTTCATGTCTGGATTTTTAGTTATTTATGTTACTACAAATGTTCGTGTGTCTCTGAACGAGCTTTTCTTACTTCTGCAGCAGAAAACACAAGTTCTGGTTTCACTTCGGCTCTCGATATTACAAACCGCAGGAAACAAGGCCACAGTGTGTGTGTGTGTGTGTGTGTGTGTGTGTGATTCATCCTCCTCTCAAGGACAGCTGTATCACCTGGGGGAGGAGACGTCTGTGATTTTAATAAACTTCAAAAGGTACTCTCTCTCTCTCTGGTGTGTGTGAGTGTGTGAGAGTGTGTGTGTGTGTGTGTGAATGAGTGTGTGTGAGAGTGTGTGTGTGTGTGTGAGTGTGTGAGTGTAGAAACAGAATAAAAAAGCAGGCTGCAGTTTGACTTCACCGCCGAGCAGCTGGAGGATCAGAGGTCATCAGTCTGAGATTCAAACCGACAACCTTGAAATCACAAACTGTGATCACTCCTGTCTTTGTGTGTGTGTGTGTGTGTGTGTGTGTGTGTGTGTTGCTGTCTGAAGAAGGCCACACCGATCAGTTCAAGCAGGTATCGAGCAGCTGCTGCAACACACACACACACACACACACACACACACACACACACACACACACAGCAGAGTGCAGCAGAAACAGCTTCAGCCACCGATCATTTACTGTGATAACTCTGTGTGTGTGTGTGTGTGTGTGTGTGTGTACATGGTGTTGCATACTGATGCTGTTCTGCAGATGAATCTCCATCACACTGAAGTCATCCAGGATACTATGGAGCCCCTAAATATAACATTTTAAATATATAAACATCAGCATATTAGCCTGAAATTATATTTTAAAAAGTGTGAATCGTCTTAATTACGTGTTCACAGCTTCAGAGATGCGTCAGCAGATATTATTTATATCCAGGACTTTCCATCAGAGCGCTGTTAACTAGCTCACATGTTCTTCCTTTCAGCTCTTTTAAGAATAGCTTCTGTTTCCAGCACAGCTGATGATTGTATCTGCTGGATTCAGTAAATGAGAGCTAACAGTTTGTTCTAACGTCACACAGACGGGTGAGAAATTAAAAGGGAAAAAACCAAGCGGAGGAACATAATGAATGCAGACGTTTCCGCTCAGGTGAACCGCACGCTGCGATTAACAGTTAACATCCAATCACGCTCTGCAGACTCAGCTCATCCGTGCTGTATATTAAGACGAGGAGGAGGAGGAGGAGGAGATGAAGAGGAGATGTGAGAGGCTGAGAACGAGGGACGCCGAGCTGGCTGCTGTTTCTATAGGAACTAATGTAACATCTGCATTTAAGATGCACAGGAAACATCTGGGGGAGATTTAGGAGCGACGTGATTATCCATCTCCATCCCTAACACACTTCATAACAATAATAATCATATCTTTACTTATATAGCACCTTTAAAAACAGACTGACTTTCAGAAGACGGCGGCCAAAGACAAATAAAAACATTAAAGTCTGTAGAAACATGTTTTAGGAAGTGATTTAAAAGAAGCGACTGATTCTGCAGCCTTGTCTGGTCCGGCAGGTCGCTGCAGAGCCAGCTGAGGATCTGAGGCTGTACGAGGCGTTTCTGTTGTGTCGCCCGGAGCTTCAGACCCAGACGGGCTTTAAAAGTGATCAGTGAAATCTTACGTACACACCCTGGTACCCCTGAGCTGCCTGGATACAACGGAAATGAGAAATGATCCGATTGTGGACAGATTAAATAAGAAAGTGTTCATAAGGAGTAAATTACATAGTTCTTCACTCAATCTTTGAGGAAGTGGAAGAAAAATGGTTAAAACCAAAATTAAGAACATGTCTGCATATCACACATCACATCTCGTTTATCTAGAAGCCAAAGAAGAAGCTCCCATACTGGCCTCACTGCACTGGCTACCAGTCGAGTACAGGACTGAGTTTAAGGGACTTTTATGTGTTTTTAAGGCTCTACATGAGGCTCCAGAACATCTCAGAGCTCATCTGCCTTCTTCACAACATCAGATCTCTTACGGTGATTTTCCATCACACGGTACCGGCTCAACTCGACTCCAAAATGTGACATCAGAACATTGCAGAGCTCTGATTGGCCAGAGAGGATCGTCACTGCGTCGTCAACGTGCAGCAAAACCAAACCCGCCGTTTTTAAACAGCCAAGCTCCGGCTGCCATCGTTTAATCATTCAAACACACGTCTACTGTTAACGTGACGGTCGCTATGGCAACCCACAATTCCACGCCGTGGTCAGTTGACGAGGTGCAGATGTTCGTGTCGCACTGAAGATGACGTCACGGCAGATTCATGCGCCGTTGCTAATGACGACCAGGTACCCTGAGGAGGTAACGACACTCAGAAAAGTACCAGAGGCGAGGAGAGTTGAGCCGGTACCATGTGATGCACCGTTAGATCCTCTAGTCGGCTGTTGCTCGCTGTCCCTCGATCACGGCTGACCGTGGATTTACGGTATCCGCCCCAAAACCATGGACCAGCCGACCCTTTGAAATAAAGTGTTCTCCTTCTATAGACGCTTTTAAGGCCAAAGCTTTGGCGTTTAAAGGTCGTTTAAGTGTTTTACTATCATTTGTTCTTGTTTCTTCTCTGATGTTTCCTTGTTATGTTGTTTTAATCTGTTCTTGATATCTTACTGAACAGCACTTTGAGCTGCTTTTCTCCCTCTGGCTGTCGAGATCGGTCGATTTAAAAATATTCCAGAGGGAAATAGACTGTGTTAGAATTGTAATTTGGGTGAAGAGGAAAGTGAGTCTCATTTTCTAACTGTACTGTACAAATTATGATGATTTAAGAGAGCGACTGTTTGATGAAATGACTCGACTGAACCCTGAAATATTTTAGCGTTCAGGAGCAGAAACTAGAACGTCTGCTGATGTATTTAAGTTGACTAACTTTATATAAAAAGCTTGGAACAGAAGGTGAGAAAAATTTCATTCATTCATTCCTGAAAATCAACTCTAAAAAACTAAACAGGAAGCTCAAAGCAGTCAGAAGACGAGCTGCTGCGTTCTGGAGAGTCTGTCTGAGACCTGCAGACGTACACGTGATGATGAACACTGATCAGCTTTATTTATTTATGAGTGGCTGAAAGCTGTTTCTGCCTCCCACCTGTTTGTGTTTGTGAAGGACAAACCTATTACTCACATTAAAATCTCATTTCTGGGAGGTTTATTAGACTTAATTTGATGAGTTACTGCGTGCGGCAGCGTTTCATTTAATTCAGCAGCTTTATCTTTGCAGCAAAACGTTTTCTGTTGCTGCAATTTAGTCGATTATGAAGCAGAGCTGCTCTCCGTCTGTTTGGACAGGAGACATATATATATATATTTATATATATATTTTTATTCTCATTGCTGCAAACTTTCAGTCTGAGAAGAACAAAGTCACACAGCTGAAGATTAGTTAGGAATCAAAGAGCAAAATGGATCCATTAGTCAGTCTGACTGGAACTCAGCAGGCAGCGACGGGCCGAGATAGAGACGTTCACCTCAAATAACACCAACACACACACACACACACACACACACACACACACACACACACACACACACACACAGACTGGGAGAGAGTATCTGTCAGCTTTCTAAAAGCTCCTCAGTGTGATTTTCTCTCTTTTCTGCTTCTTCACTCTCTTCATCTTCCTTTAACCTTTTTAAACATTTCTGTCTCCCTTCGCTGAGCTGTCAATCACCCGTCAGTGTGCGAGCAGCCAAGCGAAGCCGCCACACACACACACACACACACACACACACACACACACACACACACACACTCTCAGTAACACAGCAGCCAGCTTGTTATCGACCCTGCAGGATGAAACTTTACCTTCTCTGCTGTTTTTCTTCCACTTGAAACTGTTTATTGTAGATTTTTGTTCTCTGTTGTTGCATCTTCTCTTGTTTTATCTCGTCTTATTCCCTTTTTATTTCCAACTTTAACACTTTTTTAATTGTTTTTTTATGTCTTTTTACTTGCATTGCTTTTATTTTCTGTTTTAATGCCTTTTATGTTCTACATAAAGCACTCTGAATCACCTTGTTGTTGAACAAACTCACCTAAACTCTGAATACTGCAGGAGTTTCTGCTGTTTTAACACTTTGATCAATTATCTCAACATCTATTGGCCGGATGTTCTCTGACTTTTCATGTAGCTTCAGTGTGTAAGAGGAGCAGACTCTGATATTACTTTGCCACAAGGTCAGAGCTCAGTTTTCACGCCGGTTTATTCCCGGTTATTCTGCTCCTTTGATCGTCTCACAGACGAGTTTTCAGACGTGACGGCAGGAACAGTTCCTTCCCTCACAGACAGAAAATCACCACCATCACCTCACTGCTGTGGCTGAAGAGGCTGTAATCTGTATTGTTATGATGGGAGAGGCTGTTTGGAGGTATATTTATTGTTGGTATGAGATTAATATTGATTGGATTGTTTCAGGAATGTTTTTGTTTGCAGCTGATACACTGATCCTTCTCATGGTTTGGGTTAAAATGGTTCAGTTTAGGCAGTTAGGGTTAGAAAAAGATCAGAGTTTGGGTTAAAACAGTAAACTGCCCTGTTTAATGGCACCAAAATGACCAACATGATGGTCTAAATGTCCAGTTAGAGGTCCACAAAAAGCTCCAGTGCTGTGTTTCGGATAACGTTTATGTACCAATAGAACAAACTACTGTAAACAGCATGTGGCCTGCTGGCACTGAATCCCATTACGTGTCAATTACTGCACTAATGTTATCTGATGTATTTCACCAGAGTTCGTTTATGGCTAATCTTCATCTGTCGTCCTTTTAAAACACATAACAGAACAATAATAAACAGCACAGAGATAAAAAAAAACCACATAACACACGATACAAAGCTACACAACCCTAAATTGTGTCAATAAAATGCTTCTTTCCACTCAGGAACTCTGCAAAACTCAGACCATTACTGTCAGCCTCTGATGTAAAGCAGATCATCCATGCTTTCATCTGTAACTCACTTTTCTCTTGCTTCAGCCGAGCCGACCTGTCACGTCTTCAGCTTGTACTAAACGCAGCAGCGACGCAGCAGATCTCACATCAGCTGCCAGTGAAGCTCAGGACTGATTTCAAGATTCTCTTAATCACCTATAAGCCTGTACACCACCGTACGGTCACTCAGGTCTTTCTAATCAAGCCCTGTTAGCTGCATCACGTGCCAAACTGAAAACTAAAGGTAACTGTGCTTTTGCTCCCCTCTTCCATCAGATCAGCTGAATCTGTCCACTGCTTCAAAAAACACCTAAAAACCTACTTTTTTTTGTTCGTGTTTTGTACTTCATGTCTGTTTGTGTTCTTTCATGGGTTTTGTGTCCCGATGTCACTGTAAAGTACTTTGTTTAAAAAGGTGCGACATAACTAAAGTTTTACTTACAACAGCACATCACAAACACTCACAAACATCAGTTAGAAATTAATAACGTGTCCAATTAATAGTGTTGTTATTGTCTGGTAGTGATGAACCTGCAGAGAATCATCAGCGACTCTGCAGCTCCTCTCGGCTTTACCGAGCTTTATAGTGAGTTTCAGCTCAACCCTAACCCTGGTTCACTCTCAGCGGCTCTCATAGCACTATCCATACCTCCATACCTAATCCTAACCCCTCCTTTCCAAACCCTACCAACCTATCCCCAACCCTAACCCTAACCCTAACCCTGACCATCCCTAACCCTAACCCTAACCTATCCAACCCCCTACTTTGACTCTAACCCGGTACTTACCCATCCCCCTCTCCTTACCTTAACCATACCCCTTCCTTTCCTGTCCTAACCCTACTCCCTCTCCTAACCCTAACCACACCCACCCCCTACCAACCTATCCCCTAGTCTAACCCTAACCCCTATACCTCCTCTACCCCAGTCCAACCCTCACACCCTAACACCTTAACCCACCCCCATTTATTACTTTTTTTTTTTTCTCTATTCTCTTGGCTCCCTGACCCTTTTTGGGATCCTTGGTCCCTTGCAACAACTTCCTCCCCCCTCCCCCCTGCTTTCTGGTACAGTAGGCCTGTGCTACTCACTCTACCCCGAACCCCAACCCTGGTTCACTCTCAGCGGCTCTCATAGCACTATCCATACCTCCATACCTAATCCTAACCCCTCCTTTCCAAACCCTACCAACCTATCCCCTAACCCTAACCCTAACCATGACCATTCCCTAACCCTAACCTATCCAACCCCCTACTTTGACTCTAACCCGGTACTTACCCATCCCCCTCTCCTTACTTTAACCTTACCCCTTCTTTTCCTGTCCTAACCCTAACCACACCCACCCCTACCTATCTATCCCCTAGTCTAACCCTCACACCCTAACCCCCATTTATTACTTCTTTTTTTTCTCTATTCTCTCGGCTCCCTGATCTCAGATCCTTGGTCCATTAGGGAGGAACTTGCAACAACTTCCTCCCCCCTGCTTTCTGGTACAGTAGGCCTGTGCTACTCACTCTACCCTGAACCACTAACCCTGGTTCACTCTCAGCGGCTCTCATAGCGTCGTTTTCAGAGAGAAGAAGCTGTAAAAAGCCGCTGTAGACTAGCTGTGGAGCATTTAGCAGTTAGAGATAATCTACAGCAAAGCATCATATTTAATAAACTGATTACATGTTGAATATATAAAATCTTAGTCTGATAGCTAATGTGGTGAAATAAGAAGTTAAATATTTGCCTCTGAAACACAGTGAGGTATGAAGCAGCATAAACACTCTAAATAAACTGGACTTAAATCAAGCGCGGTGCATTTATTTCCCTCCGCTGTGCAAGCAGCCATAAAGCTCCATCTCATTTCCTTTAAAAGCAGTTGAGTAAACAGGAAATGTGATTTATATAAAATTATTTCAGTTTGCGACGCGGTCCAGCAGAGCGAGCGGAGCCGGCGTCTGCGGGCGGCGGCGACAGATGTTTGGGATATTTGCCGTTTCTGAAACAGCATTTGGAATTAAATGAATCATTTATTACTGCAGCAGCAGCAGCCGACGACGACGCGGTGTAATGTTCTTCACCATAAATAAGACAACAACAAGCTGAGAGAGAGCCGCCGCCGCCGCCGCCGCCGCCGCCACCGGTCAGCACCGTCAACCGCAACAGATCCATCATCTACAGACGCTGACACAAACTACTGACTTTATTATATTAGTGAGAGGGAAAAGTCCAAACAGGAGCTCAGAGACTGCATTTCTGTCTTCTACGTTTCATAAATATGTTCGCTGACAAACTTCCATCAATAACAAATCAGCTCACAGATTCGAGACAGCTGGCAGGAAAAAGAAAAAACGACAACAAGCAGCCATGAAAATCAGATTCTGGCATAAAAATCTCCTGACAGACGCTTCGTCTCCGATGCCAAACATGACATTTCAGGGGAAGAAGAGGATCAGCTGTGATTCTGTCAAATTAAATCTGTTAAACTCTAAAAAAAAAACAAAAAAAAAGCAGCAGAGAAGCTTCTGTTTGGTCCAAAACTCTGCTGTTTTTAACGAGGACAGAGACGCCGTGTGGGATCAGATCACACCGAGTCGTTTACTGAAAACATCAAATAAGCAGCAAAACCAGCATCCTCAGATCCTTCTACTGGTCCCAAAGGGGGACTGAGCCTGAGCTTGAGTACAGAATAAAGACCAGAGACCAGGTCTGAGCGGTCCCAGGGTCCAGGTTCAGAGTCCAGGTCCAGAGGAGACCGACAATGCTGGTTTTTAAACAGTTACAGCTGAGCCTGCAGCTCCTGGTTCAGGCTCTTGTAACATCACACATGGACTACTCCAGCTCCTTACTTACAGGTCTACACTCCCTCGTTAAGGTCTACACTCCCTCGTTAAGGTCTACACTCCCTCGTTAAGGTCTACACTCCCTCGTCAAGGTCTACACTCCCTCGTCAAGGTCTACACTCCCTCATTCAGGTCTACACTCCCTCATCCAGGTCTACACTCCTTCATTCGGGTCTACACTCCCTCATCCAGGTCTACACTCCTTCATTCAGGTCTACACTCCCTCATCCAGGTCTACACTCCTTCATTCAGGTCTACACTCCCTCATTCAGGTCTACACTCCTTCATTCAGGTCTACACTCCCTCACTTCAATCCTTCACTTCCTCAGATCCTTCTACTGGTCCCAAAGGGGGGCCGAGCCTGAGCTTGAGTCCAGAACAAAGACCAGAGACCGGGTCTGAGCGGTCCCAGAGTCCAGGTCCAGGTCCAGAGGAGACCGATAACGCTGGTGTTTGTGTGCAATGAATCTGCTGAGACGTCAGTTTCTGTTAGTTTTTAAAGAGGCAGTTTTATTGTGAGTAAAAACAAGTTATCATTTTTAATATTGGCACTTTTTATAAATGTGTTTTATAATTAACAAACTCAAAACAGCTTAAAAACAAAAACAACAAATTAAAACAAACTTTATCTGCAGATTTGATTTAAACATCCTGAACAAATTACAACATTTATTCTTTTGAATGAATTTAAAATATTTCCATTATTCAATTATTCAATCAACACAGATGTTACTAATAATATTTGGGATCTTATCATTAGCTTTTTAAAGATTCCTTCGCTTTCTTTCGTCATCTGGAGGTTAAATTATGGCGGCTGCATCAGAGAGAAGGTGAATAATTTAATCACAGGTGATTATTAAAGCGTGAAGCGTTTTAACAGTTAATAGCAGTTAATTTTATTTGATGTTTGTGTGACTTCTGTTTATAAGATGATCCATCAGAAAATAAAATACAATGAAATAAATAAATTGCCACAGACGTCCAGAACACAGGAGGTATTTCTACCTGCGTGTTATCAGAAGACCTCAAAGTCGGTATTTGAAGATGTCCGGACGGTTTCCATGACGACACACAAACAGCTCATTTAAAATTTACCAGAAAACCATTAAAACCAGCAGCAAAAACACAGCTATGAAGCCTCCAAACAGCAGCCAGGAAGAACAAAAAGAATCCTCACAGCCCCGCCCGCCCCGCTTCAAACGCACCAAAACCAAACGCACCCAGACCAGGGACCAGAGGCCAGGGACCAGAGGTCAGAGGTCAGAGGTCAGAGACCAGAGACCAGAGGTCAGAGGTCAGAGACCAGGGACCAGAGGGAGGAAGAGGCAGCGAGAGAAAACCCCAAAACACCCGGAGAGAGAAAGAAGAAAGAGATCAAATATATAAAAAGAGATAAAAGACGTCCTCCACTCTGCTGTAACTGGACTACGGACGCACTGCTGCTTCAAACAAGTCCTGCAAAGACAGAAACACACACATTAACACACACACAGTAACACACACACACAGTAACACACTGTGACAGTGCCCTGGCCTGTATTTCTGTATTTAGTTTGTGATGCTGCAGGTATCTGGATGGCGGGCAGATGGGCCCGGTGTTCTCCGGCTATAAAGACTCTCTCCTCCTCCCTGTGCATTACCTTGTATTGCAGCAGCCAACATTCATCCCCATACTTCACTTCCCACTCGTGCACACACACACACCGCTGATTTTCACTGACTGTCACATCTCATTAGTTCATTTTGGGTTTGTTGTTATGCTTTGTGGTTGAATACATTTATTATTTGATTTACACGCTCGTGTCTCCCTCATTTTGTCATGGCTGCAGAGCCAGGTCGTGACAACACACACACACACACACACACACACACACACACACACCCTCTGAGACACTCTGTGACAATCTGAGATAAAGTGAGATCAGATTAGACACTTTATACAAGAATCTGATACAAACTGACTGACTGAGATAAACTCACAACCACATCTGAGACATAAACTGAAACTCCTTCATATTCTGACATTAGCTGAGATACTTTAAGACAAACTGAGATATTTAAAGACAAACTGAGATATTTAAAGACAAACTGAGATATTTAAAGACAAACTGAGATACTTTAAGACAAACTGAGATATTTAAAGACAAACTGAGATACTTAAAGACAAACTGAGATATTTAAAGACTAACTGAGATACTTTAAGACTAACTGAGATACTTTAAGACAAACTGAGATACTTTAAGACAAACTGAGATACTTTAAGACAAACTGAGATACTTTAAGACAAACTGAGATATTTAAAGACAAACTGAGATACTTTAAGACTAACTGAGATACTTTAAGACAAACTGAGATATTTAAAGACTAACTGAGATATTTAAAGACAAACTGAGATATTTAAAGACTAACTTAGATATTTAAAGACAAACTGAGATACTTTAAGACAAACTGAGATATTTAAAGACAAACTGAGATACTTAAAGACAAACTGAGATATTTAAAGACTAACTGAGATACTTTAAGACAAACTGAGATATTTAAAGACAAACTGAGATATTTAAAGACAAACTGAGATACTTAAAGACAAACTGAGATACTTAAAGACAAACTGAGATACTTTAAGACAAACTTAGATATTTAAAGACAAACTGAGATACTTTAAGACAAACTGAGATATTTAAAGACAAACTGAGATACTTTAAGACAAACAGATATTTAAAGACAAACTGAGATATTTAAAGACAAACTGAGATACTTTAAGACTAACTGAGATACTTTAAGACAAACTGAGATACTTAAAGACAAACTGAGATACTTTAAGACAAACTGAGATACTTTAAGACAAACTGAGATATTTAAAGACAAACTGAGATATTTAAAGACAAACTGAGATACTTTAAGACTAACTGAGATACTTTAAGACAAACTGAGATATTTAAAGACTAACTGAGATATTTAAAGACAAACTGAGATATTTAAAGACTAACTTAGATATTTAAAGACAAACTGAGATACTTTAAGACAAACTGAGATATTTAAAGACAAACTGAGATACTTAAAGACAAACTGAGATATTTAAAGACTAACTGAGATACTTTAAGACAAACTGAGATATTTAAAGACAAACTGAGATATTTAAAGACAAACTGAGATACTTAAAGACAAACTGAGATACTTAAAGACAAACTGAGATACTTTAAGACAAACTTAGATATTTAAAGACAAACTGAGATACTTTAAGACAAACTGAGATATTTAAAGACAAACTGAGATACTTTAAGACAAACTGAGATATTTAAAGACAAACTGAGATATTTAAAGACAAACTGAGATATTTAAAGACAAACTGAGATACTTTAAGACTAA